>JAVYIG010000785.1:0-445000 GCA_035222895.1 Strongylocentrotus droebachiensis
CGCGAATACATCGCAGAGACATTATTTATTAGGCCAATTTAAAGAGCCCATACCTAAAGTGATTACAACTTTATAAAATTCATTACTTTCTTATTTTTTTGTCCGATTTCATTTAAACGTTCACAAGTCTGCTTCTCTGGTTTTCTGCTTTCCTTTAGATTAGTTTGCTATCAAGGCCCACGTAAATAACGTACTTGTTTATAATACATACAATTTATTCCTCGGGCCATTGCTGACCCTGTCCTTAAAAGCATCCACAACTTTTATTTAATGATGATAATAATAATAATTCTTATTTATTTATTGTTGTTACATTATCATTTTGTTTAGGTTTATTTGACAGACTTTTCATTGCCATCACGTCATACTTAATGAGCATACTGTTGTTGTGTATCTTTAGGTGATCATCACAATTCTCATATCCTACTTCGTAAATGTCGGGGACAAATATGGGCGTTGACATTTTAGGAGATGTCCCTACGGGGTAAGCTAAGATAACTTATGAATAAATTACTATATTATAATAATTATCTAATTAATTTTATTTATTCAGTTAATTTTATCGCCATAAAAAGACATTTATAAACAAGTCGGGACATCTCAGTAGACAGACAGCCCACGAGAATGATAATGTTGGTCTCGTGAGCCCTTCAAAAAGTCAAAAGGCTCGAGAGATTGTTTGGTCTCGAGGGTTTTCAGTCTCATGGGTCGTCTTGTCTCGTGAAACTAAAATGATTTTCCGACGGCCCAACACGTGACCGACATTGTCTATATAGGGGAGCTGTAGTCATAATTGTAGTCAAAAGTTACTTGTGAAAAAACGCAACCATTTTTTTTTCTTCACATTTTAGATTCCCCATGCCTACAGTCCCATCTTTGCCATCGGGAGTGAGAGTCAGTGATCTAATAGGATCTGCCATCTCCATAGCAATCGTGGGATTCGCAGTGTCTGTCTCACTCGCCAAAATATTCGCTAGCAAGAACGACTACGAAATTGATGCGAATCAAGTAGGTTAAATTTGAAAATAATTTGACCTACCATACTTGTAATTTTTCTTCTCGAGATGTTCTCTTCTCATTTATCCGTTTTAAAGGCCAAGGCATTTTTTTAATAGCATTTTTGGGACCAACCACTTATGTTTAGCATACGTGCATATACTCACGTATGGCGCCGTCGTTTCTCCTCGGTCATGTGATCAACCGTTCAATAGCCAATCAGAATCTTTTGTAGCTTATAATAAAATAAGTATTTGTATGCTTATAGTTAAATTTACTCTAATACACATCAATCTTTTGTTTCTCCTTTTGTTATGACACAATTTACTATATGAGATTGTAAAATAAAAGTTAGAGAATAAAACCGTCATTCTGAGTTCTATTTTATCTATTTGAAGGAACTTCTTGGTTACGGTGCATCGAATGCCACGTCGTCCTTCTTTCTGTGCTTCGTGTCCGCATCAGCTCTGGGGAGGGTAGCTCTCATAGATGACGCTGGAGGAAAAACACAGGTGAATACGACTAATGTCATTGACATATATCAGTCTGGTTTATTCCAAAACTGTACTAAAAATTATTCCTTTTATGACTTAGATAAAAATCCTAGTTATTTTGTGTATTTTCTGATAATAAGAAAAGTTTAAGTAAAAGGTATGCTACAATTTTCAACAAAAAATATAGTTCAATTGATAATTCATTTGATTTAGTCTTTGTTTTTTTAATTGAACAGAGTTAAAGCAATATATTGAATGCCTTGAATTATTAACATCGACATGGAATATTCGACTTCGTTTTCGCCTTCTTTATCGCCAGGTTTCTATGTTGGTTTCATCTATTATCCTCATGTTTGTTCTTCTCTTCATTGGACCCCCTCTTTGAACCATTACCAAAGGTAAGTTCTCTCAGTCACCTTAAAAGGATCATAATCTACAGTATGGTCGTATTAGAAAATGATTGTTAATTGCACGTAAGGACATTTTATTTATTAGGCCTAACAAAAAGAAGGTTGCATTGCCCTTTAAGTGCCAGAACCTGGGTCGGTCGGTCGGATTTTGTTTGTTGTTTAACCCCCCCCCCCCCCCTCAAAACAGTGACTGTCGCCCGAAAAACTAAACACTGGGAACGTCGCCCAAATCTCGCTGGTTTCTAGCTGACGACTGCGTCAGCTAGAAACCAGCGAGATTTGGGCGACAGGTACTTGCTTACGCTAGCAGGATTTTGAAAACCAGGGCAGGAGACGAGTGAGAATTTGGGAGTAATTTGACAATTGTATGCATATATATACCATTTAAAACAAACAAAGTACATTCTTTTTTATTCATTAAACACATTTTTTTTCTAAAAAAACGGTATTTTTTTATATTTTTTATTAAAAAGCCGACCGTAGATTTTAAGATCTTGGGGTCGGTCGCAAAAGGGCAAGACAACATTTTTATTAAAACACCTAAGGGATGGTAAATAAAAATGTACTGCGTTATATTTGATTGACACATACTTACAATTATTTCTGCAATTATCTATTTCAATATTAATTTTGTGTTTAAAACAATAGTCTGTACTGGCTGCGATCATCATTTACGCATTGCGAAGAATCGCTTTCCAGATCACTGAGATTAGAGGATTATTCAAGACATGCAAAGTGGACTGTGTAAGTGAAACTCTTTTTATATTTCATCTCATATTACTCTGAATGAACTATTACGATCACTCCCCAAGTCATAGTAAGGTTATGATGTATTCTTCAGTTATAAGGATATATATTTTAGACAACTCGGGCGTTCCCTTCGTCCGTTTAGTCTAAGGTCACAAGTTTAACAAAATCTACTTTAAATTCCATGATCTCTCCATGGCAAAACTTTGGTTTTAGTAGATCAGACCGCGTTGCCAGTAAAAATATATTAAGTAAAGCCCTGAGGATTGGCATACGAAATAGAAGTATATCTCTACGCTAACAAATTTTCCTCAGCAATGTAAATCAAACGTAACACGTTATATTTCTTCAAATACAATCCTTTCGATAAACATAAACAAATCTTTAAAAATTATCATTGAGAGTTTTTGATCGGGTTTTGATATCCATTGTAAAAATTTACCACGCTGCATATACCTAATTATAGGCCTATTTTAATCCTAGTCGATCTTTGTTGTGACGTTCTTGTCTGTGTTCATTCTCGGTGTGGATCTTGGTCTCGGTGTCGGGGGTCGTCTACGGTCTCTTCACCGTGATCGTAAGGACTCAACTTCCCAACTATAGCTTGCAAGGGCATCTGGTCGACACCGAGCTCTATCGCGATGTGGAAACTTACAAATCGGTGAGAGAATGAACACATCTTGCGTGGTTAGGAACGCTATATAATGATATCGTAAATTGGTTTATTTGGTTAATATTCGTAAATCCGTTCAACCACCCAATATACCTTAAATTTGAATGATTCAATTTCATAACTAATCTTTACGAATGCGGTACATTATTGATATTTTTGAAAAATGTATCTAAAGTATGTAGCCTGACAATTCCGATAAAGGCAAATTAACTGCAATCACCTTTGAAAGTTCACATTTGTCTTTATTTTGTAATGTATAACCCATAAAAGACATTATATATTTAATCTGTAATATTCATTTTTTAAATTAGGTAAAAATCAATCCAGGGGTGGTGATTTTTAAGATGCAAGCATCGCTGTATTATGCCAACGCCCAGCAGTTTAGACAGCGGGTCTTACGGGCCACTGGAATCAACCCTGTTATACGTTTGGCCGAAATCCGTAAGGCACAGGCTGCTATGGAAAAGAACATCGATGAGAGAATGGTACGTCATCTTCATTCTCTTATGAGAAAATACGGGGTGGAAAATAAGCTTTTGAGACGATATTCTGTGCAAAGTATTCCTCATGCATCAAAGCTTGATAATTAGCAAAAGAGAAATGTTATTATAATTTGATTTGGCCACTCACATGAACACATTTCTCTTTTCAAAGGGGTACAGTGATCAAGGGAAACTCTCTCTCTCTCTCTCTCTCTCTCTCTCTCTCTCTCTCTCCCTCCCTCTCTCTCTCTCTCTCTCTCTCTCTCGCTCTCTCTCTCTCTCTCTCTCCCCTCTCTCTCTCTCCCTTCCCCTCTCTCTCTATCTTACTCTCCCTCCCTCATTCGTATACTAATTGCTTGCAACTAATTCTTTTCTTGTGTTTATTCCAATTAATGTCGTCACAGGTCATGTAATGTTTCCGCTGAGTGGCTATATAAAATGGGTTTATCTGCTATAGTTTGTCTAAATGACATCATCATAATTGTTGTTAACAGGAATCTAGTACGGCGACGAATGAGATGGATCTTTCTAAGGATGAACTCCACCTCATCCTCATTGACTGCAGTCACTTTGGTTTCATCGATATCACTGGCGTCAATACTTTACTTGCTCTCGTCAGGGACTACGGCAGGATTGGCGTAACAACGGTCTTCTGCTCATGCGCAGGTAAATACTGGGAGAACAATTTATGACTTTACTTCTTTTATATTATCATAAGATTATCTCTCGTTTGCCTAGTGGATTCTAATGAATATTTTTGATGATGAATTTTGCAAATGAAATCAAAACAAATTAATGAAAACCATTCGAAGCGATTTTGTAACACAGTATAATGACTACGCGCGATTTTTCATCAATAATGACTTGGGTAATCAGTCATAAGACTAGAAATGTAAATATCCCCCATAAGACCTACATGGAATCGTCCATTTAATTAAAAGTGTTTCGATGATGATAATAAGCAGGTTTCACAAACAAATCAAGAAATATTCCCAATGATACATAAATACATAGCAAGATTTAAATACATAAATACACGGCAAGATTTAAAATTATATATAGGAAACAACTATTTTCGGGAACTGGCAGGTAAAACAAAGAACCTTTTTTGGAAAGAAATGTTCATGGCTTATAGTACGCTCTTGTCCATGCATTATGATAACATTTCTTGCCAACCCTTATGGAATAATGATTACATTAAAATAGGCAATAGCTCAATATATAATAAAAAATTGTGTCAAAAGGGAGTTCGTTTTGTCAATGATATTTTAGACACAAATGGTGATTTTTTTCTCTCTGGAACACTTCCAAGAAAAGTATAATATTCAAATAAATTCTCTTTTTTATCGTGGATTATGCGATGCAATTAGACAAGGGTTTAACAATTGTACTATTTTTAACAAGGTGCCACAACCTCTTTTCCCAGATACAATGGCATTTGTTATGAAACGTATTAAAGGATGTTCACATATGCAATTTAATTAAAGAGAAGAAAAGGACTAGGTAAAAGCTTTCTTAAATGGAAAGGCATTTTTGACCTGAATGATAAGAGTTGGGAAACATATTGTTCTATTGGATTTAATTGTACCATTGATGTGGGCTTACGATGGTTTCAGTTTAAAGTCTTGCAACGCATATTATATACGAACGATCTACTGTTTAAAATGAATTTAGTCCCAAGAAAAGAATGCACATTTTGTAATGAACAGATTGAAACAATTATACATCTGCTATATGATTGTACGCATGTTAAAAATATTTGGGGTAGGTTAGAACACTGGATTAATACTGGAACCGGAAATAAATTAACATTTTCATTACAAGATAAATTATTTGGTTTAAAAGGTTCAAATAATTATGCATTGAATTGTATACTGATTGTGGTGCGACAGATGGTGTATACTTGCAAAAAAAAGAAACAATTGCCCGACTTTGATAATATTAGAGTTTCGATTATAAATTACTTCAAAAACGAAAAGTATATTGCAAATTCGAATTGTAGAAATAATAAATTCACAAGAAAATGGTTTCAATTCAGGAATTTGTTTACTTAAAATGATATTTTTTCTGTATTTGTTTTTCTTTCCATGAGTGTCAGAAATTAATTTTTGATATGTTAGTTTTCTGTTAAATCAACAGTTCAACAATACCTGTATTTTGAAAAGCCAATTTATTTATGTTATACATGTAAATTACCTTGAAAATAAATAAATACATAGCTATTAAAAGACATCATTTAACGAAGTATAGATTCAATATTTTGCAGCTGGTTGGAACTGTTTAGTGAACAATAAAGAAATGTAAACAAATATTGAAACAGCAATAATCTTTCTTCCATTTTGTTGTAGATTCCGTGATGCAATCGATCAAGGTGATTGGTGCTCTTAATGATGAGTGTGATATCTTCTACCCGTCCATTCACGACGCTGTCCTGTCATTACCAAGGAAACAAGTATGTATTCACTTTAACCGTCCTCACTTGTGAAAATACGTGATTCTAACCAACTGGTATTTAGTTTTGAATGAGGTTGAATTTATGCAAAACGAATTCTGAATAATAAATATGCAAAAAGCGAGGGCACAGGAGGATATAGTATATTCATCAAAACAAATATTTGTAAAATCATTGTTGATTGATGGCCGATTAATATACAAATAATGAATGGTTATGAGTTCAATAGTGCGAATATTTTCATGAGTTGAAAGATTAACATTCTTTTACGAAGTGAAGTTATTACCAACCATTTTTTCGTGTCTTTTGTTTAACTTTTCGAGTATTTGGACTTTCTTTATTTTAGGCTCTCAAAGAAGATAAAAATACCACCAACAACACGGACTACGAAAATTCAAGAACCGAGGCAACTAGACTCTAAGCTCAGAAACTTGCTGAATTCAGAAATAATAGTGACCACTTAAAAGAAATAAAGTATGTTGGCCTACTTATCACTTCCGCTGCCTTCTTTGATGAAAGAGAGATATAGCAGTCTCTTAATTAGCGAAATGTGTAAAAGGTCTTAATCAAATAGTATGTTTAACTTAAGAAAGTGTATTGATTTAATTTTGTGCAAATCTAATTAACTTGTCTATTTAGTGTCCATGTTTTATTAAGTATTGTGGCATGGTGAACTAAAATTGATGTAAAAAGCTTTCGTAATGCTAGCAAAATGAATTCAATCATCGGACCTATACGAAAATCTCAGGTTTTCGTTTATATTATAGATTGTTGATACTGAATATGTTGTAGTAGCCTTTAGACATGAAGAGTTGCAAGCTGCGGTAAGCAATAATTTTCTCTCTGAAATAAATTGGCTCAATAGAGTTTGTACACATCGTTTCACACTGCTAGGTCACTGAGACATCAAGTCTAAAAATTGGAAATCGTCGAAGAAACCAAAGAATTTGTATTCAAGAGTAACTATCTTTTAACAAAAATGTATGGATTCATTTTAATTTGGCATTAATGTCAATTGTATTTAGCTGATAATAACCATACATAAATCGTCGATGGTGGTGTTCGCACCTCTGAGGATTTGTTTTGTTTCTGTGTGCCTCTAATGAGGTGTTTATTTACATTCAAACATCAAAATAAAGTTGTGAGAACAAATACAATTGACGCACAATGTTATCAATAGAGATCACATATCTAAAGTGCTTGTAACAGTTTCTTTGACACCCTCTGATCTGGCTTTTTAAGCTCCTGATTTACAACAATTCTGCTTTTGATTTCTCTTTTAAATACGTATCTTAGTTTGAAACGGTTTTCATTAAATCCATACTTATTCCGGGTGACTAACATTTTGTATATACACCATAATTCGATCGTTGTTACAACGTCTATCTCTCTGTCAATATTAATCTTAAGTAAACAGGAGATATCCATGACAAAATCAATATTAAAAGTGTACTTCACAACATGTTTGATATAATCAAAGAAATTCTTATTCTGTTCACATTCGATAAACACATGCACTATGTCCTCTATGAAATGGCACTTGGGACAGTGTCTGTCGTCTGCTAATCCCCATTTGTAAAGTTTGTTTGTAACAGGTAGTATATTATACAGCAATTTAAAATTGAACTCCCTTAAACGATGTTCCCTTGTATATGTTAAATTCCTTTTGAACACGAAAGACCAGTCAACATTTCTTTGTAGTATATTTTCCCCCAAAAGACAGCACCTGTTTTTATTGAATGTATGTTTAAAAGATATCAGGTTGTAGAAACGTTTGATGCTTACGTCACTGATAGGTAAGGACACTTTTCCAAATTTAAAATAAGGAATTCCAAGAGGATGAATAAAAAATACTGGTTCAGTTTCTTCCTTTGTAAGATCAGTGAACCATATCTTTGGGATAGCTTTCTTCAATTTAGTATAATCGAATAAAAGATTTTGCTTGCTTTTTTGTCTCAAGGCGTACTGATAGGTCTTTAATAGACAAAAAATGTCTTTCTTCAAAGAGGTCCTTTAGATAAATTATTCCACAACCAAACCAATCTGCGTAAAACAAAGACTTCGTATTAAAAACGATATCCTTGTTATGCCATACTATTTGCCTATGAAAAAATGTATCTTGTACAAAAAAATTTCCACTACAAGTAAAACCTTTCACATAATTCCAGGCTTGTATTATTTATAGATAGAAATCAGAGAGTTGCGATTTCTGGACATCGAATAATTTATGGTCATAGTTACAGTTTAACAGAAGATTTACATCACCGAGCAAATCAAACTAATAATTACACATATCTTTCCATGGACCTTTACTGTCATCCAATAATCTACCAAGCCATCTTAAACGAAAACGCAGTATCTGTTTCTCAGTATTAACCATACGTAATCCCATCTTGAGTAAGGATGGATCTTTTTACCTTGTCGATTTTGGATTTCCAAATAAAATTGAAAACTAATTTATTCAGTTTCTGCAGACACTTTGGTGGAATCGTGTCTACCATCATTAAATGAACTATTATACTTAAAGCAAGTGATTTAACAACAATGATTCTTTAAAATATTGTGAGGTTTCTGCTTCTCCAGTTATCCAGGAGTTTCTGTAGTCAGGCGCGGATCCAGGGGGGGCCGAGCGGGCCTTGGCCCCCCCCCCCCCCCCGGCAAAAAAAAAAAAAAAAAAAAAAAGAGAGAGAAGAAAGGAAAAGAAGGGAAAGGGAAAGAGGAGAGAAAGGGAAAGAAAGAAGAGGAAGAAGAAAAGAAAAGGGGGAAGAAGGAGATCGGGGGGGGCGAAAGGGCCTTGCCTCCCAGGCTGTTGCCCCCCCCCCCCCCAATCAAAAAAATAATAGAGAAGGAAGGAAAGGGAAAGAAAAAAGGAAAATAGGAGATACTGGCGTACTGATAGAGGGGGGGGGGGGGGCTTGGGGAAAATCAAATTCAAACGTGTTTTATTTCTAATTCCATAATTGTGGATTACAAATAATGCTGAAATTACATCATTTCCGAGATTTTTCCTCACTTTTTAGTAAATTATACTAATGCGTTTGTTGGAAAATGACAAATACCTAAATTTACAGCCAGGTAAGAAATATGATTCTTGAGATTCCTACATGTCAAGGCCCGAGTCGGGAGCCTCGAGGCCCCCCCCCCCCCCACACTTTAACAAAAAAAGTATATTAAAGAGAAATTTTAAAAAAAGAAAGAGAGCAAGAAAGAAAGAATAGTTAACTGCCAGTGTTAACAAATAAAGAGGCATCAAAATATGATCATCTGACCGTGATTAAATGCCTAAAACCCCTAAGCTTCCGGGGGATCTACCCCCTGGATTCCACCTAGGGCCCTAAGGTGGGCCCTTCGATGCTCATCTGACGGTTATTTAATGCCTAAAACCGCTGATTTTTGGGGGGCTCCGCCCCCTGGATCCCACGCCAAATAGTGTCCTGCTAGTGACACAAAATAATGAGGATTATAACAAAATGCTCATCTGACCGTAAATAAACGCCTAAAACCCCTGAGCTTCCGGGGCTCTGCCCCCTGGATTCCACCTTGTGCCCTAAGGGGGGCCCCTGAATGCTTGTCTGACCGTAATTTATTGCCTTAAACGTCTGAGCTTCCGGGGTCGGACAAGGTATCAAAATATGTTAATCTGACCGCAGGCGCGTAGCCAGGGGGGGGGGGCGGTGGGGGCGGTACCCAAACAATCACCGCCCCCCCCCCCCCTAAAAAAAAAAGAGGAGAGAAAAGGAAGAGGACGTATAAAGAAAAAGGAGCAGACAAAGAACATCTTTAAAATTCAGACAAATATTAGTGTAGAGAACGGTACAACGCATCGTCTTCTTTCTCGAATAATTTAATGAAACGTAAAAGCCCCCGCGCTTCGCGCGGGAGGGGGGAAACTGAACTCAGACGAGGATTAAGCATCGAGAACGGTACAACGAATCGTCTTGTTTCTCTAATGATTTAAAGAAATGTAAAAGCTTCCGCGCTTCGCGCAGGAGAGGGGGGGGCTGGGACTGAATTTAGACAAGAATTAAGAGTCGAGAACGGTACAACGAATTGTCTTCTTTCTCTAATGATTTAATGAATCGTAAAAGCTTCCACGCTACGCGCGGGAGGGGGGGGGGGGTAACTGAATTCAGACGAGGATTATTTTCGAGAACGGTACAACGAATCGTCTTCTTTCTCTAATAATTTAATGAAACGTCAAAACTTCCGCGCTTCGCGCGGGAGGGGCAGGGGGGGGGCGAAAATGAATTCAGACTAGGATTATTTTCGAGAACGGTACAACGAATTGTCTTCTTTCTTTAATGATTTAATGAATCGTAAAAGCTTCCGCGCTTCGCGCGGGAGGGGGAAAACTGAATTCAGACGAGGATTAAGAGTCGAGAAATGTACCAACGAATCGTCTTGTTTCTTTAATGATTTAATGAGTCGTAAAAGCTTCCGCGCTTCGCGCGGGAGGGGGAAAACTGAATTCAGACGAGGATTAAGAGTCGAGAAATGTAACAACGAATCGTCTTGTTTCTCTAATGATTTAATGAAACGTAAAAGCTTCCGCGCTTCGCGCGGGAGGGGGGTTACCTGTATTCAGACGAGGATTAAGAGTCGAGAACTGTACAACGAATCGTCTTCTTTCTCTAATGATTTAATGAATCGTAAAAGCTTCCGCGCTTCGCGCAGGAGGGGCCGGGGGGGGGGCGGTGAAAATGAATTCAGACGATGATTATTTTCGAGAACGGTACAACGAATAGTCTTCTTTCTTTAATGATTTAATGAATCGTAAAAGCTTCCGCGCTTTGCGCGGGAGGGGGAAAACGGAATTCATACGAGGATTAAGAGTCGAGAAATGTACAACGAATCGTCTCGTTTCTCTAATGATTTAATGAATCGTAAAAGCTTCCGCGCTTCGCGCGGGAGGGGGAAAACTGAATTCAGACGAGGATTAAAAGTCGAGAAATGTAACAATGAATCGTCTTGTTTCTCTAATGATTTAATGAAACGTGTGTGCACCTATGAAGGTTGCCCCTCTGACTAGCTCTGTAAAAGTGAACATTATTTCAGTTTTCATCGCACTGCACTTCATTTTAGTTTGCACCAGATATTATAGTAGACACCAAGCAACAACTTGAATGATTTTGTGTTTTATTATTATCGTGATTTTCAAGAACTTTGGACGATATATTTTTCTGGCAGTCCCAGTAAGTGAAGTATATACAGCAACCATATTGACTCCACATGCCATCAGTGTCCAGCTACTGCAGTGTATTACTCTTCAGAGTGAATAGAAGGAGTCCTATTCATCCACGAGCAGTCTATATTGTCAAAGACTCAAAACTTGAACCTCACAATGGATTGGATCAGGATAATCTCCATTAATCTACTTATCCTTTTTTTCTGCAATGAATGGAAAAAAAGTAGCTGCAATACCCCTGTGTGCTACACTAGTTCCAAACTACATGGACCCCATACTATGCACAGAACCAAAACTCTAAAGTTTCTTGGTAACCGTGTGTTATACTATAGTAACTCTACATCAACGTTCCAGATATCTCTCACCATTTGCGAAGATGTCAGTCCTAACCCCGGACCCCATTCTGAATGTGAAAAGCAGTACCATAATATTAAAAATGATCCTCAAATAAGACTGACTGACAATTTTACGAGAACCATCGGTGCTGCAAAACTGAATAACCTGGGCCTGAATACCCCCCGGCTGAATAATGACGTTTGGAACAAAATTCATCAGCTGGGCATATCTAGGAAACGTAAAACACATCGAGGAACTAAAGGATGTGGGCGACTAAGGCGAGACAGGCAAGTCTTACCGATTCCAGTTATCATCAAACAAAGAAAAAAGACAACAGAACAAACACGAACCCTCTGCAGGCAAAATCTTTTACCTGTGAAATTGGTCCTTTCATCAGTTGAGAAAGTGGCCAACTTACTCCCCTCAGTATATGTTGTCAACCCGCAATCCCTCAACAACAAATTCGACGAATTCTACGCAGTATCTCATGAACTCCAGCCAGACATCATCTCTGTCAGTGAAACCTGGTTCCAAGGTTCAGATCCTGTACACACCTACCATATTCCAGAGTACCAAGTCTTCTCCAAGGGACGGGAAGGCAGACGTGGGGGAGGGGTTGCGACATACGTAAAATACGCCATGAACCCAAAGTCTTTTGAGATCCCAGTACCACGCGACCTTGAAGTTGTTTGGGTGCAGATTCGACCAAAGCGACTGCCACGAACAGTGTCCTCTATATTCGTAGCAACTGTATACTCACCACCAAACATGAACAATGACAATACTCTCGTAACCTACCTGACTGAAGCTGCTGACGACATCTTCAGAAATCATCCAGGAGCAGGAGTCATCATCAGTGGTGATATGAACCGTTTGAACTTGTTATCACTTATTATTGCCCACAGCATGAAACAGGTGGTGGACAAGCCTACACGACACAACATCATTTTGGATAAAATTGTTACCAATTTAAAACAGTTTTACCATCCGGTCGAAATGATAGCTCCGATCGGACAAAGCGACCACAATGGCATCCTCCTGAAACCAAAGATCCTACCGCCCCGCCAGAACAAGACCAAGATGAAGCAGGCTAGACCCATGAGAGAATCTAGCATACGCAGCTTCGGCAACTGGATCACGCACCATGACTGGTCTTCAGTATCAAATGTGCATGATGTCAACGAGAAATGTGACCGTTTCTATAGCGAGTTGAACCCAGCGATTGACAGCCATTTCCCGATTAAGTCGGTTCGACTCCACGAAGATGACAAACCATGGATGACCACCAAAATAAAATGCTTGATTCGCCAACGCCAACAACTGTTTAACTCGAGATCTCCAGATTGGACAAATATCCGAAATCAGATCCAAAGAGAAATTCAAAAGGCCAAAATTGACTTTTATCACAATCGCGTCCATCGGTTAAAACAAGAGAATCCAAGTTCATGGTACCGGTATATCAAACTAATGACCTCAAACAAATCCAACGAATTGCTCATAGATGTCCCAGGGGTTGATGAGGATGACCACATCGAAGTTGCCAATGCGATCAACACTCATCTTGTGAAGGTGGCGGAAGATATACCACCTCTGAGCCAGTCAAGTCTCCCTGCATACTTACCACTAAAAGAAACCAGTGCTCCGAAGGTGCATCTTTGGCAGGTCTACCAGGAACTTCGGAAGACCAAAGTTGGTAAGAGCTGCGGGCCTGATGGCATTTCCAGTCGCTTGATTCGTGAATTCGCACTTGAACTTACATCTCCAATTTGTGATATAATCAATGCTTCTCTTGACCAAGGAATCGTTCCTCATCAATGGAAAATGTCCACCATAGTTCCATTACCTAAAACAACACCGCCTTCAATTGACAAGCTGAGACCCATTGCACTCACCAGTCATTTCGCGAAACTTGCCGAACTCTTTGTTTGCAAGATGCTGCTCGCTGATATCAGTGGGAACATTGATCCCCATCAGTATGGAAACCGGCCGGGCATGTCAACCTCTCATTACCTAGTAGATCTCCTGGAATATCTGTATTCACATGCTGACAAGACGGGATACACATCAACAGTAGTGATGACAGATTTTTCCAAGGCGTTTGACTTGGTTGATCACAATATTGCCATTGAGAAGATCTACACACTGGGTGCCAGACCACAACTGATACCATGGTTGTCCAGCTTCCTCTCGGACCGGACGCAGCAAGTGAGATACCGTGGCAAACTTTCGGAACCAGTGGTGACAAATGCAGGTGTTCCACAGGGAACACGCTTGGGACCAGTACTTTTCCTTGCCCTGGTAAATGATGCATTAGACGAATCAACAACCTCCAGGTGGAAATACGTTGATGACTTGACGATAGCTGAAAGCCGAAAATCTACAACAAGAAGTAACATATCGCAAGCTGTCCAGGAGTTGGAAATATGGTGTGAATCCACGCGCATGAAGCTAAACCCAGCTAAATGTCAGTTCTTTCAGATATCATTTAGCAGACGACCCCCTAATCCCGAACCCATCACCATTTCAAATCAACCAATCCCAGAGTGCGTCCATGTAAAATTGCTAGGCGTTACCATCCAGAATGACCTGAAATGGAACAAGCATGTCTGCGACGTTGTTTCAAGGTCAAGTAAAAAACTGTACATGCTCAGAACCCTCAAAAAGTTTGGACTTCCCGCAGAAGATTTACTTACCGTGTTCCAGTCGTACATCAGACCCATTACCGAATATTGCGCCCCAGTTTGGCATTCTTCCCTGACCTTAGCGGACTCCAACCAGATAGAAAGTATACAGAAAAGGGCCCTTCGCATCATTCTAGGCAGAGAGTACCAAACGTATGAGAATGCACTAATAACTACAAAACTTACCACTTTGTCGGAAAGACGTGTCAAACTGTGTGTCAAGTTTGCCAAATCACTTGAGAAAAACTTTCCCCAATGGTTGCCCCCTAAGCAATCTGAACTCCGTGCACTACGTTTCAGTGACCAGTACAGGCCTGTGAAATGTAGAACAGAGCGCTATCGCAAAAGTGCTCTCCCATTTCTTGTGAGACTTTTAAACCAGAAATGATCCTTGATTATCACAAACTTGTTTTTACCCTATTTATGAATCTGGCTTAGATTAGATTAATAGTATAATTTACATTCGTACATATTAAATTTCACTAGCTATGACTGTATATTAAACATTTATTATATTTTCAATAGAAACGCCGAACATTTTTTTACACTCATTTAATTTAGTGTTTTTTAAGTTTAATAATACCTTTTTTAAATTAATTAATTAATTATTTTATACAACCCAAGCATACTTTATTGATCATTTGCCAGTCTACTTCTTATAATTCAGAACTTATAGCTATTTAATCACTTGTGAATTTGTATTGATTTTTCATGTTTGTCCTTTTGATTATACCTTTACTTGTATATTTAATAGAAAACTCATAACTCCTTTAATTAAACCTAATGAAAAATAATCATTTTTTATCTTTTTTACCATCAGATACCACTCAAGTCACTTTACACAAAGCTTTAAATTTTGATGGAAAGTGGATAATTATATTTATATTTATATTTAAATTTTAAATTCCACAATTGTTTTTGTTTGTAAGCAATATTTTTATAATGTTAGCATTATACATGTATAGTTACTTTCATTTGCATTTAATATTTATTTTTACAATATTGTGTATGATTCCTTTTAATTTGTATGATGTTTTTAACGTTTTGAATTTTGTAAATTCATTTGTAATTTAGCCTTTGGCTACAATGAGTGAATAAAATACCTTGAATTGAATTGAATTGAATTAAAAGCTTCCGCGCTTTGCGCGGGAGGGGGTTACCTGTATTCAGACGAGGATTAAGAGTCGAGAAATGTAACAATGAATCGTCTTGTTTCTCTAATGATTTAATGAAACGTAAAAGCTTCCGCGCTTCGCGCGGGAGGGGGTTACCTGTATTCAGACGAGGATTAAGAGTCGAGAACTGTACAACGAATCGTCTTCTTTCTCTAATGATTTAATGAATCGTAAAAGCTTCCGCGCTTCGCGCAGGAGGGGCCGGGGGCGGTGAAAATGAATTCAGACGAGGATTATTTTCGAGAACGGTACAACGAATAGTCTTCTTTCTTTAATGATTTAATGAATCGTAAAAGCTTCCGCGCTTCGCGCGGGAGGGGGAAAACGGAATTCAGACGAGGATTAAGAGTCGAGAAATGTACAACGAATCGTCTCGTTTCTCTAATGATTTAATGAATCGTAAAAGCTTCCGCGCTTCGCGCGGGAGGGGGAAAACTGAGTTCAGACGAGGATTAAGAGTCGAGAAATGTACAACGAATCGTCTTGTTTCTCTAATGATTTAATGAAACGTAAAAGCTTCCGCGCTTCGCGCGGGAGGGGGGGGGGACCTATATTCAGACGAGGATTAAGAGTCGAGAACTGTACAACGAACCGTCTATTTTCTCTATTTATTTAATGAAACGTAAAAGTTTCCGCGCTTTGCGCGGGAGGGGTGAACCTGTATTCAGACGAGGATTATTTTCGAGAACGGTACTATGAATCGTCTTCTTTCTCTAATAATTTAATGAAACGTTAAAGCTATCGCGTTTCGAGGAGGAGGGAGGGGGGAAACTCGCCCCTCCCTGCACCCACCACCCCCCGCATTACGTCACTGCTGGTCACCATTACGTTCCAATTTTTGGCTCGCATAATTTCAAATTTGGGCCCCCCCCCCCCCCCCCTAAGAAATCCTGGATCCGCGCCTGTCTGTAGTTTGGTCAATTTATGTTCCCAACTCAATTTTGTAGCATAATATAAGTCTGCAGATATAAAATACCCTAAGTACTGTACAGGTTCTGTTGACCAACTCAGATCAAGGTCGAAGAGAGACCACCTTCTCTTGACACCCCCAATCCAGAAAAGAACAGTTTTATCTTTATTTAATTTCGGGCCTGCGACTTTCCCAAATAAGTCCAATTCATCTATTATATTCTCTAGAGAGTTTTTATTTCTAACAAAGAATAAGGTGTCGTCAGCATATTGTAACAGTTTAAGTGTAGAGTGGCACCCTTTAAAATCAAATTTCTGAATGATATTATTTTTCCTAACTCTGAGGATAATATACTTTCGTTTTTGTAGCAAAATTCGCGTATTTACTTAAAAGAGGGACTATTGCTTCTTGTCTAGGTGTTCAACAGACTGTTCACCCCAAAAGCATTCATGAGTTTTTGTTTATTTAATTCAAGTGCTTTTTAGCATGCTTTATGCAGCTTCTGTGCTTTGTTCCGAATTGATGGTGAGATATGTTATCGTGTACAACTGGCTGCTTCGTATATTCTTAGACTTCTAAGACTTCATGTCCTTCATGTTGATCGCAAAATACAACAATTTTCAAATCAGGAAATTTTCGTGAGAAATGGAGATGGTAGTCAATCTACCTTCTTTCATTTTTTCCATCTTCATTCGTTTTCAAACGACATGGAAATAATATGTACAAGATTTCATATATTCAAAAGAAATTCTTCCATTACTTTTAAATGTGTTTACACTGATGTTTTTGCTGGTTTTGTTTATAGTGCAAATAATGATATCAAAATAATGTACATGGATAAAGCATTTAAAAGTCATTTAAGAAAGTCAATTGAAGCTGATCTATCATGATTTTATCAAGTTGGTAATTATGTCAAATATGTATCTCGATAGGTATTATACGAGGGTGGCTATAATTATAAGTAATATTAACATAGCCGGAAAAAAAAACATGGTAATATTTACTGTGCAATATTTATTTGCTGTTTACATGCTCAAACCGCTGTAATAAAACAAGAAGAAGTTTTTAAAATGTTTGGATGCAATTAATCGTAAATTATCGATAAATGTGTATTATGAATGTGTTCATTTTATTGTAATTATATTACGTAATATATTTGTAAATAGTCATTGCTATTTGATAACATTTGATTCCACCTTTCATTATGAATGTATTAAGTGCTGGAACACTGTCATATTTTATTTTTACAATTGTTCAATTCCAAACAAACAGACTTATCTTCTGTGTGTGTGTGTGTGTGTGTGTGTGTGTGTGGGTGTGCATGTATTGGGGGCGGTCCTTATGATTGTCGTTCAGTTTAGGAGAGTGAGCTATCTTTTAAACCATGAAGGCATCATTTGTGGTTGACCTTGCATGGTTTAAAGATAGCTCACTCTCCTGAACTAAACGACAATTCTTAGGACTGCCCCCAGTACACGCACACCCACACACACACAATAGAAGGCTGTTTGTTTGGTATTGGAAAATTGTACCATTTGAGATGAGACGAGGACTGTAAGGATCAACATAATAAGCAATCTTCGTCATGTTACCATATTTGATGTTTGTTTATTTGTTTGTTTGTTTGTTGGTTCTATTTATTTATTCACCATGTAAAATAATTATTTACAGATAATAACATTCAGTGGGTTACATCCCTCAACAAAAAGAAATATGTTGTATATGAGTCATTCATTTCAAATAAACGAACAGCGGTGTAATGATAGGGAATATGATATTGATAAACAAGTGTTATGTAAATCTGTATTTAAATCAGTTACATGACAGGTAGAAAGAAAAATCAAATTGGCGATAATAATATTGAATCTAAAAAATTAGATAATTTTCCCAAATGATTCCCACATATTACATACCATGAACGAGTTTTTTTTCAAGCACTTATTTTGTCCACTTTATTACTTTAGTAAAGACGCCATCTTGGAAGCACCATAACCGTTTTTCTAGGCTCTTATACAAAAGGTCCTGGGTTCGATCCTTGCTCGGTGCTTACACCAAATGGACAAAGTGGGTTACCCACATCTGTCCCTCTCGACCCAGATGGAGTAAATGGGTACCTGGCAACCCGGTTATAATAATAATAATTGCATGCAGGACATGCGAGAAGTGCACCATTCATACTGATGAGGCGACCTCTGGTAGATAGTGCAATCCTCTTCGCACTCGTGAGGAGAGAAAAAAGGGCATTTCGAGTTTTATTTGATGTTAATGTGGTTTATTTCACACACAAAAAAGAAAATAGCTTTGAAATCATTAGTTTTTGTATAAACCCAAATCTACCCACCTTTTTTTATAATATTAAAGGTTATGTATATTTGCGGAGTTAATTGAATTAAAAAATAGGGCAGTCAAATTGAACTTTAGAACTGTAAATTAAAAACATTCAACCATAAATAACAAAATAATCAGGTATGAAATGGTCCAACTCTCCGAAACTGCATTGCAACAAAGATTGGAAGAGTTTCTATCACTTTCTTACACTCGTGTCTTTAATTTTGTTAATGCCTTTATTCAATAAAATCAACTTTGACATAAAAGAGGAGGCAAGCAAAATAATGATCTAAACAGCATTTCTGATAATGGAAGCGTCCTTTTTCAGCTCGCGAATGTGAGAAAAAAGCTGTTATAATTCCGAAACAATTATTTATTTCAAGTTTAAAATCATTCGATTTAAGATCGTTATTCAAAATACATACTCCCCCCCCCCCCCCTCTCTCTCTCTCTCTCTCTCTCTCTCTCTCTCTCTCTCTCGGCTATTTTTAAAATTCACTATGATACACATCTCTTCATTATTTATTTTTTTTTTATTTTTACTCTTAAACTGTTACCGAGATAAGCATGAAAGTGAGATTGTTTGACTAAAATCCCAATCAAACCCTTCATATCGAATAACGAAAAGGCTGTGTTGAATAATACAGACCGAATAATCCTCTTTAATTCAGATTGATTATATTCTCCCGTGTTTCATGTGTTTGCTTTCGAAAGTTAATTCAGTAGGAAGATCTAAAATCTTTCTTCAATACGTTGGGGGATTTTCAGTCTTCCAGACTAGTTTCTTGAACATTTGAACTGTGTCTCCGACACCCCGCCCCTCCCGTGTTTCATGGGTTTGATTTTTAAAAGTTCTGAAATTCAGTAGGAATATCTAAAATCTTTTTACGATACAGTGGGAGATTTTCCGTCTTCCAGACTAGTTTCTATCAAGCGCCCTCCGCTGTTGAGCATTTCTACAGTGTCTCTGACACCCCCCCTCCCTCCAAGAGTGGCTCTCATTGTGTACACGTTTGGTAACGTTGTACCAACAAATTACACTAATTTGAACGTTGTCAGCGACATAAAAAGATATAAGAAACACGGTTCGGTTTTCAACCTTTGATTTGTTTTTTAATGAAGATCAGTGATATTGATTATTGGCATGTGAGGCTCATTCTTTTGTCACTATTATCGTCATCACGTTGTCAAACTTCAAAACATCACAGCAAGCAAGGTAACTTGTGACATGTTATATATTTAAAAAAAAATTATTCCCGATTGTTCATTTAAAAAATAAACACAGAAAGAGACAATAGAAACACGATCAGTTTTTATTACTTCATTTTATTGCACTGTGAAATCGCATACATCACATTTTCTCCGAATACAAGAACACTTAGCATCGTAAAATACTCAAAGCAGATAGCTAGGTACAGATGAATTTAGGCACTCTATGTCAATCTTAAATGTTGAATTCACATTGTACAAAACAGTTTGCATTACAGCTATACATTCAACATGATTGTGGAAGATTCATATTTATGAGTCTTTATTTACAAGGAAATGAATGATATATATAAAACTTACAAAATATGACACCTCTTTTATTTTTGGACTCCAATATAAAGTTGGATTTCAATGTCAGTCAAGTCAAATAAAAATATTTAAAAAACACCAAAAAATAAAAGGCGAAAATGCGGGGAGTTCTAAGTGTACTGACTCCCCAGTGACTAAAAGCAGAAAAACTTAGTTTTGGGGGAGCTGCTTTTGAAAAACAAAAACAAAACAAAACAACTAACAAATCCCCCTTACACTATTGTATAATAAAATAATACAGAAGGTAAAACGGATAAATGCGATGCATGGTGTGAAGATCAATAAACAGCTTTCTTAGGTCTTCACAGCATAGTTTTGTAATCGTAATTAAAAGAAGTTTTATCATGAAAGTAGTGACTTTTAGATGTTTTGGGGTATATACATCATGTTAGCAAACACGAATTATACAGACTTGTTATTTCACGGTCTTTTGTAAGGCCTAATTTAATTTCCTGAGTATCAGAAGCCAAGCGCAGAAGTACAATTTCACAAATCCACAATTTTATTTTTTGATCAAGTATTTGCAGAGACACGACAAACGTACTATATTTGTGATAACTTAATACAAAATGCCAACAGTCTTAAAATGGTCGATTCATTGCAAAAGAATGCTGAACTTTTTTAGCAAGGGTTATTTTCTAAAGTTAAAATATGACAGTGTTCCAGCACTTAATACATTCATAACGTAAAGTGGAATCAAAGGTTATCGAATAGCAATTACTATTTACAAGTATATTACGTGATATAATTACAATTAAATGAACACATTCATAATACACATTTAACGATAATTTACGATTAATGGCATCAAAACAATTTGTAAACCTCTTCTTGTTTTATTACAGCAGTTTGAGCATGTAAACAGCAAATAAATATTGCACAGTAAATATTACCATGTGTTGTTTTAATTTTCGGCTATGTTAAGATGACTTATAATTATGGCCACACTCGTATAATGCCTATTGAGATACATATTTAACATAATTACCAACTTGATAAAATCATGATAGATCAGCTTCAATTGACATTCTTAAATGCCTTTTACATGCATTATAATTACGATTCAAATGAAACGCAAAGTTTCATCAGTGAATTTTTCTATGTGACACCCGTAATTGTGTCTTTTCGATGATAATACCGTGGTTTGTTTTCGTTTTCGTAGTTTCGAACTTTACTCCAAACTATCTTCTTATTGCACAAGCTTTTTCTTCTCCCGGCCAATCATAATTTAAAATGTTACCCTTGTTTCTCTTCCTTTCCATCCGTATTTCATTTCAGATAATCCAAACAACCGTTCCTTTACCCCAAGTCCCTTCTCCTCCCCCCCCCCCCCCCTCCCCCACTTTCGATTTCTCCTTAGTTAATAATAATATAATATTCAGCTTTTATATAGCGCTTAATACATCTCGGACATTTCTAAGCGCTTTACAGATTTACTATTACCCCGGTCGTTGGATTCAGTGCTTGCCCGAACACATTGTGTGCACAACTTTTCCACTCCCTGGGGAGCATTCCAGCCAGGCGTTACTTGACGCTCACAAACTGTTTAACCAACAATGACGGTCGCATCCTACCGGGTGCCATTTTAACACCTGCGTGAAGAGTAGCAACAGTAGGTGAATATCTTGCCAAAGTTAGATGGTGAGTTCCCTTGTTCGGAATCCCTATAGATCTTCTGCACTCTCTCTATATACCCCTTATCCTTCTCTTCTCTTCACCTACTCTACGGTTCCCCCTCCTTAGATGGTCGCCTCCCTTGTTCTGAACCTCTTCCACCTCGACGGGCGCTTCTTGATAGGTTCGCCATTCATGATGGTCTCCACCTGTAGTGTTGACGATAGCCAGGAGAAAGGGTGCCATGCGAGTGGCGGGAGAGGGAATGAGAGGAAAATTGGTCAATATGTGAAAGGTTTCGGCGCTGGGATTTCACTCAGGGCGGCGGGCGCAGGGGTATTTCAAGGGGCACGGGTCTCAACAACAATAACAAGTAAAAAGTTGTCACATTTGAATTTGAACCGTCATATTATGTGTTCGAAATCTCAGACAAGCAGAATAAATAAATAAATATGTAAATAAAATGGTGTTCGTGGGCCGGAGGTGAGACATGTATAGAAAATAAAAGGGGGCACCACCCCCTCCCCGTCTCGTATCGTAACGTTGCCTCCTGTATTTACTTTCGAAGCCCCTAATGCATTGCAATTTAAACGAGACTGTTATGGAACTTTTAGATAAACTAATCATACTGTTACAATTATTTTTCAGTTCCAACGTCTCAATACTCTCACAACTGAAGGGCACTTGATTAAAAAGTACCTTCTTTTTTATTTGGTTTCGAGCTTTGGTAGCTAAACTTCGGATGGATAAACATCATCCGGCGTATAGCACGTTTCTTGCAAACTTTTCGGCCACCATGATATTGCACTAGTTAGTTTCATTCGATAACGGCTTCTATTTTCAGCCTGGATGAGGCAGATTCAAGAAGGTCGAAAATTTGGAAGAAGCCATTTACAAAGGGATATGTTTGTGCAGAGGGAGGTATAACGGTTTTGGTTGCCGTGCAGAATTTAGTAGATGAATGGATATCGAGCGGTCGTCATATTATGGATTCATGTTTTATTTCAATTATGTTAATGATAACAAGGGTAAGTGTATGGTGGTTTGATGAGAAGAGGAGTAAAGTGATGACGTGGAATGGCATAATTACATTCGTCATGTAAACGTGAAGCACAGTATCATTATAATGGGCTGATGGAAACAATTGGGGTTTTTTTTAATTCGGAAAACGACGAGGGAAGAACATTATTTCTAAAAGAGAATGTGTTTTTATAAATATTGGAAATTGAAAGAGATTATCAATAATTTTGATATAATGACAAAGCCTGAGCATCAACTTTATTGGTATATTCATGCTTCAAGATTTCTACTTTCCCCTGTGAGCCATTTTTTTGGTTTAATCTAATCCAAGTTTATTAGTACCCTTTGTTTATTTGTTTTTCTCACTTAACTGCTCCCCCCTCTCTCATGCATGTCGCCATTCTGTAACTCCTTTTAACCCATCTTAACAACTCACTTCACTGTTGATAACACGTCAAAGAGAATGAGACTTGCAGAAAAACAGCCATTGGCTGAAGCAAGTTTCCCGTGTTGAAATAAAATAAAATGAATGAAATGAATAAGAAGCAGGCTTACCTGTAGTCGGATATTTTGAAGTGATAGCCAGGCGTCATGAACGGTCATATAGAATAGTTCTTTCTTGATCGTACTTAGGCAGGATAAAGATTGCATCACTTGATCTAGATATCAAAAATGAAATCAAACATGTGATTAGATTCGAATCATCTTACGTGTAAGTTTTAAGTTTCCAGATTGGTAAAAACAACGTAGTGTTTCATACAATGTTTTTTGTAGATATGATTGTTAGAACTAATGGTATATACGAGGCAATGGAAAATGCCTCTATGGACCCGATTTGCCATTTGCTATGAGCTTCAATCTTGTTCGTCCTTTTTAAAAGAGGAGGACGAATAATAAGAATTAAATGAAATCCTCAAATGAAAATGACATTTGATAAAATAATTAAAATACAAATGAGGAGATGACCATTTTCATCGTTTGGTCAATCAGGTGTGTGGGTTCGGAGGTGGCTTTTAGTTTTCTTGGACATTGAGAATTTGAATGTTTTTTGTATTTTCTCGAAGATGTTATCTTACTAACCTGAGCAGCCACTCATCACAACACACACGCCAACAGCTTTGTAGTCTGTGACTAAGGAGGCCATCGTCTTCGCTCCCATCGAGTCAATGAAGCCGAAGTGACCGCAGTCGATGATGATGGCTCTGATCTTCAAGTTATGTTCTCGGACTTGCTCCTGCGAGGGGGGGGGGGGGTAGGTAGTATAGAGATCGTTAGGTACACGTTGCTTATGATTAAGATTCCATACAGGTTAATCCATAGCAGTTCAGACTTTTCTGGAGGTCAATCGGATTTGCCTCCTCAATATTGGTAATGATTATTTGTATATTTTACTCCTCATAGTATAAGACCCCCATCCCCAAATTTGTTGTGGTTGAAATAAACCAATGTGAATGAAAAGTGTACAATGCTGCAACAAGGGCCATTCTGTAACGAAAATAGCGATGATATTTTATTCTCCACTTTGCCAATTTAGAGACTTTAATGCTTAAGAATTCTTACGATGTACTTCCAACAACCAAAACGAACTTAAAATTGTCAATGATTTTTTTTTTCTTTCTCTTTCCATTACGTGAATGATTAATTAAACTCTCCTTAAAAGAGGCAATGAGAAGCAAAGATCCATAATTCGAATAAACTGGGGCCCGTCTTACAAAGAGTTGCGATCGATCCAAATCAATCGCAAGTTTGCAGACTCCTATCTCTTATATACATAGTCGCGATTGATATCAGTCGCAAAAAAGTTGCGATTGATATCAACTCTTTGTAAGACGGGGCCCTGGTTTGTTACAAGACAAAATAATATCACAAGACTTTAGCCAGGCATACCTCGTTTGCACCGGTCAGTTCAATGATGTCGATTGGTATGTCTTCGTTTTCCGTTTTCTTCTGGATCTTCTTGTCTTTGGCCTGAGCTTTTTGGATCTTGACCAGTACCTTGACCGGGTTGATGCCAACGGCATCGTAGACGTGATTGCGGAACATCTCGGCATTGGCAAAGTACAATGAGCCCTGCATCTGGACGATCTTGACTTGGTCGTACTCTTTGGCCTGTGTCGAAAGAGAAAGGAGCATTACTACACTGATAACCAGTTTCTCAAACACATTGAACAAATATTTAAAGCCTATCTGCACTAGTTTGGCCAGGAGGGATTAGACCTCCCTGCATTGTCATCGACAGGCGGTTATCTCATCAAATCAGCTCTCAATTAACATGAGCAAAAGGGGATCATGGGGGACCAACAGGTACCGCATATGCATTGTTTGCTATATAGAGGGCGCAAATAGCTACAAGTAGTGCAGTCCCGCTTAAACGACTTTTTCCATTCGTGAAGAGATAGTGAACAGGAAATGAACAATGTTGTCTGATGATGTAATTTTAATAATAAGACTATACATCGATCACTTTTTAAATATTGGTGTTTTTTGTCATCATTTTCGTTAAATTTTCTGAGAATTGTTTATGTCATTTTAGATCATTCAGATGAAAGAGAGAGAGAGAGAGAGAGGGAGAGGGAGAGGGAAAAGTGGGGTGAAGGAGGGAGGGAGGGAGGAAGAGAGTGAGGAAGAGAGGCAGGAACAGAGGAATTAAATGTATCATTAACAAGAACACTATCTACACCCAATATCACTGTACTATCTCGACAGGATCAAACTAAAATAATATTCTTGTCGTCTTGGGTATCGTCCAAAAATACAGTTCTGAAAATGATATTCATCTGATACAGGAATATTACAAAAAGGATAACAATGCTGGAGGAAGGGATCGAGATAATCCTTATATTGTTTTGCATTCAGAGAGGAAGATGGGTGACGAAAGGGGTGGGGGTAGAGAAGAAAGGTAGGAAGCCAGATAGAGAGAGGGGAGAAAACTAAAGGTGCACATATTTGTATTTGAGAGTTAGAGTCGCTTTTTCAGAATATAGGTCAAACGTTTTGTATCATTCTCTGAACTATTCAATTTGTGATATAGCATTTTAAACCTCATCTAATGTTATACATTTCGGTCCCGAAACGCATTCTCTATCTCATATAAATCCAAGAGAAATATTTCACGGTGCATTGCCTTAGAGGCAAGCTAAAAGCGTAAGATTCAATTCTTGTTGTTATACAGAAATGAAGTAAATTGATAAAGACAAGATGACAAGTATTGACAAGATGACTTACATTTGGGTATCGCTTGATGTTCTTGTAGAGTTCGGTTCCGTTGACATTACCCCTGGTGGAGAAGTGTGGTGTTTGCGTTCTGACCACGGTGACGAAGAGGGCGACGATGACGCCGACTCCGAGACCGAGATCGACTCCGATGAAGACGACAGCGGCCCAGGTAGAAACCCAGATAATCTGTAAAGAAATGTTGGAGGGAGGAGGGGGTAAATTTTCACTTTTAGTTTTTTTTCTTTTTATAATTGATTGTCTGTGAACCATTAGCAAAATCAATATGACTTCAACCTGAAATTGATTTTCGCTGATAAAAAAAAAATCGTAGTTTTGATCAGTTTGATGTGGATATTTATTTTCCGTTATTTAAAACATCAAACGCATGATTATTGACCACCTATCGACTTTGATATCGCAACGTCGTAATCAATGGAGTATGACAAATTTACTTTGGATGTTTTTTAACATTTAACTTTGCTTTCTTTTCAATACAGTTTAAATTTTAACGTCTGAACTGAGAATAAAGTTAATGTGATTTATAAAACATGAATTTTATCTTATTATCTCATTTATTTGAAAATTGACGAAATCAAATCTTGACTAAAATCACTATCTTTGAATACGATAGGCTTAATAATATAGAAAAAATACTTACGAAATCGTATTTGGAATATCGGAACAAGAAATGCAGATCCCTGAACTGAAGGAACATGCCTTTCAGACCAGCACAGATGATGGCTGCCAGCACAGACTGGAACAAAAAAAAGAGGAAAATATGATATTTGTTACAAAATTTGTAATCATAAAAATGTTTCAAAATCGTTATTATATAATCTTCGATTCTCTATATTGAAGGATGATTGACTAATTGAGAAAGAACACATATTTTCAAATGTCAGATAACGACCAAAGATTCTACCCAGGTTAAAGACCTGCAAAAAGATTCTTTGTCATCTCGTTATCAAAGTCTGGTAAATGCCCACTTCAGCAGCAGTAACAACAATGACGTAACAAGGGTGTACAGGTTTTTAAAAAATGTAAGAGTTTGGCAATAGCGTAGCCTCATGGGTTATGGGGCAAGGGGCAAATCCCCCTCCTCCACTACCGAATGACGAAAAGAAATACAAGAGGTAAGTAGAGAGAAAAAAGTGAGAGGGGCAATGCAATGTTTATTAAAATGTCTTCATCCCTACCCTATTCAGCGGCCTTGCTCTTCTGCGTTCCATTCACATAATAAGACCTGTGCATGCACCCCCCCCCCCATCCCCTTTGCGTCAGAGCCCCTATCCAGGCCAGATCCCTGGTTATGCCACTATGTTTTGGTATGAATGTACTCACCTTAGGCAGAGGTTCGAACCATGGAGCCATGAAGAGCAATACCAACATGACCATAGTAGATGATACCAGGGTTACGATCTGAAAGAGAGAGTAAAATAGAATTGTGGGTCAGCATTATCATTTATTTTATCTTTTTCTTATGGTCTGGCAATCGCCAACTTCGTATTCAAACACGGTATTTGATTGAGACAGGCAGAAATGGGAATACCCTTTTTTATTCATCAAAGGCTATGTAAATATTTGAATTCTCTTTTAATACGTAAGTAGTATAAAGGTGACATTTTAGGTTATATATCGATTTGATAATATTTAAAATTCACCGATATCTTGTGATTAAAGATACACAGAGATAGTTTAATTCACCCTTGTTTTAGATTACATAAGTTATTTTATAATTATGATGATATAAGCTGGGGATTTTACTGAATATAAAATACCTGTGTCTTTCCTCCTACAGCTTCTTGGATGGATGTACGAGCGAGAGCTCCACAGCAGACAAAACAATGGAAGAATGATGAGACAATGTTTGAGACTCCATATGACAACATTTCCTGTTCAAGTTAATAAAAAAATGTTGAAAATTTAATCAGTTATAGCTAATTTTTCGACTTTTTCAAACGCCAGTTTATTAAAGTTTATTGTGTTATAAATTCCGAAATGATTTCATTAGACTATTGAAGACTTTAATGGCTCCAAATCTCACTTTGGCAAAGGAGGAGTAAGGGGGGGGGGGTAATTTTGAATAGATTAGAAACTTAATACAAGTTTTCTACAATGAAATATTGTTTTCGCAATGGTAAAAATGCTACTTCATCAGTTCATCACATTGTATCTTGGAGTTGCCAAGAATAGTTCAAAAGCTATCCTGGTCATGACTCATGTAATATCCGCTAAATTGCTCACAGAGGAGAGGAAATTGGAATAATTGAGAAACCGAGAGCGAATTGAAAGATGATACCATTGTAAGAGATTGATTTGGATAGGACTGGGTCACGTGATCCTTATTTATTTCATGTCTATTTCTGGAGGCATTGTTGTGAAGAAACATGTGGCATCAAGAAACATGGAAATGTACAGTGGTTTATGACAATGATGACGGTGCAAGAATTTTCGTCTTTGTTTTATGATGACTGCTCCGGGCTTTATTTCGTCAAGGATTTAGGAATATGATTGCAAATTGGTTTCAGGCTAGCTTTTAGGTCAGGACATGAGGTTTGAGGAATTCGGAAATGTACAGGATAATGACCCAAGAGCAATTATGTCTAGATCATTTGTCTAGAAGACTTTGGTATGTAATATAACTGACAAGTTGATTCCCTTTATTTAAGTAAATTCATTGTTTTTATTGTTTTACTTCCCTTGCTATAGGATTTTGCTTTAGTCATGAAATTATATTTATATTTTTCTTAATTATTTGTATTTATTTTTCTATTCCTTAAATCGTGCAATGGCAGACCCATGGGGTCACGGGGGGGGGGGGGGGTAGGTTCACATGCCCCAGGGAAAACACAGTAAGCTGAAGTACGCATCAGAAAGAGTACAGAAATAAAATGTGCACCCTTTATGTGCTTTTAGACAAAATCTCATACCCAAAAGCACCTGGAAACTGTTGACAATATTCTTATTTATTTTCCCGGGTTTATTTTATAGTTTTCGAGGGATTTCGGAGTCGGGGGTTTTGAATCATGGACCCATCACTGATTATCACTTTTCTTGTTAACGTTCGTCTTACCTGGTTTGCGTCGATTTCGTAGTTGTTCCTGGTAGCGAAGGTCTTCGAGAGCGAAACGGACAAGGCGAAGGCGACGATGGCGATGGCGAAACTGTCACCGATGAGGGAACCAAAGAGAGTGCCGAACATGCTTGGGATACGTGGGGCAGGGAAACTGAAAAAACAAAGAAATTATATAGGATCTTGAATACTAAAAAAAAACTACACTTATTCATTGATCAGCGATGGGAAGGGTCAATAAATCATTACATCTTTTGTGGTGTCGCTTTCCCGATTTGATAGATTTCAAAAATTAACATTTTAAACCCACAAACAGACAGTGAAAGTTTTCGACAATAATTATGGAATTAGGGGAGAAATTCAACTGTGTATAATATGTGTGTGAGTGAGAGGGGGAAGGAGGGGGTTGTCACTTTATATAAGCGGTTTCCATTTTATTCATTATAAATTCGTTAAAATATCAAGCCCTGCAAAACAATTTCATGATGAAATTTATGATATCTATGCCATGATTATCCATACCCTGTTTTGATCTCGAAGATAGTGTCCACACCATAACGACTGTGCATGAAGGCGAATTTGGATACAATGATGGAGATGGCGACCTGAATTTTAAAGGAAAAAAAGGAGAAACAAGGAATTATATCATTATTCAAGAATACATCACACTTCATTATACTGCACGAAAACATTGACCTAACTTTTGTGGTTTAACTTGGTCGCGTTAATAATGCAATAGTATCCAGCATTAATAGTTAACAATCACAATATAATTTTATTCACAACGTATATTATTCATGATAAAGTAGACACAAGCTTGTTTGTAGAGGGCCTTTTTTTTTTGTATCCGATTTTTTTTTTCTTCTTCTTTTTTCTCCATCAACCATTTAAATAAATTTTGATCTAATATTTTTAAAAAGTTCGTCAAGACTAAAATACTTTACTATATATACTTGGCATGTCGAAATAACACGTGAAATAGCACGCGGTATTTAGGGTACACACCTTTCTTCCCGATCCCGCGATAAATCCAATTTTCTGAGCACGGAAGTATCACGTTTCTCTCATGTCGATCTTTCAATTAAAGCAGAGAGAAAATATCCTCCGCAGAACATGATTTTAACGCGCTTAAATTGAGCTGAAATATTAAATTTGAACGTCTACCACGTGCTTGGGGACCCAGTGACCACCGTTTCACCTGGGAGCAGCCAGGGGCCTGGCATTAGAAGGGGCGGGGAGAGGGTTATCTCAAAACAGGTATATAATTATGCCTATAGTATTGCAAAGCGCCGCCATTTTGTGTGTGTGTTATTTTAATCTACAGAAAACCTTGGTACTATAGAAAAAGGTTCAAATTTGTTTTAAAAATGGTAATTATGTATTAAAATAATTTAAAGTTATTCGTGAATGCCCTGCAAAGAAAGAAATAAGAAATGACTCTCTATTACTCCTCCGTGTTCATGGTAGTAGGCCTAATAGCAACCGTTGTGTTTCGCTTTATCCAAATATATATATCTTCATAATTCTATCTTTCTTTTCTTTCATTTGGAAATCTTTTATTTCTTATAATAAGGAATTTTAAAAAAGGGATGATTAAACGACTTAAAATTTAAAACGGACGAGATTTAAAAGACAGATGTTCAGAGGTTCCACACGAAAAAACTAAAGAAATCACATCAAAAAGTGCTTTAGACCTACAGTGAAAGACTGTCTTTCAGTCAACACTAAAATATTTTCTTAGTGCCAAACTCTGCTTGCTACATGACAGGCATGGTCGTGGTTTTATGTAGATATCACAGCAGGAATGCGACAATACTCAGCGGTTTCGCTGCTTTCGCGGCTTGATGCGGAAACTAATTGGGGACACCAAATTATAGAACCGCCACATAATTAAAACCCCGTCCCATCACATGAGAGCTTTTATCTTCACAGATTTCCACCGTCTGACACCCTAAAAGAGTTAATGTTTTAAACTCCATATGACTAGTATACATGCACAACACTTGTGTATCTTGCTCCGGAATTTCGGGCTAAGCCCTCCTGACTCGAACCTCGAACTTTAAAGAATAATTGACACAAACAGCTGTCTTGATGACGTGACTCATTATTATTATCTGGTAGAGAAAATAGTATATGAACTTCGAGGGGGGAGAACGGAAGAGAGAGAGATGGGGGTGCGAGCTAGGCAAAATGACAGACAAACAGACAGAGAGAGGGAGGGAAAGCCAGAAAGGGACAGAGAGACAGATAGACATAGTCAGAGAATGGGGGAAAGAGAGAGACAAAGAAACATAATTTATGAATAGTAATTATATAGAGAGAATATTAACATTATAGCGGTGGACGGGCAGAGAGAGAGATTGAAACTGAAAAAGAGCGAGAGAGGGGATGAATATGGGTAGCTAATGTGATTATGATATGACATTATTTTGTTCGTTGTATACCCGTAATACGACCCCCAGCTGTCGACATGGAACCAACCTCGAGGCTTACATAGTTTGAACTAGATTACATGAAAGCCAATATTGATGATTCAAACTATTCGCTTAAGATTGGCTTTAAGTCTGTCTGTCACTGAGTAAATACTACATCCCGTATGTACCCCGATACCGCGGAATCATTATAATCAAATTTGGCGGGCGGGATTACATGAGAGAAAACAAAATAAAAAGTGCTTCCCCAAGCCATTTGACTTTGTGGGTAGGGTGGGTTTGAATGTCAAAGTATAGTGTCTACATGACTTGTATGTAGTTAAAGCTAATCCAGGCAAAGCGTTTTTGTCATTCGCTCATTATCGCGAAGTTATAGCACGTTGTATTATGCCCAGGCTTTGACAACTGCAGCCTGCTATTATACCCATGCGCAATGGCTTTCCATTGCTCTCAACGCTACATTGATTTATACAGAGTCTGAAATAGGAAACCTAAATCATCAAAAAGACAAAAGGAGGGTTATGTAAGTCCACCAAATTCAATATGGTACTTCAACATCAGCATTAGATCGTTGAAAAGTTATTGCGTAACCATGTTGTGCATGCAATTAAGGGGGAACTCTGGTGTACATGAACATTGCCACACTATATAAAGCAATGTAGATTGTAAAATAAGATATTTTAAAGTACCCCACTGGATCCTAACAATAAAACTATTTAAAATTGCCTGATTATTTAAGAATCTCAATAAAACTAACGAATTGCACTTAAAAGGGGTTATCTGTGATTTCAAGTTTTCATGCATAGTTACAATCTGAACATGATTTCAAAAAATTTGGTGGAAATCACTATAGATTTTTTATTGGATTTTTGGATTAATCATGTTGAAGGTCATAACTAAGACAATAATTTACTTCTTTAAAAAAAAAAAAATCATCATTCAACATATCTTTTGATCATACTACATACTTGCAGGTTCCCGTTCAAGATCCAACGTAATACCTCAAATACTGGGGTAAAATAGTCAAACAAATCCCGTTTTCATCGTAAACACTAATCCCATAATCTCGCTATACGTGCTTGAGAGAATCGTGCGAAGCACAATTTCAAGTACTTCAAACTAATTACCATAATCGCATAAATCATCAATTACTATAACTTGGCAACCAGACGCGTCATCACTAACATGTCAGGTGACATTATGTCACGTGTTTCATCGTGTTTCCTAGCAAATGGAGGTTTGGAACTTCAAATTATCACTCCATGTTTGCTCCCACGCTTTTATAATTGTATGCCTAGGATGTTATCTTTGCATGACACATTGTCACTCCCACGTGTTTGTTAATATAGGCCCTGGCTAGACCGTGTTGGCATCAATCGTTCAAGTTCGTAGATCATCCAACATGGAAAGACTTGCTTGTCTTTTAAAACAAATATTATTCTTATAATATAATTAAAACAAATGGTGCATACTTTCTGTCCATTTTATGAAATTTCAAAAATGATTCCGTTCGTAGTCACCTTTGCAGTTTGAAGATTGGATGAGTGGCCTCTATTGTTGGGCAAACAAAAAAAACTAACCAATATTGCCAAAAGATCTTCATTAATGGAAGAAGGAAAAATTATTTAATGAGAAAAAAATCTTTCTCAAATCATCTTAGTCATCTCCTATGGCTCGCTTTCATTTCATTTACAATTTTGGTCTATATTTTAAGTTTCATTTACCTCTGAAATAATTTTTGTTCTTTCTAATTGTAAAACAAAATTGAAAAGATATCCGGTTCCCATATTATAGAAATGATTAATTTTGAAGCTATCCTGGATGTCTATTTTGCCAAAATTAGTTTAGCGTCACCCTTATTTTGATATGGTAAGGGGGAAAGGGTTTATATACAGTCTGTGTCTGTGCAGAACAACCTTGATACATTTGGATCAACCCTAATTTGTATTGACATCACCTTTATTCATGGAGCAATAAAGGAAATACTGATTAAAGGAAGGATTAAGTTCAACCGGACGTTACGTCATATTATAATTATAAGGGTAAAGATGCAGAAGTCCCTGCAAGAAGAAAAAAAACTGCTCTCCCTCAATCTTTCTTTTACAATTTTGATAAGGTGGTGAGTTGATATTTGTCAGGTGTTCTTTGAATGTTGCCATATTTTAAAATTCGATAATGTGCTCGATTACCGCAATCAGACCACTGTCGTTTTATTATATATTGTAGCTCTAGAGAAAAGCGAAAATTATAAAAGAATGAAACTGCTTGATTCAAACAATGTTTTACTAGTTCATGAGGTCATTTACAGAATATTCTCAACGCACAGTGACTTTTTATCCGTCTCAACTGTTATTTGTTTTCATTAAATCTGTTATTGAGAGAAAAATTGAAAAGGAAGTCGCGGGACATTTAACATGTTTTAGGTTTCCTTCGCCAAGGCTTGCCTGACTGACCACGATGACGTTTTCTATGACGTCTGTTGCCAATAAAAACTTACCACGATGAGCTCGATGGGGACGTTGAACTTGATCCTGTGCTTAAACTTCTCAATGATCTCCTTGGTCAGGAATATCACACCGAACGATATCATGAAGATGATGATTGTTGCTGTGTTACTGTCACCCAGATGAGTCAAGAGATGTTTCCAAACCTATACATAATATGCAAAGAGAGACATGATGAGAGAAAGTCGGTCAGGGAAAAGGTTATCTGCATGTACTTACGTCACAGTCGTCATGAGACGCTCTGACGTAGCATGGGTCAAAATCACAAGTCGGTATCTAGAGGGAAGTTTTCAGAAATGTTTTCGAGTGGATGTGAAAGTGACAGACAAGACATGAGGCGTGTAATCCCGTCTGAAATGTAAAAAATAAAGGCCATTATAAAGCAAAATGATCACCCTTGTATTTATTGAGACATGTCCCTCTTATTTTCTATTCATGGTTATCGTAATTTTATAAAAACTTGTCGTCTAGAACGCACGTAGACAAAATGTCACCCATGGTTTCTTTTTCCATGGTTATCTTGTTGTCAAAAACATTTTAGAGTGATGTTGAGTCATCGCTCTTGCGTTAAATATACCCTTTAAAGGTACTATGTCCCATTTGCAGGCCAAAAAAAAATGAAAGATAACACTAATTTAGAACTTCCCTCAAAAAGAAAGGGCTTGAAAATGTCTTTTTGTGGGAAAATAACGAGCATTAGTTGTCGAATCGACTTTAGGGATTGCAATCCTTTTAGTGAATATTCTGATTTCCAGACCCTTGTACCGAACAGTGTACGTTTTGTGCTGCGGAAAGTTTCAACCAGTATAATTTTGGCCATTACAAGAAGTGGGTTATGGATGTAGAAAAATGCTCATGTACCCCTTACAGCTCATTTTATGTATTAATTATCACCAAAGAAAAAATGAAATCAGTTAGTGACTCAATAGTATATGACAGTGAAGTCTAGAAAGTAAATGGGTTTCCTTGCATGATTTGAATACAAGGACACTGCTATCGTTTACAGATAGGACATACGTGACATAATTCATAATTCCTGCAAAGATCTACAGAATTTGATGTTGGCTGTAAATCGGATAGAGCACCTTTAACATGGTTCTCGGTGAAGAGTTGAGAGGATTTGTTCTAAATCAAGGTGGCATTTACGGGGGCATTTATCGGTTGCTGCGGGGAATATTATGAGGTCAGCAAGAGGTTCGGCAAGAAATGAATAATACACCATCATAATCACGAGACAAAGGGTGAATGTTATATAAAGAAGGACTACATCATGGGGTGGAGTGCGGACATTCAACTAGATAACCATCTTTTACTTCTGAAAATAGCCTTCCTCTGCTCGTGATAAACATACTATTCTCATTGACTGAACTTAGGTCGCAACAAAATCCTGTTTTGGAAGAAGGGAATTGGAATCGATTCGGGCTGAATTCAAGTTCTCCCTTATTGAAATGTTGTTCTTTAAAGACCGCCAATACTACTGGGCCAGAAGGGATTAGACCACACAGCGAGGTCACTGACAGGTGGCTATCTCATTTACTCAGCTCTCAACTAACATAAGAAAAAGAGGATCATGTGGGACCAACAGGCACCGATTTGGAAAGTTTTCTATATAGAGGGAGCAAGTAGCTACAAGTAGGACAGTGGGGCTTTAAACCAAGTCTCTGAGATGATGCTTGTCTGCCTGACACCGCACTCACACTACGAATTATTTTCTATGTCAGTGATATTAGTTAATGTAGCGTTATAATTTTAAATTGTATATGTTTAAAAACAATGCTGTGTCGTGTTCCTGTCCCGCTTCAATACATTCTTTGTCTTAGAAAAGTTACCAGAAATAGGATAATAAATCTTTTGTTTTGATAATTTATCAAAATATTGCTTGAGAGTCTGCATTATAATGTTTGGACTTTTGACGGCTCAGGGGAAATAAGGGCTGAGTATGACGAGTTGTTATGATGATGCAGATTATTTTGTCGTGTGTGAGAACTGGCACATAAAGTATCGACAACAATACATATTTATTTTTGTTTTTTGTTTGTTTGCTTTTGTTTTATCAATGGTATGCCATGAATTGCCTAACTACAGATAGAGCAGACCTGGGACCCGTTTCACAAAGCCTCTTTTCAGTGATAAATCTGTTGATAGCTTATCAGAAGCAAGGCTTTCAGTAGCTTATAACAAAAACTGTCATTTGTCACTGATGACAAGTTTTGTGAAACGCCCCCTGCATGACAGTTTCAAATACATGTACGTGTATAGGGCACATAAAGATAATCATATAAAGTCTAGAGCACAAACGAGGAGATTACGTAAGTTGACACACTCTTCATGACAACCAAAAACATAATTTTAATGGATTTGAACCCTTGTGAGTTAATTAAATAGATTATGAAAATATTCGATCACAAGTGGGTCACATGCAAATGTGGTTGATTATGCAAGTCCAAGAACTATTATCTAACCTAAATATTCTTGATCATGTCGGATCGTGCGATCCAGCTTTATCGCTATCCATTACATCATTTAGATGCGATAAGAACCGAAGGAAATGGAATAATCATGTTGGTTTCCAAATTGATACAGAAGACGTGGTTGGAAATTGATATTCCATTGTTATTTCGAGACAATCCAGTAATTTGAGGGTTACAAGCAGAAAGATGATCTCCTGATATGAATATTATTTGGTCTGCTCAGCGAGTGACGGTTCGGATCAATGGCAAAATGAAACGGGTTTCTACTTGGAAAGAAACCACTACAGGATATCTCATAAATCTTATAAGTTATTCAATTCATTTCAATCGAGTTTAGGGTCGTTATCATATTATATCAAGCGAGTAGTACGATAATCATTAATGATCTTATTATCTGACCCGGTAAGTAAATATGGTAACTTGTTAAACAACATGCAGACATGAATGTAATCTGGTTAATAGTGTCTACTTAGTTTACTTAGACTAAAGATATTCATGCATTCTGATGTATCTATTCAATTGACCATCATACATCGTCCGTGGGTTGGTATATATCGCTTCTCAGGTCGAAACAGCAGATATTTATTATATCCGAATGTTTTCTCTTATTTGAGGTAATATCCGAAATTTCCGATATTGAAGTTTCTTTTCTTCGAAAAGATATGAATTACAATCATATACTTTTAAATGCACCCTGTACTTGAAATGTGTGGTCAGACATTAGATCTACTCTTCTGATAACAATGCTTATTTCTTTCTTCATGATTCGGTGTTTGATCCTACATGGACGCCCTGACTTCCCCTTAAACCTAATCAATTTACGGGATCAATAATTGTGGAAATCACTGGATTAATCCATCTCAGATCCTATTTCATTCTCTTGCACTCTTAATGCGGTCTGCACGAAACATGATTTAGGAATAGGATATTACAAACTATTCTGCTTCCTTAAATAGCATCCATTGTCTAATCTTCATCGATCTCAGATTATGAAGATTGTAGCGTCCTCATGTTTTCTCACGATTTTCGGAAAAGATTATCGTCAACACAATAGCTTCATGCAAAATAATCAACATCTTCTCCCTAAAGCCTTCCTCACGAGAGAATATATCAATACAATACATGTTGAAAATCATTTTAGCTCCTTAACAAATAAATATCAATCAGAGTTTGAATACTGATCGAATCTTCAAAGAAGGGCTTGTAAATGTGTCCAGGGTCCGTTTGGAAACAAAAAATGTTTACCACACTGCCTGTCAAAAATGATAGACACGAGGAATCGAGCTGCAACTCAAACAACACAAACGCAAAGTTGCATAGAATAATGATGATGTTGTGTCTTTCAGAAACCTCAAGGGTATCTGAATTTCCAAAATGGTGGAAACTTAGGCTCATTCACTGATTCCTTACTATAAGTGAAAAGAAATCAACTTACAAATACGATTTCCGGGGTCTTGTCATCAAGCGATCTTCCAGGAACATTGATACCTAGAGCCGATGGAACTTGACTGGTCAGTACATGGAAAGCTGCTCCTGTAGTGAAGGCACGGACCAAGGCTTCAGAGAGGTATACAGTCACAAAGCCACATCGACAAATACCCATCAGAACCTGGATGGTATAAAGAAGAATTGTTATGGCCGTGTTCATTAATTTCATACTCTTTTATCTCCTTTGAGTTCTCAACCCTTCTTTTACGATTACATTTATCAGATTTTATTTTGTTCATAAATTTTCTTTCTTCGTTTTATTATTCCCTCTCTTTATCATAATCTTCTTTAATCTTCTCCTCCTCCTTCTCCCTCTTCTTCTCCTAATTCTTCCTTTTCTTCTTCATCACTATACTATCCTCATTATTTTCATCAGCGTCACCACCACCCTCATCATCATCATCATCAATCATCGTCTCCTCCTACTACCTCTACCCTTTTCCCCTTTAATTAATTCTTTCTTTTCCCCCTTTTCCCCTTCTTCGTCTCCTTCAGACGACTCAACCAAAGAGGCCTAGCTAATTCCTGTTTTGCCAACGAGTCGCTAATCATGCATGAATGTAACTTTTGTCGTTATTCCTGACAACTTTAATACAGCGCTTTCGACACCTCGTTTATTTTATCATCGCTTCGTATGTCGTCATAATGATTTGTATACCTGTAGGATACCGACGATGAGACAGAGAGCGACATGTATCTTCACCCTCTCCTCTTCGATGTCGGTGCCGCCATGATTGTGGCCGTCGCCCAAATGCGTTCCGTTGAGTTGAAAATTGTCTCCAGGTGGACCCGTCTCATGCAGGTCGAGAGGCGGGCCCATCTCCAGCGCAGAGGCGGAGGGAAAACGCTCCATCAGGACTCGGCCAACGGTTTCACGGCACATCAGACTCACCACAGCAAAGGTACCTGCAACGAATTAATGTTTCAAATGTGGTCTTCGGAGATAAGCAGTGGAGTTAAAGTTCAAACATGTGACATTAAGTTAAGGGTGATTATAATATAGGCGGAAGAGAGCATTGGGATCAGGCGTTCACTCTTGCAATGCCAGAACAATTTGGACAAAGCAGTTGGTCAAAATTATCATTGTGTTCATTATATTCCCAATTAATCTTGGGTATCCTATGTCTCTTAAAATTATTGTCAGATCTTTGAGCGAATTGGGGGCACCCCTCCCCAATAGCCCAAGGATTATGCAGCACGTGCGACGGAACATGCCCTCACCCCCCCCCCCCCCATCGCTCCTGGAGATGGATCTACCCTCAGAGAGGATGTAATAATTTGGGTCAATTAAAGAGTGTTAACTAGAGGCTCACTGTGAACTAAAGGCAAACGTCTAATGTTAATGAGATTCACTGCAAACCATGACAAACTTTCTACAATATCTTAGTAATTGCTGATACAACAAAATAATGAAAGTAATGGATGATCCCGTAACAAAATATGACATATTAAGATCGGAGACATGGATGAGGATTGATTAACGTATTAATAATTGAAAAAGAAAAACGTTCCTGTTTCCTTGGATGGCACTCTGAGAGTTGATGGTCTCTATGTTATCCATTTACAAGTAACGGCATTTAATTCAATATCAAAGATCATCCTTGATCCATTACAATGATATTTATTTTGACAGAAATAATCATTTTATCATCTTAAATCTTCAAGAAATTCTTACCCATAGAGAGATGTTTGGATGTACCCATGAAGAAGTAGATGAGGACGGGAAAGAACGTAGTGTAGAGACCGTAAACAGCAGGTAGTCCGGCAAGGATGGAATAGGCAAGACCTATTGAAAATGAAATAATAATTTAAAAAACATGATAATGATACTTTCTTTGAATTTATGTTACAGTCGCTGATAACATTACACTCTTATTTCCACGGAGTCAAATTTCACTCTAAATGGCGTCAGCTGGGAGTCAACTCTATTCCTAGTTAAAGTGACACGGATTCCGAATCAATTTGACTCGGATTGTGTGGCATCAGCTGAGAATTGACTCAATTCAGTGTCAAGATGACTCCTTTTCCGTGTCACTTTAACTAGGAATAGAGTTGACTCCCAGCTGACGCCATTCAGAGTGAAATTTGACTCCGTGGAAATAAGAGTGTAGATTGGCCGATTATTTAAACACAAGATTGTGGACGGGAGCTTCCATAACTTGGAATAATAAGTTCAATATTAAGAACCCCCCCCAAAAAACAAAAAAATTATATACATATATTAAAAAAATATACACGCAAAAAAGTAAATAACACATAGACTAGCATCATAATCAAACGCAAACTTTATTCAAATTCAAATGTAGCATAAATGTTATCATGGAAAGAAATAAAGAAGGCGGGTGAGAAATTGATGATGGTGTAATTATTAAAACAAAAACTAAAGATTCTCGCCCATTCGCATTCTAGCGAGAAGGTTTACCATCTTTAATCATTCAACAGCAAAATCACTCTATAATGGCTTCGCAAACCCCTTCCTTTCGGATCAAATTCCCTGTATTACCCTTTTCCCTCCCTCTTTAATGTTCAGGAACAGGAATAGACTAGCGAAAGTCAAGATCTTATTTGACATTCATAATGACTGTGCGATAATTATGCAGCAGACATCACACTAATGTCACCTTGAACAACATCCTTCGACAGCTGCTGACAACATATAGAATCGGGAGGGGGAAACGGATTGGTACGTATCGTCTGCTTGACTCTATTCTTGACATTGGTAGTTTTGCTTAATCCATGATTCATGATTTATCATGACAATGGTGTATGTGCGAAGAGGGGCAATCTGGAGCCAAGGACGGGGGAAACATTAGTGGATCATTTGTACTTTGCATGAACCGGGTTTGCTTAACAAGGCGACATTGATCTATAAACGGCGGATCAAGATCGTAAATGTTGGCAAGGTATGATTTTTATTTTTGTTAGCATTGCTAGTACATCACAGTCAGTGGAGTACATACGGGGGCATAGGGGCACGTGTCTCCCTCCCCCACCCCACATCGTATGACGAAAACAGAGCAAAAAATATAGATACAAAAGAGAAAAATAGAATGGAGAGGAAATAGTGGTAACGTGATTTTAATACCGCCGTCACTACATCATTCCCTCATTCTGAGGCCCAGTACGGTGCACCCACCCCCCTTCATGACGCCAGTATACCCTCAAAGCCACTGATCATATTTTTTCCTAACATCATATGAGTAATGTAACCAATGCATCTGGAATGTTTGATTAGTAAATCCAGAAATACAAACACCAGAAACAAGTCTATAAACAAAAAGCAATACAGTGATAATACCATACAATATTACTGCAATCTTCAACGACTCAGACGCTATGAATCACTGTATGAATGTTATTTTGAATTTTGAAGATATTTTTTGTCTGCCGGGTTTTCAGCTTAAATGGATAATTGGATGCTTGAATTAGACATTGATAGTCTGAATAGGAGCAGTATGTCACCAAACTGATGAAAGGATTAAGAGGGGGTATAGGGGATTAAGAAGGGTGAGGAAGTCAAGTTAAACGGATGCTTCACCTATATCTCACAGAGAACACTTCTGTTGAGTTATGGTGTGCCTCATCGAAATCATGGATTAGGGGAACACACGTAGTGGAATTACCACGCTCCTCCCAGGCACCTCCTGTTATTGCATGCCTCTTTGAGTTCCCTTTCCTCTCTTATATTTTGTTCTCTTCTTATTCATCTCTTTCGCTCTTTATTTTCCAATTGTACACCTGCCGATACAGCTATAAATGTATCTTATAGACATGTAAACTTGCCTGTCGATCTGGATTTCAATTCTCTAATATTTTGGTGCCGGTGCCACATCGGAACCTATCATAAATTGATTTATCATTTTTATTTTATACTTTCTCATTTACCCTCATCTTCTAAAGTCGCTATTACCTGATGCTCTCTTTATAGACCTCTGTACCATTAATTTTGTCATAAGCCGAGTTTGTCAGGCTTCTCTGTCTCTTGGTCTCTATATGTCTGTCTCTGTCTCTGTCTCTGTCTGTATGTATGTCTCTCTCTATGTGTGTCTCTCTCTCCCTCTCCCCACCCCCTCTCTCTCTCTCTCTCTCTCTCTTTCCACCCTCCCCTCTCTCTCTATCTTCATACCCCCTTTTCGTCTTATTATCCTCCCACATGTGCAGCCTTGCCTAGCTGTTTCAAGTTTATTTAATAAATGAGTCACCAACGTGCTTGGTTTGCAGAGATTACGTTTTTTTTCACATGAAAATCTGTTATCTTTTAACAAACTTTCAGAGATGCATGAACATGAAAACTATTCCTACAAATACCCCAGCTCGACAGAAGTAAAGGAAATACTTGTCAAGGACGATCATTTATCGTCGGGCTCATTTCTGTGTGGAATATAATTTTTACGATAGTTTCATGGTCTAAATCTTTAACTAGCTAATTTTCACATCATTTTATAAAAACACATCTCGGGAAAATTACGAGACATGAAAACTATTTTTATCTCTGCAGGAACGTTTTTAAACATTGCTTTTAATCACGAATTTTCAAGAAGATTCCAAAATATTCTTAGACAATGCACGTTCAATAACAAAAAGAAGATGTAGTTGCACAAGACGTTTAAATCTGAACACAAAATACTTAAATAAATAAATTAAGAACCGAAACTGTTTAAAGAATAGTATATGGGAGTAGATCAATAGATAATTAAAAAACAAAAAGGTTGAACGATGAAAAGGGAATTGAAGATAATCAGGAGAGAGTAAGGAGGAAGACTCGTAGTTATCATGAAAGGATTATATTCTTGCCCTCACCTGAAATTGGATTATAGGTGTTGGATAGAGTTATAATTAGGACGATGCTGACAGATCTTTGACCTTCAGATGACATAACTTTGAAGTATTACTAAACTATCAAGGTTTAAACAGCTTATGATAGGCACACAATTGACAACAAAGGTGTTACACAAAACAAGAACAACAACAGACAAGAAACAACAAAAAACAGACAAGCGAAAAACAGACAAAAATAAAAGAATTATAAGTTGGAACTGACAGTAATAATTATTTTAACGGTCTAAGTATTATTAATTTGAAACCATGATAGCTAGAGGCTAGACATAATTAATCTGATATCACAGATCGAGTTTCGAAAGGACAGACGATGATATACAGAAGTAGGTCGAATTATAGCCTTTTAGACTCAGGGACCGGAAGTCCCCCACTAAAATCTAGTTCAGTTTAGTTCAAATACATATTGGATGTTCAAATGACGAATGATAATTCCTTTTGGAAAATGAATTGATTTGGAAACGAATCAATTGCGTAAAATCTTTAACGAAAGCATTCAAACAGATATTATGGAATACGTTTTGTGTATGATGGAAATATATTCGTTCAATACAAGACATCGGCTGTTGTGGCAGACAATGACTGTGAATACAATCGTAAAATAATTCGTTTAATGACAAGATATAACAGCATGACAATGCAACTTATGAAAAGTAGTTGATTGGCTACACAGATCACATGCAATGACAATGCAAGCAGCAGAAAATATAATTTTTGTTGCCTCTAAACTTTTTCCTATCACCACCATATTTGATTTATTGAATTTCACGCGTGCAATACTACGACCCTCTTCGGTTCACGCATCGCGATTCAACGATTGGAAACCTAGATATCACGGGTCAGTGGTGCTCATATGTCTCTGATGAGTGCGAGGTAGCTACCGAGGGATACAAGGTGACCATTCTACAACCTCTAGGGCTCATCCTTTCAGGATATTGGATTAGTGACAATAATCATGGGGATGAACAAATGACCTCAAACACCTTGCCCTACATTTAACTTCCAGGTCATTCGAGTAAAAGCAAGGTTAACAGAAGTATGACTTATAGTCCCTACTGAAAACAAGGGATTTTAGTTGCTTATTGTTCAGAACGATAGAGCAATTTGAGCTTACATACTGACCTCAAATGACAGGCCATGTGACGTCGGTATGAAAATAGCAGTCAGTGATAAGATATTATATACGCAGTGGAAGTGAATCATAATAACTTTGTCATTGCAAAAGGTTAACGGTATTGTTTGATTTAAGATTCAGCTTAAGCTTAATTAGACATTTTGACGTAAGGTACGCACACCCAGTTCGTTTACATGGAGATGTTTATGAAAACAGTGGACAACATAAGATGGAGGTGATATAACAAATGCAGAGTCCAAATTATTTGGATAGGAATATCGGGCTGTAACGTCGGTGGTACCATAATATTTGTTGTTGCTAGTACGTCATTCAAACTGCTAATTTGGCCACTGCAGATAAAAAATAAATAAATAATGTGCTTATAGACGCCTATCAACCAAAGTGCTGCATGCATCAAAAGGAAACACTCAAATTCACATGATCTATCATTTCCTTAAAGAAATGAAAGTAGGAGATCAACGTCCGAAATAAATTTCCTTAAACGTTTTTTTTTAACTTCAGAATTTCTAAATTTTGTAACACATTTGCCTCCCTTGGGCCATCTTGGGATTTGTAACGTTTGGTCAGAGTATTTTGTACGATTGATGACACAGAGTTATAGATTTCCATGATGTAACCCTATGTGAAGTGATTCGGGACCTTTTATCTACAGTACCAATTCCTGTCATAGAGGACTTCTACTGGTTTCACTTGGTATATGACTTTGTGACCAATTAATGATTATCCTTGTTTTGTTTTTGTTTTTTGGTTGTTTGTTTTTTGTGTAAGGGGATGGTAACCTACCACTTTTTTATGTAATATGATTTTACTTTGGAACAATGAAATACGTCTATTCTGGGGCATTATGAGCCCTTGCACGGATCGAGAGAAGGGGCAGGGGCGGCATGAAATTAGTTCTTCTACTGGTTTCTTCTAGAGGTCATAGTTACAAAATGACACATCATCTGTATTTCAGCTGTTGTCCATTAAGAGACTACACAATCCCTCTCAAGATAAATATACTATTGCTCATCTCATTCCTTTGGGGTTTTTCTGGAGAGGCAAATTGGTTTTTATTTTTACATTTTGGCAACATATTAAGAAATGGGTATTTTTGTCTATGCCAAGCCGCTTAGGGGACAATTTCAACCACTACTCCCTTAAAACCTGATCGTGCTTTTGGCGAAATATTAATTCCTTCTTAACCGAATGCAGCGACCCGATACTAACCGCATCATCATATGACTATGCATGTCAGTGTCTTGGCAATTTCCATGCAATTCCCTCGAGAACTTAACCTTAAAAAGTCGCCCGTCTCTAACTACTTTACAGAACATCGGAAACTCGTTTGTATTAACTGAAGGTAGGGGTCAGGGGAAAGGAATAAGGTAATTTTCCGATGATTAATAATTTCATTACCATGTGACAAACTTTCAATTTCTTTCGTCTGTTTTATGCGGGTCAAAATGTCAACTTCAGTTTCCCCCATCCTTGTGACGTCACAAACAGCCTGCTGGCCTCCCCCATCCTGTGTGTATGCCATTACATTTGTATTTGACCGAAATGTTTACCTCAAGAAAATAAATCATAGGCAGTATGGTCATGAGAATAACATAACTCTTGGCACGAGATATGGGAAGTAAGTATAAATTACTCATCTTTTTTATTAAGAAGCGGTGACGATTTTGACATAATCTTAGAGCTTTATTCACTATCTGCGTATCGTTCTTTGACCGGTCTGACAATAATTGTAAATGTTAGACTTGTCTTATTAGGGCGGAGTCCTAAATTGAAGGGAAAAAATAAACCTTGGCAGCGACTACGTTAAGATAAGTTGAATACGATGTCACTTTCAGGAAGGTGTGATATGGTCCAAATACGTATTTATTCCAAGCATTCTAGAATATTTTATGGGCTAAAACAACGGCCAAAGGTGAAGTTGACTCTACGCACACACTCTTGAAGAAACCGTCAACCCATCGCCAAGTCGTAAGGAAGATACAGTAAGGATTCTAAATACATTAATGAAGTCCCCCCGGTGTTGCCATAGAAACACATCCGGGTACGGCTAAAATTATCCAGGCTACATTACGGTTGGGTCATGTTCAAATTGCGTTAGATCGAGGGAATTTCCTTTCTATAATTACAGGCAGTGTGTGTGAGGATATGGTTGTCTGCTGCAACGACGTCTAGTAACGATATGTCATCTTCCTGATCAGAAAAAAGTCCGGGCAATGAGGACGAGACGATGCCAACAATATGAAATTGTTGAAAATTAAATATTGCTTTCTTAATCTTGAATCTGTTAACGTATCGCTTGCTTTGATAAATAGGCTTTTATAACTAAATTGTTGTGATGGGTTTTAAGAGCCTTCTAATGAGTCACCAAGCCTTGATTCAATAGCGTATCATTCTGTGTATGAAGCTTTATTCTGTATTTTATTTAAGTAAAAAATAATTATCTATGCAGTCATTAATGTTCACATGCACATTCTTCAGATCATTTTCTTAAGGAAATAATAGTTTTATCCCTATAGGCCTCATTTTCATGGCCGATGAGAGTAAAGAGATGCAATGGTGGAGAGCGGTACGTTCTGTGTGTCGCTTAAACGATTAATGCAATTTCACAGCTCCCCTTCCCCCTCTCCATCTCTCCCCCTCTCTGTCTCTCACTCTCTGTCTCTGTCTATCTGTATGTCTCGCTGTCTCTCTTTCTCTCTCTGCCCCCCCCCCATCCCCTCCCCTCTCTCTTTCTACTTGTGTACACTAATCCTTGTTCATATCATCCATGAAGCTCACGTGTATACTGACTCACATCCTTGCCAAGAAGCCTTCTCTTGGGTTCCTTCTCCCTGCCAATTCCACTTTAGGTCTTTGTACTCCCGACCCCCTGTTAGATTAAGGTACTCGACGAGGGTGTTCTTTTTATGTCATTACGTTTCTATGTTTAGCTCACTGGTTTGCGGGTTGATACAGCCGGGGCGTGTGGCATTTGTTCCCCAGGGCTTTCAAACTCCCAACTTAAACCCCACTCAGGAAAGGCACTCCTCATTAACAAAAAAGAAAAAGAAAAATGAAAGTGATTTCTCTAACTAGAGGGTTGAGGTATATTGCTTCTGTAACCAAATGACTTTTGTTCAAACTTGCAAACTTGAATTTTTGCTCTGATGCAGCTGCTCAATATGGCGCCTCCTTGTCATCAGAATCATTAAAATTCATATTTGTTCGAAATTTACTCCCTTGAGCAGATTATCTGGCTACGAAACACTTTGAGAACTATGAAGAGCTTTGGAGAACATTTTCCTTACACAGCAAGAAATAATCATTCCTTCCTCTGTCATCCCCTTGTCTGTATCTCATTCCCTCTCTCAATTTTTGTTTAAACTTGATCATGTTTGTTTCCGATACTTATTAAATAATTTTTTCATTAAAAACCAAGATAACATTAACATTATTTTGAAGGAGATAGAGACAGTGCGATAACTTTACCCACTACATACATCATCCCCCATTTCACCCTTTATGTATGTATCGAGTGAATGACGAGACATTGATTGAATATCAAACAATTGATTTATTATGACAACGATAAATGTAGTTTTTTCCGTTGTAATAAATGCTTTATCCATTCATTGATTTTGATCTCGATGTGTTAATTTATCTCATTTCCTGCGAACAAGTCGAACATAATTTAGTCTCTTTTACATAATTATCTAATAAATGCTCACCAAAAATAATATTATAGCAAAGGATTATCGACATAATCTATCATAATGATAAAAACAATGCCTTTTGTGGATTATTGCGTCGTGATGAATTTTTAGATAAGTGACTTTTATTCGTACAGAAAACTTACTGTCTGTTTGTGGATTTGTTTACGTATGGTCTTATCAACTCAATCGAAACTAGCATAAATATTTAGCCATTTCCATGGAGCTTATTATCCGCCCATCTCTTTAAAACTTAACCTATTAAAAATAATCAACATAGTACACTGGGTCATTTATTTTAGTCTCGTTCAAGTAGGTAAGGATAGGAAACTAGCCGAGTGGCAACCAGCTACTTTGTTGTGAAAAATAAACACTATCATGAAGTTCAGCCTCCGTTCGTTTCTTCTTCCCCTCTCAGGCTTACAAGATATTAATTTCCCCTTCTGTGCCTCAACACCAAGCACCCCTGCATCAAGTTGAAGGATACAACATGAGGGATAAAGTATGACTTTTCAAGCGTCGAGGTTTCTAAATATTTCCCTATATACCTAAACTTGTCCGTCTCGTGCCTAAGCTAACATTGACGCTATATATATTAAAGAACGAGAAGGATCATTAAAGAGCTTATACAGAAGCACGCAAGGAATAAAAATGGACAACGTTTTCATAAGAATTATTTTTATGAGTTAATTTTGCTCTCCAAGCTAGACTATACAACGCTAAGATTTCAGTATTCACATGCTCTGTTTCATGTTATCTCCCAATGGTCTTGCAAGTTTAGTTGTGTCTCTCTGCCCCCCCCCCCCTCTGTCTCCATCTTCCTGTCTGTCTCTCTACCTCTCCCCTCCTTCCCTCCCTCTGTCTTTCTCTGTCCCTCCCTCTGTATGTTTGTCTGTCTATATGTCTCCCCCTCCCTCCCTATGTCTTTCTCTATCTCTCTCTCTCTGTCTGTCTCTATGTCTCTCCCCTCCCGCCCTCTTCCGTTCTCTGTCTCTCTCTGTCTGTCTGTCTCTATGTTTCCCCCTTCCCTCTGTCTTTCTCTCTCTCTCTCTCTCTCTGTATGTCTGTCTGTCTGTCTGCCTCTCTCTCTCTCTCTCTCTCTCTCTCTCCCTCTCTCCCTCTCTCCCTCTATTTCCCTCCCACTCTCTTTATCATACCATAGTCTTACCTTGTGGAATATTGACGATGCCCATGGTAATCCCAGCGATCAAATCAGATGACAGATACTCCCTGAATTTGTAAGCAGGTATCCACTTGCACACAGGAAGCACCGATTGTGCGGCCGATTTAACTGCGTTTCCACAACTGAAAAATTGCCATAATTAAATTTAGATTGCTTCTGGTAGACTGGTTTAAAAACATACTTCTTCAGTAAAAGAAGTAAATGTGTTAACGTTAAATGTATCTACTGTAAAAGTGAAAATAACATGATGCTTAAAGAAGAAAATGTAATATTTTGTTTGCGCGCGTCGCATCATTTTAGGCAATACAGAATGATCGCAATGCATAGCGTCCCAACCTTAAAGGGGAATAACGTCAGTTCTGATAAATCTTGTAATCAAGTCCTTCTCTAAATTAACCTGTATCAGGTTTGTCATTATCTTAAATCTTGAATGCAATGCCCATCGTCCCACACAGTTTGATTGGATGCAGAGATATGGAGTGATGATTGCTATTTATTTCGTTGATCGCAATCGGGGTGCGAAGGTCGTTTGATCTTTTCAACATTTCACATTGTCTCTCGAATTTGATAATAGAAAGTGTGTTAACACAATGGTATTGTAATTCTTCCCGCCACAAAATTAATGGAATTATGATCGTTAATATGCATTATTTTACATTTTTGTGAGCGTTTATTACTATATCAAACTGTTTCGTATCATGATCTATGCTTAGTTATCATGTAGTGTATCGAACGACATTTGACTTAAATCTTAATGGTGATTTCAAAGGTGTCATATCTTACTTGAACTGCTTCATCTTTTTCTCGATCCGTTGCCTGGCTGTCTTGACTTCTTGATGAGGTGTAAACTTGTGGTTGAATTCCAGGTTGGTGTACACCGGTCGGTCGATCTTCATCTTCAGCTGCCCTGGACCGAGAGGTTGAGGACGATCTTCGCTAGAGGAGACAGTGTCCTTACTTTGTCGTTTCTTACGATCTCTACGTTCTCTACCTCTTCGTCCGCCTCCATCGCCATCGCCATCACCACCACCGCCGCCACCACCACCACCACCTCCTCCTCCTCCTCCACTTCCTCTACCACCACCACCACCACCGGCATCATGGCCATCAAGACCAATTTCATCTAGCCCTCCTCCTGCACTCCCAAATCCAAAGGTAGCGTTCCCATTGAGTGGGATGTTGTTGGTACGAGTAATACCATTGCTCATAGCGATAGCCACACCATCACTGCCGCATCGTCCTTCTCCTCCTCCCGTACCTGCACTCCGCTGGTTACTCAGGTCTCCGTTCCGAAATTCACAGAAATCGGGAAGATCACGAAAATCACTCAAGTCTGGGTGCGACTGTTCGACTTTAATGGAGAAATCCCGGTTAGACATGATGCATTAATCCAGCGTAACGAATCTCCAAAGTAGTAGGGAGAATAAACCGCGATCACGCCGAATGATTGAAAGAAAATAGAAGCCAAGCTTGCTTGATCGGTAAGTGGACCATCAAGTGCTGCGAAATTGATAAATAATTGTAACTTGCTGATGTCAAGATGCGTCTGGTAAGTAAGCTGACAGTGTAATGACGATGCTTTTAGCTCCAGACTACAAGGCCTATAAGAAGAGCTTCATGCTCAGCTACTGATGGAGACAGAACATGATGTTTGCAAGTGAGATTTGATAATTGGAAATTTCGAAAATAGATATTAATTAACGAACAGGATGCAAACTAAACACAGTTAGTTTGTCCACTAGTCCCAACACAGACCGAATGACAGCGAATATGTCAACTGTGTTTCGATGCGAGTAAAACGCAAATGAAAATCACAATGAAAGTTTTCAAATCATGACTTTCTTTCAGGAACGAAGTAGGTTCTCCTGTCGCGATCAAATCCCCATTCCCTCTCACGTTAACAAAGGAGGAAGAAAGACGAGTTCAGTGACGGGTTTCTATGACGAATATCAAGGGTAGTTTGTGATTAGCTGCCGTAGTTGCCTAAGCTCCCGTGAGCATGCGCGGTGGCTATGGTGGGCGGGGTCTACATGGGTTCCCCAAAAGAGATGCGTGTGCACCTCTAACAAGGATTGTGTATGCCCCTATGATACCCGTGTTGAGTGGGAGGGGAAAGGGGAAGGGGTGCATAAGCGTGTGTGCCTGTGATAGCTGGGGTAACCAAAATGACCTGGAAGTCACAAAGGGATGAATAATACATGCATGACTTTTTTCTTTGACTACGACTGAACCTAGTCGAAGTTCGAGGACGTGTGTTCCTCTTTGGGGATGTAACGCGTGATAATGAAATTTATATTGCGGTTAGTGATGAATATAATGTGAGTATTAATAAAGTGCTAATTATATTCATCCAGGTGATATATGAAGTCTCCTACTTATTTTCTTACGTTGGCTATTAATATTTTTTAGGGATAGTTATTTTTATTTTCTTAGCAGATACGTTAAACTTTTCCTGTCAGGGAAATGAAAATGTCCAGTGTTACAGTTTTGAGCGACCTGTTGCACTTATGTCATAGCTTTGCTAGAAATAGTTTTACTTCAGTGTGGTTACAGCCTCAAATTAAGTTAAATTTATCACATTACCCCCGGCCCCTCCCCCATTAGAATTAAAAGCGACAGACTACTAATTATCACCTAATTATTGATGACATCAGGCGGCTTTGAATGGAGGAAATAGATGCAAGAAAAGAAGTGTCGAACTTATCAATCCGTAATCGTCAAACTCAGTAAATATCACGATGTCATTATAAGAAATCAGTGATTTCATTTTATAAAAACAATTTTAGTGAATTCCCCAGTCTTGTAAACTCTAAATTCTTTAAAGTGTTAATAAGGTACCTTGACACTGAAAATGGTTAGACAAAAAAATAATTAAATTGGTTGTATTGATGAATTCAATTTTTTTTTTAAGACAGCGCATTGAATCATGGCCCCATGCTGACATAAATTCAAAATACTTTCAAGCGCAATCCAGTATCATACGCAACGGTACAATTAAAAAATTAAATACAAATTATCAAATAAATAATAATGAAAACAACGACAACAACACATTACTGCAACTACGACTACTACTACTACTACTACTACTACTACTACTACTACTACTACTACTACTACTACTATTACTACTACTATACCAGCACTAATATTACTACTTCTACCACTACTTACACCACTACCAAGCTACCACCACCACCACCACCACCACCACCACCACCACCACCACCATCACTACTTCTACTACTTCTTCTATTACTACCATATTACTACTACTACGACTGTTGCTATACCGCTACCATGACTACACTGCAGTTACGTCTAATACAGTGGGGCGCTTCGGGTTTAGGGGGACACGGAGTTAACTGCCCCCGTGATTTGCAATGAAGAATGGGAAAATAAAAAAGAAGGTAAGAAGAAATGTGAAAGGAAGCGAAAAGCGAAAAAGAAGTTAAGAAAGAGAGAGAGAGATAGAGAGAGAGAGAGAGAGAGAGAGGGAGAGGGAGGGAGGGAGGGAGGGAGAGAGAGAGAGAGAGAGAGAGAGAGAGAAAGGGGGGTCAAAATACAGATGTGACTAAACTAAAATTAATGAAGGATGTGACAGGCTATGGTTGCATGGGATTCAGTTCCATAAAACATCGTGAGGCATGGATATAAGGAGCTATTGTTTCTTAGGATAGCACATTAGTGTCAAAGTTTGATGGGAACACGGTTGTATGACTAAATCTGGGGTGGGGCATAGTGGGGGGGGGGGCGTGTGTCCTCCTACTGAGTTTTCTCTCTTTTTTCAAATAGAGAACATAATGGTAAATTGATATATTTACTGAAGTTCAATCAGTGCAGTCTTCTTCTTTCATGTCCATCATCTGAGCTCAAATTTTCTGCCAGGCTCTTGCACACTGAAGATCCTTCTCATATTGCTGCCACTATAGGTCTTCAAGGCAGAATTGGTCATCTAGGAGTGGGCATCTTAATAGAAGTTACATAGATTGCACGGATGTTCCACACTCATAGTCAGTGTCTGTGTCTTATGTGTATCCCTATTATTGTTATGCATTTTGAATTTGCATCGCCCCACCCCTGTGCGAAGTCTATCAGGGGAGCCCCAAACAACCATCTCGGATGTACATTATCATTTATCTTTCAAAATTCACAACTTGTGTGCATCATTACACGTCTGAGTGATTTCAAATCTCAAATTTCAGAAATGTTCATCCACTCCCACCCCAATTTTAGTGTTTAATCCACCAATTTTCTTTCAAAAGTGACAATGTTATTTTGTGCATTTAAAATCACAGGGGGAATCCCCAACCCATAGCCCACCCATGTGTACTCACAATTGTCCGTCAAAAGCAGATACTACTTTGTGAATCATATAACGTATTTAGGGATTTGGAAAATCGCCAGTTTCTCTTTGCCCCCATCCCCTCCCCCACCCAATCCCGCCAGTGTTTTGAACAACCGTGATGACGCAAATGTTTGTTCCGCCCGCGCTCACCGAATCTCTTGTGCCGCCTCTGTTAGATGGTGATAATGATAACACATCTTCATAGACAGGGTTAAGGAAAGAAAAAAAAAGTTTATTTAAAACATTGATAAATTGGATTAATTTGATTTATCGTAATCTTTAAAATGCACACCCAGTTGTCAGAGAATATATTATAGTTCAATAAAGTTTGATATGATCTCATGTTTACAGTTTTATATAGCACTGATAAAAATAGGTACCGCCTCTGTATGTTTAAACCCAAAAGAGAGGGAAATTCGTTCAGGCGATTTGTTTCTAAATGAGGCATTAGATTCCTTATTTCACTTAGGCTAAAGTAATTATACCATGAAACCTTTGCAACCCAAATTATCTTGAGATCATGTTCATCAACTGATGTTATTTTCTGTCCCCGCCTCTTGCACTTCCGGACAAATTCTAGATTTATTCTCAACTTCATTTCTAGAGAAACTAAATATTCTTCCCTTTTTTGCATATTTTGATGCCATTTTCCTAATATATCATACCCTCATTGCCCCCTCTCCTCCCTCTAACTATCTGTCATGTGCATTTTTTGTTTCCGACACCCCCCCCCCCCCCCCGCTCACTCTACCATCTATATATCTGCTCCCCAGTATACCTGCCCCCTTATATGGCCCTCTCCCTCTTCCTCTCTCACTTCAAACTCATTCCACCCTACTTTTGACCTTAAAATAGCTACCTTCTTTTTTCTTGAACTTGTACCCTTGCCAGCGTTTCTGGCCTTTCCATTCCATTTTTGGAAATCGGTTAGGCATTCCTCGTGATCCTCAACAGGATGGCTGACTGCCTTGATATAATCAATATAGACGGGTAAAACAGGGGCTCCTATAATCGTTCGTAATACCTTTACCCGACCCTTTCCTTAATGAGATCGGAACCGTCTCTTCCTTTTCTTTTTTCCCTTCGTCCTACTGTTTTGATCCCGCTTCCTTTCTAACATTCACCAATGACACAACCCCATGCTCATACTAAAAAATTACACATTGATAATTTTCCGACCTACATTCTGCATTTACGAATATGTAAATAAGCCTTAAAGCCCATCTGCACTAGTTTAGCTAGGAGGGATTAGCCCACCCAGGGAGGTCACTGACAGGTGGCTATCTCGTCAACTCAGCTCTCAATTAACATAAGAAAAAGAGGATCATGGGGGACCAATGGTCACCGATTAGGCATTTTCTATAAGAGGGAGCAAGTAGCTATTCAAGTAGTACAGTGGGCCTTTAAACACAATCGCAAACAGTGGCAAAGACTTTTAAAAAAAAATCGACCCAGTGCAAAATTTGATAACTTTGTGCGTCTCCTCATCAAACGTACGGACAATGCAATGTCATGTTACATCATCCGAATGAAGTTTATTTATTCAATACAATAGGGTATTGAAAGTTAATCTAGTTCAATGTAATTAGGTAAAAAATCTTTTAGATCATCTCCTACTTGTCTTATAATTTCATCTATATCACTACCTGGGGGCGATCGGACTCTACTTTAAACCGTTAAACATGTAGATCTGAATATCGTATTCCTTTGATGACGTATATACACCTGAATGGATTATGACATTTAGCTCTTGAAGGTGTCAGCGTTCCCAAGAAAACAAGGTGTCCGCTCTCCCTGTAGATAAAAACGAAATTTCCTTTGACGTAAGACGTGCTTGGCACCGACATGGATGTATTTCAAAGAGTCGTTATCAAGTGCTAAACAAAATCCCTTGGGTTGTGATACCTGACTTACATCTCAAGGCGGCACATGCACATGGTCTTATAGAAACCGAGGACTAAGTGCACGGTTGTTTTAAAGCTGTTTTCGTTAACCGGATGAAACTCATCGTTCGTTCAAATCAACTTGTAGATAAACTAAACACGAATACCCGAGAAGTAATAAGTCTCAAATCAGATAAGTATACCAGTAACTTGCACCATGGACCTACTACAATTATTGAATCCTCCCTGCACGGATGAAACTTAATGTAGGGTAACATTCATTCTAATACTTTGTTACATAAAATAATTAGCTTGGATAGGTACAGCTGTAATGAATGATTTATATATTTTGCTTTACATAAACTTAAAGACATAAACGCAAATACTATACCCCCCCCCCCCCATTTAACAATACAAGTTAGATGGATGTAATAGGGCAAAGTACTACTAGTACCCTGGCTCTAGCCAACCTATCCTAAGACGGTGAAAGCATTTAAGGAATTGCTTCCTTCTATAATAACATTACCTACTCTTAAGCAGGAATGTACGTGCGTGTTGGCAAATGTAGATTAACATTTTTACCGAAATAGTTCTGCGGCAGGGACTTGAACAGCGAACCAAGCGATCCACAGTCAGACGTTATTACTAGAGACCACAACACCCCCGGCAGATAAATATACAGTTAACGTGTGTGTATTTCTATCAGTCAAATTACACATTCATGTTAATTAGATAGACATTAAACAAAATGATGTTTAAAGAAAAACATATATAAACCTATATGCAGATGACAAGCGAAAGCACAGGCACACATTAATTTTCTCCACGACAATAATTTGACAGACATAGAAAATACTACTACTGCTTAACAGACAGGCGTAAAAAGTCAATTTTGACTGAACGCCAAAAATACAAACAACAGCAACAACCTATATACCGGAGATTGTGATCTTCATGGTGCAATGGGCGGATGCTATAACAAGTAACAAGATACCGAAACTTTGATATGTATAAAACTGTGGGAGACAGGGAGAGTTTCACGTACACTATTTCACTTGCTTATTATATACAGAGCACAAGCTCTGATTTATATAAGACCCCCCCCCCCATTCTGTTTTTGTTGTTGTTTGTCTAGATCATTTAGATTGCCTTAATATTGTTACCATCGGAAAAAGTACGTTAAAGCCCCTCTAAAGTGTTGGGAGCCCCAAAAGTGTGATGGCAAATTTCACTTAAGCTGTATCATAATGTGAAAGAGGACATTTTGTTTTAATGTTTGAAGTCGAATATTGATGAAAGAATACAAACTTAGGTATTCTGCGTACAACAGAAAATCCAAATTTATTCTTTTATCGATATTATTTTGTGTTCAAACACTTTTTTTTGGGGGGGGGGATCTTTGCAGAAGTGTGTCTGAAATGACATCCTCTTTCACATTATGATACAATTTAAGTGAAATTATGCCATCAAATTTTTGGGGCACCCAACACTTTAATAGGGACTTTGATGTCTTTTGTATCTTTTTCATATCTATTGTGTGTACAATTTAGTGACATTCTTATGTATAGTTTTGTTATGAATTCAAAAAACTGCAAAGATGTAAATTGTGAAAATTAATAAATGTTGAAACTTTAAAGCTATGGAAAAATCGAAATGATAGAACAGATGTTATAAATGATTTAAATCTTGTTATGCCAAGGTATAATATCTATTATCATCATTTAGAATGTGAAACCTATCAGAACTGCATACATGATTGTGACCACATTCTAAATTTGACGATGCAGAAACGTTTGATAGAAATGTTATCCCTTGTACAATTATATATAGTCCCTATTTTTGTTAAAGGGCAAGTCCACTTCAATAACTTACTTTCAATAGAAGCAAAAATATCAGACAAACTAATCGAAACAAGTTTTAGCAAAATAAAAGCAAATTACTCTTGGAGTGGACGTAGCCTTTAATGTAGAAATCTAGAAAGAGAGATGATAGATATCTAAATTATGAAGTAGGTATATTCTTCCAGGAATATATAAAATTTTCTCCCACAGAGGAATGTCTTTATTTCTCGTATTGATAGAATAAACCTCTATTTTGATTTGCATTTTATTATTTAGTAAACGTGTCGATTTTTCATGTCTTGTTTAAAGTGGTATACTTAATTAATACGGAGCATTTAAGCCCTACATAATTATATTCCTTTTTCACACGTTGTTTAATAATTGCTGTTGTTGTTGTTGTTGTTTCCATTAACCTTAGATATTGTGATCACACGCCCATGTATGAATGATAATACTTTTAATCTGTCGATTGTAAGACTTGTCTTAATCATATGCCACCTGGGTGGCATGCATGGTCATAGGAAAGATGACGGGCCAGATGGGGTATACATCTATAAAGTTCACTTTTAATCCATCCAGATCTAAATATAAAGTATAGTATAATCACCATTTCCTATATAGAGGTGTAATCCATTTTCCTTATACGGATTTTCTCTTGAACTGCATGTGACCCCACCCCAACCAACCCCCACCACCCCCACCACCCCCACCCTCCGACACCGAGCTGATTCGCGTCGATTATGCAAGATGTTCCCCAAAGACACAGCCCCTGCTAATGATAACTATAATCTATAAATACAAGACATACATGTATCAATAACTGTGTTACGTCCACATGTGGGGGCCCATTACCGTCGTCGGGGAGATAGGTCTCACCTTTGTCGTAATCACGTAAAGTGCAGTCTTTGCAGGGGACCGATTAATGCATAATGGTTATAATGGTTATTGTAAAGGCTCGATTAAGTAATGTTCTATGACAAAATATTCGTTAAAAGTATTCAAGGTTACCAACAAAGACTTATTGAATATATGAAAAACAAAACAAAACAAAAGTTGCTGGTACATTTTATTTCCATTTTTCATTTTTATTTTTTCATTTCCAACAAAATACAGTATAATAACGAATACAATGTAAATTGTATACAAAACATAATGACATTTGTAATAAACAAATCTTAACAGTAATTTATACATTTGATGAAGACAAAAATTGAATTATAAATTTAGCTGCATTTATATTTTGAGGAAATGGAGAGCTCCACTAAAAAGTAGAGCTTCTTAATTATGTTGTTTTGTTTCTAGATATATTTTTTTAACGAAACACACTTAGAATTCTAAGAAAGAAGTTATGTTATAAAACACGATAAATAATATTCTACTAGGATAATCTTAATTATCATTAATATCATTTCAATTCAATTGGATTCAATTTCGCTTTATTAATATCAACATAAACAATGTACAATGCAGTAGTCCAAAGACCAATAATGCAATGTTTACATTAAATGTGCAGAAAAACAGGAATGATCATAATTATACATGTACAATTAAAATGATAAAAAATAAAGTTATCATAATTGTTCATACCTCAAGCTATATATATCTTTTGCTAAAATGATAGTACATGGATGAATAACTGTAAAAGTAACTTGAAATGTTGAACCAATTAATCATAATAAAATAATAAAAAAATAATAATGGCCTACTTTTTGTTGTAAACTTACTTTTCATCGAAATTGAGGGACCCAAACTTTGCTTGCATTAAGCATCACTAAAAACTCAAGGGACAACCCCCATTCACTCAATTTAATTAACTTATATCCGACATAATCAATACATTTCTGACAGACTAAAAGGCTTAATCGTTGCGTAATGATGTTAAACAAGAAAACGGCTGTCATCAATGTGTCTTATTAGATGTTCCGTGATTTCATGTATATAAGGCGGTCGATGATGGTGATGATGATAATTTCATTCGCGTCGAGAAGGGGCGGTGTGATCTTCTTTTTGTTTTAATTGGAATCGGAATGAGGCCCCTATCACACAGGATGTGCTATATTAATTAAAAAGAGGTATCATCCATGAGGATATAAGTGTGAGGCTAAAAGGAACATTTTAATTGAAGAGGTATACAAGTTACGCAACCATGTGCGTTACGCAATATATGTTTTCTTCACTTAAACCTGGACGGTCTATATATAGACGGTCTGGACCAGAAGATCCATCTTATTGCTGCCTTCCTGTAGTCATGTAGATGTAAGACAAGGACCGTAACTTCCTGCAGAACCATTGGCGTAGCCTGGGTGCAGCCATTGTGGGGGCCAGGGGCGGATCCACGTAGCGATTTTTCCGGCCCGGCCCCCCCCCCCCCCCCTAGCCCCCCAAAAAGATTTTTAAAAATAGGATAAGAACGTAAAGTTAACCTTTATAAAACAAAAAACAAAAGCGCCCCCCCCCCCCCGCTTATTTGCCGACCGGCTGAGTCGGCACTAATTTTTGTATTAACATTTGGCTACCTCCCCCCCCCCCCCCTTGACACCGTCTGGATCCTCTGCAGGCGCGGATCCACGGGGGGGGGGGGGGCTGACGAGTCAACAACAAACAATTTTTTAAAAAAATTCTCACGAATTAGGTGGAAAAAAACAAATATAGTGGTCTCACCCCTCCCCCCCCCCCCCACGCTTATTCACCGGCTGACTGAGTCGGCGCAAAATATTTCCTGAAACAAAAAATTGCCTCCTACCCCCCCCCCCCCCGCTTATTCACCGGTGGCTGAGTCGCAACTAATATTTTATCACGGATTGGGCCCCCCCCCCCTCTTCCCGCCGGCTGGATCCGCCACTGGTGGGGGCAATGTTATCATGATAGGGCGGCATTGGTCTGAGAACAGAACTTGGTGAGAGGAGGGTTTGTGAGTGAGTCATTATGTTCAAGATGGGGGCACCACTGGTCTGACTATAGAAATAAATGGATGGAGTTCGAGAGAACAGGACTGGGTGAGAGGAGGGTGTGAGAGTGAGTCATTATGTTTCAAGATGGGGCACCACTGGTCTGACTATATAAATAAATGGATGGAGTTCGAGAGAACAGGACTGAGTGAGAGGAGGGTGTGAGAGTGAGTCATTGTTTTTCTTTAAATAGATTGCCTCTCTTTTCCTTTCCTGTTCTTTCCTGCTATCGCCCCCCACGTGCTCCCCTACCCCATACCTCCCGTGGTTATGCCATGCACCTTCTAGAATATTATTGTCAATCTCTTAATAGAGCTAATTGCTCGTTTGAAGGAAATGATTAGATATATAACAGTAATATTCAAGACTCAAGTATGAAACAAGTTTTTCCAGTATTTCTGCCAATTTTATTTTTTAAATCGCTCTTCAAGCACTTAAGCTGTTAACTGGAAGATTATGTTAGTTTCCCCTAATCCTCATGGCTTTTGTCTCTTTTGCACGATAGGGAGCTATCAAAAATCAAGTTTCCACTATAGGATTGATCAAGGCAACACCAATGGTTAGCTTCAGTACGACGTGCGACCAGGGGCGGATCAAGCCGGCAGCGAGGGAGGGGGCCCAAGAGGGGGCCCAATTCGTGAGAAAATATTTACATGTTTAACGGCGACCGGCCGAATAAGCGGGGGGGATGAGCGCTAGTTTAAAAAAAAAAAAAAAAAATCTCCCCTCTCTTCTACACTGTATCTCTATTGTATAGATATACCAGACTTCATGCATGCCCTCTTACATGTTTTAGTGTGTTATGGCCACTGTCCCATGACACATGTATATGTATATATGTGAAATGACTAAGGCTAGGTTCCTTACTGGACACATTTTTATTTTAACTTTCAACATCACAGGGTCTATCTCTAGCTTGCAATTTTGAATTTCGAATGTTGACGACTCATTTGTCTTTTTTTACCACGGGCAGTCACTGTTCTTGATATCCTGTACTGAATACCTCTACCTCATCTCTTCCCTCCCAGAGCTCCTCGTTTTCTGTCACCTTCTCTTTCTCCCTCACTTTTCCTTTCTGTTCTACTCCATGCGACTCCTCCCTTTCTCTCTCTCAATTGTTCTTTTCTCTGTTCTTTCCTCATACCTCTTTTCTGGGAGAGAAGGGATGAATGTTTCAGAGTACGTTTCATTAATTTATTTCATGCATTCTGTGCTTTGTCGAGATTCAATTTTTAATGCCAGTTTTCAAGTTTACATGTCAGTTTTGTTTATTGCTATTATTTGTTTCTTTTCTTTGTATCCTCGAATGTATTTATATATTGTTTATGTTGTTTGTATATTTCCATCACTCGCCAGTGGAGGACGAATTTCTGTACTTTTTAAATCAGACAATAAATTATCTTGAATCTTGAATCTTGAATAAGGCTTGAAGATCAAAAAGTGTATTACATCAAAAGCAAAAGTGACCAAATAATGAGAGCAATCATTTTTGTATATCTTTTTGTAATATTCAGGCGCACTCACTTTACCTCGTAATCTTGTGAAGGTACAATAATATATCATACCCTAACAAGAGAGTTATTTTATAAATGAAAAGTTTGTTTAAAAGCGTGTATTATGCTCCTGTGTATATAGGTTATATTTTCAAGGGCTGTTGTCGGTAAAACCGTCTCCGGTGTGACACGCCAATATGTCTTAAACAATTTGTCAAACATTCATGAAGATAAAACAGCCTCTCCGTCTCTGTTTTAACTCTTGTGAGTCATCGTCTCCACCTAGACTATATTTTTATGATTTTTTTTTGTGTCTGAGGGGCAGCATATAGTAACACTTCCGGTCCTGCCATCAAAAGCTCAATATCATTACAATAATAGGCCTACCTCATGACATAGTGACCATCGTAGGATTTTTTTTTTGGCAGGATATGACTCCTCAACAAATGAACATTTAGTTCTTTTTATAATTGAACATCTTCATGACTACGTTATAGAAATTTTTCAAAAATATGATAATGAATATTATGGGCACAGTAATTTTTCTTTGGGCTGATTTTGGGGGATGCAAGCTTGAAAAGTATGAAAAAATATAAAAATTATGCTATTTTTACAGAAAGGCGTAGGCTTATAGTTTCAGATTTGATCGAAAATGAAGAATTTAAACCACAGTTGTTACTAAACCATATAAAGGTAACCATTGGCGTATTGAGGGGGTGTTTTAGGTGTTCACCTCCCTGGAAAATAGGGGGTGTTTTGGTGCTCAAACACCCTTCCCCCCCCCCCCTTCACAAAAGTGGGCTGTTTTAGAATTTGAAAGACACCCTTTATCTGTGACCTTCCCCCCTCCCCCTGGAGAAAAAAATAAAAACAAGTAAAGAATGTTTGTTTTGTTTTTTACTCAAGGAGGGTGGATGTTGAGGAGGAAAAAAGGAGTCCCTCCCCCCCCCCCACGAATTGGGCGGAAAAACACCTCCCCTTAAAAAAATCATGGATACGCCCTTGGAGGTAACCAAGTGCAACCCACGGTCACCATAATTTTGTTGAAAGGAGGTACTTCCACAAATTGGCCCCAAAGCGTTATTGATCGTCACATGCATCTACATGCGTTAGGGCACATTATTTTACTCCAGGAGCTGAGGCATTGTTTCTGAATATCAACTTTCTAATCCCTATGTTTAAAAAAAATACATACAGTGCTGGTCAAAAGTTTTGTATACAGTGCGTATAATAAAAAGTGTAATAACTTTGGTAGCTTCTAATTAAAAAGTCATAACCAATATAACTTTGAAATTTATTTCATGATGACGAGTAACTTGTTTTCTGTCCAATAATACCCTATTCATAAAATTTTTGCCACGGGTGACTGAGCACTATAGGGTTTGGTAAAATCGCCTTATATATACCAAGTTTGGTATATTGGAACGAATGTGGGTCAGGCCATATGCATGCGCTTCTTTGGTCTTAAATCAATTTAAAAGTTGTTTAAAATGATGCAATGTATCTAGGCTTTCACCAAACCTTGTTTCAATCCCTAGGATAATCTTTAAATTTTTTAACAGCCTACTTACTTCTTGTTTCATGATATATAATTTCTCTCTGCTCACTTTGTCCGCTGCACCATTTCACACGCAGGAGCAAGGCGTTTATATTGAACAGCGAATGAAAACTCAAAGGTTACTAAAATAATCCAAATGCAGGAAAGAACATTATGATGATAAGAATCGAAAAATTGACAATAGACTTTCATAAAGAAGAAAATGTCCCAAATAAATTGTATCCATTTTGTATCATTCAATGAAAAGGGTTACCTTGAACGAGGGATGCGAATGACATTCTTAAATAGATTGTATTTAAGATTGTAATCATCATAACGAAGGGAATATCATAAATGTTACTTGTAATATTAACACCTTCTATCTTGAACAGCCTAATAGTCAGTATTAATAAGTGAGGATTTGTTTATGTTTATGGAATGAGATATTAGTAACCCCAAAATAATGGCTTTTGACCCACATTCATTACTTCAGCCCGAACTTGGTACAAGATGATTTTGACAATACGTTTTGATAAGCCTGCTGTTGAGTCATCCGTGGCAGCACAATCAAGGGCAGGGAGGTCTCTATCACCGCCCTGGACAGGGTATCACTATCATTTACCCTTTAACATGAAATATGATTGAAGGTCACAAATATCACATTTTTAATTAGAAGCTACCAAAGTTGGATACACTTTTTTTATATGCACTATACACTGGGTTTTGAGATGAAGTTTTACCTCAATGTGTATAAATATTATGTCCCACGTAATGACCTTATCTAGGCTCTAAAAACATAGTTACATGTTTCAATACAATTTAAATGTCATATTGATAGAATGTTTCGGTACCTAGAAGTGTACTTTTCTGTTGATGCGATGATTTAAACACTCAAATTAGCAAAAAGTAGCATAATAATACATGTAAATTATCATGTATTTTTGTCCAATATTGATGGAAAACGAGACATATCCTTGAAATTACCGTAGCTTGTTTCAGTTGTCTTTTGATTCAATATTTAAAATGTTCCATGAATAGTTTCAGTAGAATTTGATTTGATAGATCCACCTCAATATTCTTGCAGCAACAGTCTAAATGTTCCTCTTTACCATTGGTTTTCAACTTGTCCCGCATCCACTAGTATGGCTTGTAACGATCACTGCACGTTATCACGTCACACTTTTGGAGTACTTTCGTAGATACAAACTATCTAATCTACGGAGTAGCCTATTGGGTTGACACTTCGTGTTTTTTAAGAGGCAGGTAAATCATGAACGCTCACGCTTTTGCGTGTTCGCGACGTGACTCTTTTCGTCTAACCATGGAGGCTCACCCCTGGTCTAACCCTTTATCATTTTTACCACTTGAAAAAAAATACAAGTGCTTGTTATTGAGACTTGTCATGAACTTCATTTCATAAAGTTCTTCTTTAAAAAAAAAATGTTTACATGTACTCTTGGTTATCGTCAGTCCCTTTTGTAGTCGGGGAGAGTAAACAATATTTTGAACTATACACTCATGAAAATCTAGTGTACCACAACTTTTAACCAGCAGTTTACGTGGGCACCTTGCTGCCATTATCTTTATTTTGGCGCCTAGCTTATTGCCTAACTAATGAGATGGCGGTTGCTTAAGTATCGAGGATGCATTCCCCAGTGCAGACACACGGCCCCTCCCATCGTTACTCCGCCCGCCTTTTACGCCTAAAGATGGGCTTCTGCTGTTGCTCAGGGGTTAATGTATCAAGTATTGTTTTGTTATTATTTATTTATTCATTTATGCATGTTCAGAACTTCACAATTCATTGAAGTTAACATCACATGAAAAGAAATATAATTTAACAAATCTTTTTCAATTCTAAAATCCATTTGAATTAACTTTAATCATATGAAATTGAATATACCAATGTTTTATCAAAGACAAGAAATGAACACACAAAAGGTGATGAAACATAAGCATAGAGCTTAAATCGTTACATCTTTCAAATATATATGACAAATAAATTTCCTAAAGTTTTGTGAACTATTTACAGTATTTACAAAGAACAAAAAAGAAAAGAAAACAAAGAAGTATATTGTTAAGTCTAGTAAAAATAAAGGTATATGTATACATATATATATAGATATAGTTATTTTGTTACACTTTCACACACGATTCACAACCAAAATGTCTTATAGATCATAATATAATTACATTTATGTTCGATATAACGAGAACTGATAGGCCTATATAGATTTATATGCATGTAAGTAATATCTTACATCTGTGAAATGATAATACATTTGAGAGCTCTTTATCTAAACGAGTTTGGTGATTTTATATGTCGAATATTTTTAGGTAGATAATTCCATACACTACATCTGGAAGTTCCCACTGGACCCCTATGTCTGATTGATTTCTTGGCTAATTGGCTCTTCACCTTGAAATTGAGAGAAATCGTCTTTCTCATACGAGACGAGAGTGAGCGTTACACTTATAACATGTTGAGTATATGAACGCCCATTCAAAGGTTTTATATTATTTTTGTTAGATGAAACTATATAGTTTTTATGCAAACAGGTGGGTGGGGTGCGGACTGAACGAACACCACGTATACATCACACACTTGCTGGCTCGCTGAGCTGTGTGTTGTCTTAGCGACATCGAGTCACGTGACCCAGTAAACACCTTGTATGATATGCATGCCCACTGCACTCCAACAACTTACACACGCAGAACAACAAAATAGCAACAAAACAACAAAAACGAAACCCTAAGTATTGAAAGTAACTGTGACAGGACAATTTACGGAAAGTGAGACTGTGGTTTATTTGATATGGAGTAGAATTCATCTCAAGTTTGTTCAGGTAAGTTTGACTTTGAGTAGATATTTAGAGCACGAAGTGAGTGAAGTTAGGAGGTGATGACACGAGTGTCGGATCCTTGCCATTCCCCCCACCGAGCTTCCGGCTGGGATATCCTGGCTCGCGACCAAGAGCTCCGACTGATGCGTGCATGTAGTGACGTAGGTTTGAAAACTTCTAGCAACAGTAACTTAGACTTATACACTTATTAGAGAAGTGACTAAGACTCTAATGTAGTCGAATAGATCAATTGTTATTGTTTTTAAATAATGATTTTAAGAAATGTTTCTGTCATTTCATTTGGAATTGAAGAACTGAAAAGTGAAAGACCCTCTCCCAAATTGTTTTACAGAATGAGAATGAATTGGATTTTGAGAAACCAACAGAGCCTCCTTTTATCATGTTTATTTGATAAGAAATACCTCTAAGAAATTGCATATTTCTTCTTCAGGTATCTAAATTTTGGGTACAAAATAAAATTATAAGGAGCACAAGGATCGAATACTTTAATTTATGTCAAACTAGACTGTAGACAGTATAGCCAGAAGTCCACTACTACTTGTACTAGACCTATGTGGTACAAGTACAACCGCATAAATTAGATACAAATATAAGCTAGATCTTATAAATAAACATAGATATGTTTAAGAATAAATGTTTCAAAGTATTCTTGTTCCCTATCTTTGTATTTTTTTGGTCTGTTTTATTTTATACTGAAGTGATGATAGATCTTTGTATCATCTAGTAAAAAAAAAAAATTAACTTAAAATGTTTATAAAAATATAGATTTTTTACTTCATGACAGATTTTCAATAGTAATACAGTACTATACAGATCTAGTTCCAGCATTACACATTTAGATCTGGATTATCATTTCATTTATATCAAATTATGTACAATTAAGTGTATAAGTTTATATAGCTAGAGAGTGAACATGTAGGCGTGTACATGTACATGTACTAATTGTTCCTGAATGGTATTATAAGGCAGGATAGTATTTTAGCCTGCATGAACTTATGTACGATAATAATATTGCAATTTGGTTAATGAAATAATATCTCTCAAGAGCAGACATTATTTCAAAGTAACAGCCATCAAACAGAAAATAGCCTCGTTATTTATACATTTGCATTTCTTTCTATTATTTGTAGCTCGATGCATCCAACAAGGATCCAAGACATTCAAAATGACAACCTTTCCTAGACTTGCTCCAACTGAGACCTGCATTAAAACCATTCTCCACCCAGGCAGCAGTCACGGAGAACCCCAACGAAAGTCCTTCTCCTCTATCGGCCACCGTGAACTATCGAACTCATGGGGTGGCTCAGTCACCCATCACGATGGAAAACCCATTTCTCATACAGCCCAGGGTTTAGGGAGATCTTTTCCCCGCTTGGATCCCCTTCACCCGCCAAAGTACAGCAGGACTGTCGGCTTAGAGACCACAAACCCACACTTTCAGAATGAACTGAGATCACTGAATATGAAAAGAGAACAATATCACAAGTATCACAGATCATGGATGAAGCCGTTCTATGGTAGCAAGCTGGAACAAGAGGATTACAGGTAGGTTATAGACTTTATAATCAACAGCAACAACATCAACAATAAATGAAATTAACAAATTATACTATCAGTGAAAGAAACAAAAATATTATGATGTAGAGATAAGAGAGATTTATATTAAAAAAATGTTGAAAATAAGGAAAAATGCAGAAATCACTTTTGAGGATACTCCTGAATAAGGTATAGACTATCCTCAAAGAGCACGAAGGAGAAATTTTCTTGCTTTTGTAAAGTCTATTGTCTCATGATGTCTAGAAAGTAAATGTATTATAAGGTGGTAAGAAACAATATTTGGGGCTTTGATAAGATATTTATCCAAGGTTAAAAACAAAAACAAAACAACAACTGGGTGCTGAAGTTTGTGTTAAAAGTACTATTTATGGAGATCATGGCATCTCCTCTTTAAATACCGTATATAACGGTGTATAAACCGCACTTTTTTGCCGCCGAAAAAATTTCAAAGTCGGGGGTGCGGTTTATACACGGTACACCAAAAAAAAAAAAAAAAAAAAAAAAAATTTTTTTTTTTTTTTAAAGTTTCAATTTATGCCCCTCCACCTGGCGCTATGCCTGGCAATGTCTCCCAGCTCGGTAATCGGTGTGTTGACTCACCACTCGGAAACTAGAACAACACTCAAATTTGTCTGTCATCTTGGTTTGAAAGTAATCTTTCTGATAGATCTCAATATGTAGTTTATAATAATAATTCCTCCAATTTTTCTTCTATTACATGGTGTACCACAAGGTTCTATCCTAGGTCCCTACTGTTTTTTAATTTACAGTACCGTAATGATCTTACACACACAAAAAAAAAAAAAAAAAAAAAAAAAAGTTTTTGTTTTTTTTTTTTTTTTTTTTTTAAGGGCGAAAAAGAGGGGTGCGGTTAATACACGAGGGCGGTTTATACAACGTTATTTACGGTACATGAAAAAAGGGAGGGAAAAAAACATAGTCAAACTTCTCTTTAGTTACAATCAGGGGATAACCAATTTGCCTGAATTTGTTTAATATGCTGCTATAGCAGTTTAAAAGAGATCTACATGTACTGTACATGTATATGCACAATTCTATCACTTTAATGTGTTACTTTAAATTAAAGCTAGATAAACTTGCTTTTGAAAGTGACTTACCAATTCAAAACAATCTACATGTAAGGTAAAGAGTGACAAGCAAAATATCAATCAAGTTCTAGACAAAAAAGAGAATGTGTAATTAACAGATTTTGTTCATCTAAACTTGCTTATATTCCCCTTCATTAGAAAACACATCCGGACCTCACTTAAAGACCAGATGAGCGAGAAGGATACTGTTCACAAAACTTTTATGAAGGACCGAGTGGGGGAGAGTCAGACAGCTGTGGCCTACGACAGAAAATGTCTGAATACTGACAGAGAAGCGCTCCAAAATAAGTCCCTCTACCTACACCAGTTCAGGGATGACAACAAAAAGGTGAATATGTTTGTCTTTCATGTTAACAAAACCCTCCAAGGGAGCCATATTGATCCGATGTGGTATATGCAAGGTCTTGGTTAGGAACGTGGGTAGCGGTTGTGTAGTTCTATAAAAGAACATTGTCTATTAAGCCTTTTCATTCTGTCGGATCAATATTAACTATTCTGTTGTTCTGCACTGGAGTGACTCCTCACAACCCTTGAATTTGTTATATTATTTTAGTTTAAAGTACACATACATATAGATTCACATGTTGATAGTTAGCACATATACACTGGTATACATTATGAATGTTACAGTGTAACAGAAACTAGATCAGTTCACGCTCAAGGCTGTGCTACATGCCAGTTTAAAGGGGGGAAAATGAGCGCCATAGACAGTCATTCTTTCCTCTGCATCCACACACAGGAAGGGCTTGGAATACACTGCCATCTTACAGCTTATGTATGTGCCCCATCAGTAGAAGCCTTTCAGCATAAGCTGATGGTGAGCGAGGCAATATATAGAGCTGCTGGGTTTTTACTCATGCACACCCTTGACATTTTAACTGCATCCGTTCAGCACAAACACATCATACACAGCATTTTTCACGGCCTGTAATTATCTTCAGGATTGAAGGACGCATGCAGGACTATCACAAGAAGAAGAAATATTTTACACCTGGCAATCAGTTTTTACCTGTCAAGAACACATCTTGGCAAATCTGCATGTACTTTTTTATAATGTTTACAAGACGTTCTCTATCGAGGAGGAATCCAAACAGAGTCTTTGTCACTGAATACACAGTATGCATTTGTAGGCATACAATCAGTTACATAACACATTCAAATTTGGGTAAAGTCAAAGACCTAATGAGATTTATTATAGAGATAGAACGCATGTCAATATACAAGGGGTCTAATTCAACTGTTGCAAGTCTGAAAGAAGCAGTTAAATGCTATCTTAAACAGCAGTACATAGTCTCTCCATCTTGGAGTCAAATTCTTCATAACATGGAAGAATAAAACTTGAACTTTCAACTTTCAAGTTACGTCACCAATCAGATGAACGTCTTCAGTAAACATGGAAGAATACCATTCAGAATTATACATTTGAAAACAATGCTATTGAATTGTTAATACCCATGGCATATCAGTCTCCCCCAAAGATTTAATGAAGCTTTATAGCATACATAAAGTGCCAGAACTTCTTGATTTTGCAAAATCACAAATGACAAGTTGAAATTGCTGTTTACATAAGGGTGGTAAAACACACATGCAGCAATGTCTTTTACATGACATTGGTGAAGGTGACAACTGTTATACCAGTAAGGAGTTTTTTAGTTATTTCTAGAGTGTGTAATCAAAAGATTAGATAGAGGTTGGCATTGTTTGATTTGCACTGGTAACCTGAGCTGATAACACTGTTTAAGTACATTGCAATTCATAAAATTGTCTGATTATTATGGCACTTAGAGAGCACAACTAACATGCTTTGAATTGTCTATGTGAATCAGCTGTACGTTTTCCACTGATTTACATGCTAAAAAAGAAAATTTTAAAAGTTGAGGCTAAAATTGAGAGTAGAAATATTTGTATCAGTCCCCCATTGTGTATGACTATTTGAAACCGATGCCCATTATTAAAATACATGCTAATATTGAAAACAAAATAGAGTCAAATTAAATAAAGTTCAGGGGGTTTCACAGAGATCCTAAACGAACTTAACTCTAAGTTGGACTTAAACATTATGGAGAGCCATTTGTAGCCTTAAAATAAAATGTAATAAAATGTGTAAATTCAAATATTTTAGACTCTTTATAAATTCCACATCAAGAATATGAAATCTCCTTGATAAAAGAAAATATGAATGATTTGAATCAACATTTTCTGCCTTTTAAATTAACTTGAAAATGTTCATAGGTGCTAATGGCTTTCCATAATTGTTTAGTCCAACTTAGGATCTTTGTGAAACACCCCCCCCCCCCCCCCCGGTCTAGTTTAAAACTGAGCAAAAATGACTCCTAAACCAGTCTGTGCTTTGCAAGAACTAGTTTCTTTGATATTAGGTAATCTTGTTATAATACTTATGATATAAACTTGGACACTAAGTTAATTGTCTTTTTTCTATTCTTTATCTTTCTTTCATCCACACAGCTGATGGAGAAGAAATGGCATGAAACACGGCAGACCAGAGATCATTCAAACACAGTGGAACAGGAGCTGCTCAAGTATAACCCTATCAACTGGAGTCAATCATTGCGATGAACAACTTTTGTTTTTTTGTTTTATGTTTGTGGTTTGATTTCAGGTTTTAGTACTTTTTGTAAATTTCTGTATTTTGAATTTTTCATGATAATGTTTCCTGTATTTACGTTATTTTGGTTGCAATATTACTTTAGAATGTTTTTTTTGTGAAGGTTGTATATCCATAAGTTATTTTTTTAGGTCGAATGTACATGTATGAATGTAGATAGGCATCTTTTATCTTTTATTGAAATGTACGAAACTGAACAAGATGGAATAAAAATTGTATAAGGTAATAAGTTTTGAAGAACAAACTTATGATTATTTGACTACCGGGTATTCATTTGTGTAACTAGGATGTCAGTTACTAAATGCTGCATGTGCAAACAAGACCCTCTCTATTATAGTCCCTCAATTTTATTCCATACACATCTTGTCTTGCTTGAATTTCTCCCCAGGTTGTTGCTAGTTTATTTAAAAGTCAAAATGATTTTTAACATTAGGAAAGGGTCAGTACATTATCGCGCTGACTGTCAATATTTTGAAATATAATATGTGAGGTGATCATTGAAGTTATCATTATACACTACCCTTATGGAAGAAAAAAACATCTTAATTTAAGTGAGGAGAATTTGAAAACAACAGATATTACTTTTAATCCTTCTTTTCTTGTCGCATGTATATTTATCTTTAAATGATACGCTGGAGGATAATAATTAGCACTATATTGGATTGACCCCCCCCCCCCCCCCCCCATTCTGTACTTATGTTTAGTTTTGTTTTACTCTCATTTCTTGTTCTAATAAAGTGTGCCTAGCCGGTGTTAGGGAACACCATTTTATAATACAAGAATTACTAAAATATATAAACAAAAAAAGTAGGGGGGAAAAAAGAGGGTCAGTGTATTGATTTATAGGTTGAGTATGACATACAAACTGCATATTTGCACAACCATAGATATTGGTTGTTTTCCCTATCTGAAGAAATGTGTGTGAATGCTAATATTATATTTCACAAGGCTCTTGTTCATTGTTAATTGTATCCCCTGGGATTTATACTCTATTTGAGATGTGTTTTTAGATCCTACTCATGTTTGTGTAGCTTTTTGAAGACATTTGTGCCAAGTACATGTATTATTCTTATATCAAAAAGTGTTATCAATTTATAGTGTAATCCATCTCTTAATTTCAAATTTGGAAATGCTTTTGACTGAATGCTGAATCAACAAATTAGTTTCCAGGATTAAATAGTATTTTAACATTGCAGGTTAATTGGAAAATGCAAAAAGGCTGTCACTCTTCCACCTGTAGCAAATAAATTTTGCACTATTTAAAAGAAGGTTTCTGCCAAATGTAGGCACAAGTCACACAATGTTAATAGAATAGAGATTATGTAATTAGAAACTATTTTCAACCAACTCTTCAAATTAGATGTAGCTCTTCATGGAGAAATTGATGTGTTTTATCTAGAATTAAGTGATCATATCAAATTTATTTCAGAAAGAAAAAAAAATTAATTTTGAATTTTGCAAACGCAATACAGAGGAAAAAGTTCAGTCAATATAATTACATGTAGGTAATAAGAGCATTCTCAGATAAAAGGTAAATTTATATTTGTATATTTTAATAATGAAAATTGAAATTTATTGAGAGCAATTGATGATTTGAATTGTATAATGATCTAGATGATGTGCTGCATATGCCAGAGCCTTTCAATAAGTTTTTTTTTATAGATTTAAGAGGCAATATTCATGAATAGAATTTCACATCAGTTTCCATTCTCGTAATTGTTCAGTTTTATATATTGATTGTTTTGTATTTGGTGGCATTTTAAGAACAATACATCGTGGAAGTATTATATATTCTATGCAAGATCAAAGAATTTTTACATCAAAATATCTTTTAAAATCATGTCATTTTTTAGTGGAGGAACAGATATTTTGTGCAGTATAATTATCACAGGTCTTCAAATCACTTTTCCAAGGAATGAAATCATGAATATTTCAGACGATCAAATTAGATAATCATGTACGCATTAATCGTAGGAGTTGATCATTACAGTATGTGATTTCTTTTGTAATTCTTGATTTATTTACTGCTGAATTGCCAGTAGTTATCAAATTGTATATATGTAAATAAAAATGCTATGTATTTGGTTTGAAATTATTCTGCTTAAGATCTCATTATTGAAATTGCACAAAGCCTAATCAATGATAAAGTAATATTCTGTATTTTCATTTCAATTGAAAGTTTTATTAGAGTGTCAATCACCTCTTGCAACCAAGTTCAGAAATGACCTTTTGCTATTACAAATAAAGTAGTACAACACATGCTCTAGCAGAAATTTCTGTATGGACTATTTTGAGCACTACCTGTCATCAAATTCTGAACTTTAACCCCAGGACCAGCTTTAATAATACTATACCTTAAACCCTGACCCTGACTTTGGATAAAATAAAGCTAGAAATGAAAGTAACTGCATGAAGCATCACCTAAAGTTACAACACATCTGCTGTAGACAATCATAGGCTATAAACATTTATACTGTACATCTCGACCAAATTTTTGCAGATTCAAAATATTCATAATTTTGTAGCATAATTTTTTTTCTTTCTTGTTTACTATTCATGTGAAAACAATTGCGATTAGTCATGGAGCAGCCAGAAAACAGTGGCAAAGATGGTACACATGTTATTCATGACCAAGAACAAATAAATGGAGGAATTGGCTTTAGGCCACTTTGGTATCATACAAGCAGAGATGCCAACCTCTTGACACAAAAAACGGACTGAATATCCTAACAAATCAGATTTTCACGAAAACCTGGCCCGGGCCAGTAAAATGTCAGAAATATGTTTTACTGGAAAGAACGGTCCAGTAAAATGTCAGAAAAATGTTTTACTGGTAAGAACAGTCCAGTAAAATGTCAGAAAAATGTTTTACTGGTAAGAACGGTCAAGTATAATGTTGGCTCTTTCATTAACACTTACCGGTAATGAGAAAATTGTAAAGGAAAATTTTTGTCAGGGTTGCAGGATTTATTTATTTTTTAATTTGTTTTGAAGATGAAAAATCATACTTTAAGAGGCGATATCGTATAGTCGTATTTTGCTCTTATCGTAGTATTAAATACGATAAAATTGTACTGGTTGGCATCTCTGTAAATGTACCTAAAATACACTCAGCAAAAATAGAAAATGGACGCTATTTGTAACTCATGATTTTAAAATAAATATTTAATATAAACTTATCTTTCATATATTAAAATAAACATAAATCTATACTCTTTAAGATGATATGCAATTGGAATCGTACCCTTCATGCATGAGTGACCCTAGCCATTTAATAATGAATGATTAAGAATGAAAATAGCAAAAATGGGGCATCTGGCCTTTCAAATGTTAATGAGCATTTTCATTTTGTAGAGTCGAATTAAAACAATGAAAAATAAGAATCGCAATAAAACAAAACGAAAGGAGAGGTATTTTGGCCATGTATATCAAAACAATGAAGTCTTGAGACTACAGTTGACATCAATAGCTTAATCCTCATTGTTTTTTTCCATTGTTGAACAAGGACATCTTACAGATATACATGTTCATTAACATTTGAATGGCTATTCGCTCTATATTTTGCAATTTTCAAAGTAGGACCTTCTAACTTTATCATGTAAATGAATGTGCCCATCCACGCATGAAAGTTCAAAACTTGAACTTAATTGATGTTGGTAGAGTATTAACTTTCCTTCAAATTGATATATATTTCATATCTTCATTAAATATTAATAGTGGTTTACATGGAAAGTTTGAACAATATAGAGTGTCCACTTTCTTTTTGTGTTGAGTGTACATTATACAAGGTTTGACAGAGTAAAGCACAATGAAAAGCAAGTAGTTGAAATTCATGATTAATGAGAGGATGTCATATTATGTTTGAAAAAATACAAAAGCTAAAATAAGACCTAATTCATTTTGTTAATATACTGGTACAATATAAGCATTACAGTGTAACTGAGCTCAGCATTCTATGTTACCAAATTTAATAACAATGCACAAAGGCCAATGTATAATTTGAAACTCATTACCTGTGGTATTACAGTTATCATCAGCCTGTAAGTTGTACAAATTGCACTTTAAAAAAAAAAGGGGGGGGGGGAGAAGAAGAAAAAAAGCCCCCTCCAAATTATATTCAAAATCTCTAAAAACATAGTTCAGATTCTAAAAAAAAAATTGTAAAAAAAAACAAGGTGGGATGGATGGGTTTCTACATGTAACCTATAGCATTTCATTACTTCCAATATGTTCAGGTGTTAAGGCAAGTCAAGAAAAAGTATGAAAGCACTAGGTTTGAAACAAAATTATTATCACATCACATGATTTGATGGAGAATATATTACAAAGAACGATGTATAAGGGTCTTTACAAGTATTCAGTCGATATATGGAATTAGAAAAAAAATCTGGACACTAGACAAATAGGTATTAGACCAAATGTCAATAAGCCGTCCAGCCAACTTGCCAAGAACAGGATATTTCAACCATATGATATCAGCTTAAAATATTTCTTGCCAAAAAATATTCTTTCACACTGCGTCTCTTGCTTTAGTGACCAAAATATTATGTTCAATCATAAAAGCAAGAGAGACACATTTATCATGCCGCTTCAGGAAATTACCTCTCCCTCCTAAAACAATGAGTAAGGTTTCTTCTTTTGAAAAGTACCAACATAATGTCGATTTACAATATGCACGCAATTATGCTATAGATTGAAAAACTTGAACTCAACTTTTAGAGTCCAGTTCCCAACTGAATAGATTTTTGAGTCATAACCAAAATATAAACCTTTTTCTCAGACAAATGAATTCCGTCACTTCCTTTCCAATTTCCTTGAAGGACAACCCCAGTTTTTTTTTACTCTAAAACCAGAAATCTACCCTTTGTGGCTTTCCAAAAATGTATCGCCAATAGAGGGCACTGTACATATAAAGGAAGTAGTGAAAATGGTTTCTTATGTAGGCAGGGTTTTATGGTGGATTAAGAGTCAAACCTGCTTTAGTGGCCAACTGTCTGCAAAGAACCCATTTCATGTTTCCCTTTTAAATGGTTTCTTATTGAAGCATGTACTAAAGGAACCTGTCTACTAAGATCACATTTTTTTGTTTCCCTTGAAAATAGGTTCTCATTGAAACATGTACTACATGTATCCTATACACAGAATAATAATAATAATAATTCTATAGGATATGGTGCTTTATAATGTTAGAATGATTAGAGGGGTTAATTGTAATGCCATTTTTTTTTTAAAGAAAGAAGAAAAGAAATTAAAGAAACAATGAAAGAACAAGAAAAATCTTATTTAAGAATTAATAAAACATTTATTTAAATGAACGTTATCTTTAAACACAGTGTGCTCTACATTTACAGTGAAGAGAAGATGTTAGTCTTGGACAAAAACTTCCCCATACAGTAAAGACAAATGTTGTCAAGGTTAGTTTACATGATTCTTTGCCACATATTAAACATTATACAGAAATACTAGAGTAAGCTACCACCAATAACGTTACCACATGTGACACAGAGTCCATCACTTCCTCTAAGGCACTACACAACTTCCTATAGCTGCTTTGACATAATTTTATAGCACATTCTTATTTCATGTTTGAGGAGCAACTTAATTTCAGACATACATTCTTTAGAACATGATAACATCTACATTAAAGATAATAACAATAATAGTGGGTTTTTGTATAGCTCTCATATCTGTCATACTTGACACTCCTGGCACTCCGCAATTATTACCTCGGCCTTAGCATGGCTGCCATTATGGCGCTCTTGCATTTAAAGGAATTAATTCCTGCCAGGTACCCATTTACATCACCTGGGTCGAGTGTGGCAAATGTAGATTGATGACATGCCCAGGGATATTTTGACATAAGAGGCTGGACAGAAGCAACATCAAGCAACATGGATAATGAAAAGCTCATGTTCTTAGATATTCTGATAGGATGAATAACCAACATGTCTCTACTATTGCAAATGAAATCTAAATTTCATCAAGCTTTCTCTAAGTTAAAAAAATTACAAATATTGAACCACTTCCACTATGACTGCAATCAGCATTGCATATTTTATGTAAGTTTGGAAATACCTAGCAAATTTGTTAATCTGAAAATACAGTCTATAGGAATCTTTTAAATTTCCTTTCTTGTTTAAATTACAGCTCAGAAAAGACAAAAAATACCAGTAGAAAAATGGTCAAATCTTGAACATTTAAATGAACAATGACATTCGACAGTTCATTTGATAAAGTTTATTGTTTGTTGTAATATTGAATGATTTAGAAGTTGTGAGTAAATTTCTGATTTCTGTTTTGTTATTCTTTACCCTTATTCCTCTATAACACACACAAATAAAATAACATCTTAGATTTCATTTGTATCCCAAAATAAAACTAGATGGAACTTCGACTGCGCGCAGTCGAAAATGATGCCTCCGTCATAGAGCAAGTTTACAAACCAAAACAGAAGAAATTTTTCAAATTCAAGTTTCATTGTAATCCATTAACAGGTTCTCAGAATATCGTGATTACAAGCAATTTCTCATATACATATATGACCCTTTGATCTTTGACCTCATGACCCTAAAATCTACTCAGTTCATTGGTTCTGCAAGATACATACATGATCTAAGTTTGGCAGGAATCCATCAATCTGTTCTAATGATAATGCGATCACAAGCTATTTTTGCATACATAATGAGCCGCATGACCTTTGACCTTGACCTCATGACCCCAAATCTATTCAGTTCATCGACTCTGCAAGTAACATACATGACCTAAGTTTGGTAGGAATCCATCAATTGGTTCTTGAGATAATGCGATCACGAGCTGTTTTTGCATACATAATGAGCCCTGTGACCTTTGACCTTTCACCTCGTGACCCCAAAATCTAATCAGTTCATCGGCTTTGCAAGATACATACATGACCAAAGTTTGGCAGGAATCCATCAATCGGTTCTTGAGATAACGCGATCACAAGCTGTTTTTGCATACATAATGAGCCCTGTGACCTTTGACCTTTGACCTCGTGACCCCAAAATCTAATCAGTTCATTGGCTCTGCCAGATACATACATGACCAAAGTTTGGCAGGAATCCATCAATCGGTTCTTCAGATAACGCGATCACGAGAACGGGACGTACGGACGTACGTACGGACGTACGTACGGACGGACGGACGGACGGACGGACAACCCGAAAACATAATGCCTCCGGCTACTTCGTAACGGAGGCATAAAAATAAATAATTCTAATATCCTAACAATTCTGAATACGAATCAATCTGGAAGTACAGAATGCAATTATTTGTACTCATAATCTCAAACTTTCTGTTTGTGATTTTTTATGTCTTAGAAAGGCAATAATTCCTGGTAGAAGTGCTACAGTCATCATGAGAAGGGCTTGCACTGGTCTGGTCATTAGATAACATAGGGCAGCAAAACTCAGTGCTAGTGAGAAGGAGATGCACAAGTTGAAGTTTATCAGACCAAATGAAGCAATCTTTCGAAGGGGTGGTACCAGATCCACTACAAAGAGAAAAAGGAAATTTAAAAAGAAATGTTTAACTACAACTGTATTGTGTTTGATGCTAATTTGTAAGTGTGATGTTAAACTGGGGTATAAAACAATGTACAACAGGGGGAGTAAGAGTTTAAACAATTTCCCCTCTTAATATACTAGTTTTCTGAACAAACATTTGTCCATCAAAATTTTTCCCATCCTTTCTAAAATCATAACATTTCTCTTCATCATCTTTCCACATGCTACTTGTTTTGATTCTCACATCTTCCTTTAAAAAAAAAGATGTTTTACTGCTTTAATTCAGCTTGTAGACTATATTTGACTTGGAAGTGCGTCATGCATATTCTCATCCTCCGAAGAAAAAAATTGTCCCTTTTTTCCTTCCTTCAAACAGCCGTGCAAACAAGATGCAAATCATATCAAAACTCATTTAAATAAAAGCTTCTTTGAACAGAAAATGAAATAGGAATATAATCATAAAGCCTGTAGCTCATTGAACCCAAAGAAAATGTTCATGCCTGTTCTCATGCTCCCCAAATTTGTCTCTCACTCCTTTTCTTTCCTTCCTTTAAAAAAAAAAATCAAAATCCTTTCCAACAAAATGCAAATCATGTAAATACTCACTGATATAAAAAGTGATGAGTTTCATAAAACAGAAGCCTATGAATATCATCAGCCATCCTCCAACCCTGAGAGACCATGTCAATGAAGTCTGCAGGTTCAGGTGACGAAGCAGCATTTCCTGCAGGCAATACAAACATCAGAAACATCATAAAAGTTTCCCTCACTTGCATCCTGGTAAGGATTTCCTTCTTCCCTCACATTCTCAGTGTTAATGTTTTAATGCAAAGCTTGTGTCTTATTTCTCTTGAGAATTGCAACAGGTAATTGACCCTGTTAATGTCTTCAGGTTAAATTGGAAGTTAATTAAGATTTTGAAGTGATTATTGTTTAGTTTATGAGAAAAAAAAGTATTCTTTTCTATTTTATTTGTGTATTAATGTCAATTTTTCATAGGCATGAATTGCTACACATTTCATTTGCAGAATGTTCTTCTTTAAACAAAAATTATTGATGGGGGGATATTTATATTAAATTGGATTAATTTTATGTAATGGCAATCTTCTTTTTTGTGTGTAATTATTGAGGGGGGGGGATATTTATATTAAATTGGATTAGTTTTATGTGATGGCCATCAAAAATGTTTGATTTCAGAACCTTCAAAATATTTCTCAAATAACAAACACATCTCAATATTTGCTGTCACAGTTTTTGCAATTTTAGACTATAAATATCATGATCAAATAACTATGCAATATGAAAGAGTTATAACATGAAACAAAGGTGTAGGACTCTAGAAATGAACAAAAGATAGTCTTACCTCTGCAGACCATTTTCCCATCTGGACCATCTCTCTTGCTGTACCACTATTATCTACATAACTGGTTAGAATTCCTCCCGCCTGCTTGGCAATTATGCTCACCTGTGGAAGAAAAAATCCAATCAAAATATATCTCAAAGGATTTGCACAACAGAGACTCAGAGAATGCAACGTAGATAGAAATTACCTGAACAAACACAAATGGATGATGCACCAAACAGATGGAGCTTACTTTAACCAAAACTGATCATATATCATCCCTTGAAATATTTTTTTATTCTAATCACTTTCACTAATTATTTTTTTTGTGATGTGCTGAGGTAGTAAATAAGCATACAGGTAGCATATTGTTAAACAATTTATACATAATTCTACCTAAACCTGGATGGTTGTACTCCAAAACACACATGGAAAAATGCTGCACTACTATGCACCCACTGGACAATAAAATTTGAATTGTGTGTTTCACACTCTACCACATTTGATATTCCCTGTATAGACCTCACAAGTTGTATAATGTAGCCTTGGAACAAGGATCTTTAAAGGTAAAGACCAGTTTTGGAAACCCCCCCCCCCTCTCAAAAAATGAAATGGAAGCTCTTATTACCAATCATGTGAAAGAATATGTTTTGACTAATACGTAATGATACAAATTTTGCTGAAAAACCGCCTACTAATTGATATATTTGGTAAGGTATTATATCTATTTGGATCTGATAGATATCGTGCATGTGTCGCGCACGTGTCGCGTAGTCCCATATACATCTTTCTGTGTACAGTGGTTGTAACTTTATCAAGACTGGGCCAAATTTCTTATCATTTTGATGATTCCAGAACCTTAATGCTGTACACACCAATACTTATATGCTACACGATCAACCTTTTCTGAACAATTTCACGTTTCTTTCACAATGCAATCGCATGACCATAACTGGCCTTTATATTTTATATGTATACACTGCAATATTAAACAAAATTGCACATAGCTGTCAATTATAGAACCAATTTAGTTGAATTCATTGTATTAAATCCCTAACTCTCTTTTTGACTGCTCTATAGTGTACATAGCTTATATCCTAACTGTAGAGATACATGATTGAGTGTATTAAAGAGACTTGACTTACAGTAGCAGGGGGTCCTACGATGCTACTCTCCTGACCACTCACACCAGCATAGCTAAATGTTACTCTCACTTCTCCTATCTACACAAAACAAAGATAAAATGGAATTAATTTGGTAAAACTTGAAGCTCGCTGAGGTAGTTTCTACACTACAGCAATTACCATGCATCTTAAAAAATTATACACTCAATTTAAAATCATCAAACCTTGTTTTTAAGAAATCCAGAAGCATTTATCTCTTCAAATAGCTTTCCCTCAATTTCTCAAATTGAGAGACATATACATGTACATGGTAATAAAGGTTTTGAAAAATGAAAAACATATCCATCTGCTTTTTCATGCATTTTCTCTCATATCTTTAAATCCTTTTTTCCTCCTATTATTGTTAGGAATACCAAATCCAACATCAATTGAAAAATTTAAATGATTTTTATTCTGCGATATAATTTCTAACAATGTTATATTAAAGTCTTATGCAGAAAAACAAATGACTGATAAAAAATATTTAAAAAATTAATCATAATGATTTCAAAACAAAAATAACTGAATGATTTGACATACCATAGGTCTGTTGATATCTACTGAAAAGTGATAAAAGCCATTGTGCAGTTTAACGTTTGGATTGGAAGGTTGCTGCTGGGTGAAGTAAGGGTCAAAGTTTTCAATCTTTTCTTTCAAGGGTTCCTTTAACTGGAAGTTGCCAATGTACGCTCTGATGGCAACAAAGGTAGTCCCTTGGACGGACATTTCCCTGTGAAGAAAAATGAATCAAATAGCATAAATTCATGTGGTTTTCATCATCCATGAAGTAAAGCTTACAAAAATATATAAATTCTGCAATAATTTCATTTACATTTGGGACAAGCTCTATGTAATACTATCTGCATATCCTTAAAGGCATTGTTTAACAATGTTAAATCTGAGATGCGTGGCCCTACGTGTTATCAGTGTCTGTGATACATGGTGTAATATTGAAGCCCTAAAAAAATTGTGCTTCACAATGATCATGAAGTGCCTCAAAAAAGTAAATATCTTTGAGTGACCGGTTTTACCATACTCATTTTCCCCAATAGACTGTAGTGTTATAAAAACTGTTAGGAAAATGAAAAATGAAATTTCGATTTCCAATGAAAATACTGTAAAAGTCATGGGATTACTGAATGACCTAAGGGTTTATAATTATGATTGCAGCATGAGCTAAATCCAGGAGAATCTGAGGCATTGTTACCAAGTCACTTTAATTCATGTCGTATTCATCATCCATCAACTGTAAAGCTTACAAAACTATATGAATTCTGTAATAATTTCATTTACATTTTGGACAAGCTATATGTAATACTATCTGCATATATATCCCCTAGTAAAGACCATTCCAGGTACTCCAGCTTTCATTGTGTGGATGTTAAGTGATCATATTTCAGTAAGGGATACAAAATCAGGATACAAAATCAAGATTTCAAGACCGATTGTGCTGGTAGGGAGCCAAGGTTAAAGGTAATGCAAAGTTTTGAGAAATTTTGAAAATTGGCTGGATAGTGATTCTTTAAAATTGTGAAATATTTGGATGACCCTGTGGATGTATTATAAGCACTAGAAAATTTAGCCCCTAAAACACTTGTGCTTTCGAGAGATTGAATATCAAAATAGATTTCAAATAGAGCCTACAGCCATACAATGATATTGTATGATTCTGATATATAATTTCCAGATGGGAATAGAAAATTGGTAGATTTTAGTCAAGAAACATTGTTTTAAAGCTAAAGTAAAATCAATCTTGAGAAGGAGTTATACAACTTTAGACTTGATTTCAACCGCGACAATGATTATTGAATATTGTAGGATCACATATGCTTCCAATTTGTTCATTTGAACCTAATTCATGACCCAATACCAAAACTTTGTATTACCTATAACACAGTCTATCTCAATAAATACCTGTAGCTATAATACCAGTATCCGAATATAAAATAGGCCTAAAATAAAACATAAAATACTACCCTGACATTATACTGGAAGAATTGTTAAAACTATTTATTTTATAGCTGTAGAGACCACTACAGATAATTTAAAGATTAAAATCAATGAAACTCTTGGCTCCAAAACAGATTCTTGAAATGCTTATTGTCAAGATTCAAGATTCAAGATTCAAGATTATTTTATTGGTCCATGCATGCAAACATAACATAGCAATTTTGCTTCCAATGGCTTTTTTGACAGTGAAAATACAAATGATAGAAAATCCAATATAACATTTAACAATAGAAAACTATGTACATAAATAAATACTATATTATATTATGAGACATTTTAACTCTTGTAACACAAGATGACGATGTAATTGATCAACATAAAAATTAGTTTTTCATCTTTTGAACAAAAGTGCATACGGTACATATATATATATATATATATTTACATCAAAAGTTCTAAAATTAAATGAACAAATCACAACAAAAATACTCACTTTTTATTGGTATGCCTGGCTGAATTTTCAAAAGTGTCACTGTCAATGATTTCTGACCTCCACTCTTTAGCTGCAAATAAAACAAAAAGGAGATGAACTCTTGCCATGAATTTCACATCATTAACAAAAAAGAAATTCTGATGGTTTTCTTTATACCAAGATATAAAGCTCAAGAGTCAATATTGATTGTATTACAAAATATTGAGGAAAATTAACGTAGGCTTGTGCAAAAAATATTAGACATAATGATCTCCATTATTTTGTGTGAAAACTACTTTCAGCTCAAGGAAATGTAATTTGGCAGATTAGGAATTTGGGAAGCCCTTTAATCAATACATAGTTCAAACGTTCAACCTTAGGTGAAGATTAATAGCATCAGTTTAAATGCCTTTCAACTAAATGTTTTAATTGCTATATTGCTAAAAAAACAGTTGTATTATCAAATATATTTTCAAAGTCACACAACATACATGACCACTATAAAGGTTCAGTTCAGCTTGAAAAGGCAAGAGTTGAAGAATAACTCACTATATGTATACTGGATATCTTCTCCAGGAGTTTGTTTCCTATGTTCAACCCATTGGAACATCTGGACATGACGATGTAGCTTCACTGCTCTCACTGATATACCAAACTGAGAATCCACCAGGGGCTAGGAAAGCATAACACAGAATAATTCAATCACTTTAGATGATAAAACTCATTATATAGCGTATCACTTGAATAAATTCAGGTTTCTGAGACCCATGGTGAATACAATGAATAAATTAAAGACTCATCATTCCATATTTTAAGTCAATCAAATTACTATAAAAAAATTACAAAATTGTAGACTGTTTTGATACATTACTTTTATTCATTAGGTTAAGCTCAACAAAAGATCTCATAGAGACTTCCACTGCCCTGGCCCTGCTACCATCACATGAGAGGACTAAAGAAAAATCAGTTGAAATCACTGCCGCACTTCAACAAATTATGTTCATTATTTCTTCATTTGCATTTGAAACATATTTTCAAATTCAATGTTTGTCTATATGGGTGTGTGCATGCTTTCCCTACAAAAAAAAATCTTTATCAGCTTCAAGAGGTAAAATGCTGTCACTCCGCCCCCCCCCCCCCCCTGAAGTAAAATACCATATAGAAAATCAAAATCAAAATAGTCCCATACAGAATATCTCACCTCTGTTGTCCGTAGCTTTCCTGTGACATGTATAAGCTTGTTGTTATTTTCTGTAAATATAACCTCACTGGATTCCAAGGGAATGATATTGCGCAATCCATCATCCAATTGCCACGAGACATATGCAGCAAAACTCTGGGGGAAAAAAATAAAGATATGGAATAAAATCCTAATCAAGTCCAAGCTGAAAGACGAAGCTAAAACTGAAATTATTGTCAAAAACATAAAGTTACTTTAATTTTCTTCTTCCTGAGGTTGAAATGAACATATATCTATTTCAATTCAATTTCAATTTCATTTATTGTTCAACCATCAAAATATATATACAATCAAAATAAGTTACATCAAGAATTTAGAATAACGCAATGATGGTTTGGTGACCCCGGAGAAAGCAGAGCTTATAAAAAGGGGCCACCAATACATAAAGAGATCAACATTAATTATACCAAAAAATATCAACATCGAACATTAATATAAACAAGGAAAAAAAAAGAGAAGTACACTTCTGCAGCAGCAGCAGCAAAAAACTGTATCTACATGTATATAAGAGGGCAGTACAAATGAAAGCGAACAAGAATATCAAGAATATATTAAAGAAGGTAAGATTTCCTTGCTTAGCTTTTTAAATCTGGAAAGAGTTGAGCTGTTTTTGATATTGTTGGGGAGATGGTTCCATAACTTAGGAAAATGAATTATAAATGAATTTAAGGCGACGGAAGAACGAACCTGAGGTAAGTGTATTAAATTAGTTTGGCGAGTTTGGTAAGAATGAATTGAGGAATTCAAAACAAAGATATCGCTAAGGAGAGGACGCAAGATTTTCGAATGAAATTTACACATAAACACAAGGGAATTCAAGGTTATCAAGTCCTTTAACGGTAATATATTTGATTGTGAAAATAAAGGTTTTGTATGACTATTGAAGGGAGCATTAAAGATAATTTGTATTGCTTTCTTTTGTAAAATGCATAATTTATCTAAATGGGTTTTAAAGGTGTGACCCCAGACAGTATTACAGTAATTGAAATGAGGGAGTATAATGCTATTGTAAAGAGTCGTCAGAATAGACTGGGGCACAAAAAGTCTTAATTTAGAGAGAACACCAATAGATCTTGATATTTTTGTACAAATTGAGCTAAGATGTGGGTTCCAAGAAAGATATTCATTCAACATTACACCTAAAAACTGCATATTATCGACCTTTTCTATGACATTTCCACCAATAATGAGGTTTGACAGATTTGACGGAACCCTCCTTCCTCTCGCACAAAAAAATAATATACCTAGTTTTGTCAAAATTTAAAAACAATTTATTGCAAGCATACCATTTATTTAATTTGTCTAGTTCATTGTTTGCTGATGATATAAGATTGTCAGTTTTTGTATGTGATAATGAAACAGTGGTATCATCAGCAAACAAAGAGAAGTTTAGAATTGAAGAACATTTAAAGTCACTGAGTAGTCGGCTCTCATGGGGAATTCGACACCGTTCGGGTGTTTACCCAATAACAGGTGTTGTCAATCACCAGGGTTAGCCTTGAGTTTTATGACCATTGGACCTTATGTAATGCTTTGATTTGCCCGAAGACTCTCGAGCTCTCCGAGAGATTAGGGGGTAATTCTTGACTGGACTATGGGTTTGCTGTGTGCAAATTTGTACCCCCATTAATGGTATTTCCACCAAGTCTGGTGTCAGCGAATTATGGCCTTCTGCACATGGAAACTGGCGATCCAATCCCTTTAACTACCGGTATATCATTTATGTAGACGAGAAAAAGGAGGGGCCCTAACACAGATCCCTGAGGAATTCCGCAGGATACATCCATTTGTTGAGATTTGACACCATCGATCACCACATATTAGTACCACATATTGATTTCTATGTAACAAGTAACTGACGAACCACTGAAGTGGAACCCCTCTAATTCCATAAAATTCTAATTTTTTTAACAAGATGTGGTGATCAATGGTGTCAAATGCTTTTGACAGGTCCATAAATACACTAAGGCAATAATTACCAACATCTATTTCATCTATATCTTGCTCGTTTCAGCTACATGATTTAAGCTACTTGCATTCTGCTTTAATTCTCTATACTGAGCATATTAAACCTTTCACTTCACTTTGATCAAGCTGTTATTGAATGCATTTTGCAGTCTTTATTTTTTAAAGCGTGCTGATACTCTCATTAAAATCAAATGTGATGAATAATCAAAGTTACCTCATTGACTGTGATGCTGAATAGTCCAATGGCCACAAGACCAAGCCCTAGCATGGACCCTGTAAAGCTGTTGCTAACACGCTCAACAAAGGTCGAGTCTCCTCTCTTGCTATAGGTGGATGGTAGTCTGGAAGAACCAAGTCCTGGTAATCCACCACCAGCGTTATGCATGCCGGGATCATCTGGATACTACGGATAAAAATCAATGTTTAAATTACTACCGAGTAATTCATGACTGCTAACAAAAATTAAAAAGCTGAAATCAATGTGCTTGTAAATGAAAAAGAACTGATTTTCCACCAATTTACAACTTAGTCAACCAAATGACTGGTGTATCACAATGGACAATACTAGATTCTCTGTCACAAAAACAGTTCCCAACTTGTCCATAGGCCTACACACATTTTATTTTTTTTTACTTCAAAATTTTGAGCAGATTAAGTACCCACGCAACATTTAACACCTTTAAATAATTCTGCTGCCAAAAAAATGCTCACGCCTGCCCGCGCCTAGTGATTAGAAAAAGGATCAGCAAAAACATGCAAAATTCTTAAATATTATTGACGGGTCTATTTAGACTATTTATCATAAGCCACGATACCGATTACCGATGCAAGCACTGAAAAAAAGGTGCGGTTACACAAAAAGTGCGGTTGTGTCAGGTGACCTCTCAATTTGTGTTCTTGTTTTTTTCATATTATGCCTGATTACATACAGGTTTCTGGCCCTAATCTCCCAGTGTAATGTTATTAAAAAAAAAATTAAAACTTCTTCAAAAAAGTTCAAGTTCAACTCAAATTTCAAGAATTGATTTGTTTTGTAAATTGCTGTTAAAAAAATTTGCTCTCAAGTAACTAATACAATTTTCATGGACATAAGACCTTAATGATAAGGACCTCATGAATTAAAGGGGTGTGAAGTTAAGCACTTCTCACATTCGACTTACACAACTCTAAATTAAATGAGGCTCGAGCTCGAGGAGTCGACAGTGGAATGCCCTAGACTACATAAATATATATGAATGGGACTGAAGACCGTTTAATGCACAGACATCTACAATTATTATAATGAACGAAAGGAATACATGAGCTCTTCATCAAGTAATTACAAAGGCAAAACATACGGCATGGTTGTTTGTTCGATATAATTACCTTCGAGCGATACATTTTCTTGTAAGACACAAAAATTGTCGTCAGTGTCAGTGCCAAATGAAAGCAAAAGAGAACTGAAACGTCAACAGCATTAAATAGGGTGTGGTCAAGGAGAAAATAAGAAAATAAAATAAGTTTGAATATAATTGCCTCTTATAGCTTTTTATGAACTCAACTATTAAAACAACACATCTATTTATTTATCTATATTTTAACCCAAACTTTCAGATTTGCATATAAACTGTGGATCTAGGCTCTACCTGAGACATAGATACGTGGCTGGTATGGCGGGAAATGGCGGAGGGGGGGGGGGGCAGGCGCGGATCTACGGGGGGGGGGTTTAGGGGGTTCAAACCCCCCCCCCCCCCCTTGGGCAGCCAAAAAAAAAAAAAAAAAAAGGAAAAAAAAAAGAAAAAAAGAAAGAAAAAAGAACGCACGCTGTAGAGAGAAACCCTTTCAAGTGCAAATATTGTGAGAAGATATTCAACTCATCTGGTAACTTAACCAAACACATGATAACTCTGGATATAACTGTGTATTAAACTGTACTTGATTTAAAAAAGACGTTATCATGCACTTCTTTTTATGGTCTCCATTGTGTTAATAGATGCCAGGAAAACATCATTTACGGGGTTCAAATAAACACCCCAAAAAAAATCGGCTCGCCGCTTCGCGGCTCGTTGACGATGCTCCGCATCGTCATTATTTTGGTCAAACCCCCCCCCCTTAGCAAAAAGCTAGATCCGCCCCTGGGGGGGCGGGCATAACAAAAAGTGCATCATAGGGGAAACAATGGACATAATAGCTTTTACCTTCTTCAATGTTTTGAAGTTGAAATAAACACATACACTCAATTGTTGTGATCATTGAGAGTTTTCCCTTGATAGAAAATATAAATAGTTTCCTATTCGAGGTTTGAAAATGCAAGAGCAAATAATAAAATAGTAATAATAATAACAATATTTATAAAGCGCAACATATCCATCTCTAGAGATACTCAAGGCGCATAAAAATAATTAAAATTAATATTCAACATATTTAAGATTAAAGAAATATTAAGTGTTAACTTACATTAGATCACACAACTTCATGGTGCCATGGTTCATACAATGTGGCACAGTGTGATTATTCGCTTAGCATGTATTGTATAAAAAGAACATTGAAATTTAAACATAATGCATTGAGCATCAGGTGAGTTTTAAGCCCAGTTTTGAAAGTAGAAAGAGTGTTGGCCGACTGAATAGAGAAAGGTAACTTATTCCACAAAGAAGGAGCTGCTGATGCATATATGCTCTACCCCCCCCCCCAAAAAAAAAAAAAAAAAAAAATGATGGAGCTAGATCATTTAGTGCACGATAGGTTAAGAGTAGAATTGTATAGGTCACACGCTGCATGTTTAACAGGGAGCCATCAGTGCAAGATAATAGTTAAATCTTCTAGAGTTAGTTACAAGATGAGCAGCACCATTCTGAACTTTTTGCAATCGGTTAATTTGGTTGGCGGGTAGTCGAAAGAGTAATGAATTGCAATTATCAAGGTGCGAAGTAACAAAAGCATGTATTGAGGTGAGAGATATTGCCTAATCGCATACAATTTGAAACATGGGTTACTTTCAAATGACATGGCAGAATCAAATATTACACTAAGATTCCTAGCTTGAGATACAGGAGATACAGGGGCAGAAACGATCGTTTTGATCACAGGAAGTATTTGCTGAAACTTTGGCTAACAATTACTGCGGCCCGCACGTCTCTTGGCTATGGGGCCCGGCGGTATGTGCATGTCCATGGGTGATATATTATGTGGAGCATTGTTTTTAAAATATATTATGCCATTATTTATTAATGTGAAGTTCCCATAATTCATATTAATGATAAAACCTACAAAATCAAATAGACATCGGAGAATTTGGCGTATTTCGCATTTCAACGACCCCCCCCCCCCCTCCCCGATTGTAAAGGGGGCAAGGCGTATTTGTGTCTCGCGCCGGCCGCCTATAATCTCTGCCCCTTCAAATTTTGAACCCACAGCGTTTTTCAACTGAGGTGCCGCAACTCCCCAATAGACCTTTTTTATTTATGATTTAAAAGATATTTTGGAATAAAGTCAACTTCATATTAACAAAGTATCAGAAACCTAAATATGCCCAAATATATATCATTTGGGGTATTTGGGTGAGGAAATTTTTTAGAGAAATTAATTTACTTTAAAAGTGTATTTTGTTTTCACCCATTTCGCTCGCTCTCGCAAAATTCAGAAACGGGAACGTTGCTGGCGGCGATCGAGGTTCATGCATGAATCTCCCCAGACTCCTCGCAAAGATAAATCAGGATGATACTTGGCAGTTGGCATCATCGGGCAACGAGAGGACCTTGGTTTCATTGTTCCATGTCAGGGACATGATTATTAAAAGCGATGTTATTTCTATTTTGGCGAGCGAGCGAGCAAAAATTGTGTAATGATAATTGGTTCATAAATTTCAGTTTTTTGTTGTTGCAGGTCAGGGCTTACACAATCAATCAGCGGATCCAGGATTTCTTATGGGGGGGGGGGCCCACTTTTTTTTTTTTTGGTCCGAAAAAAAATCGTAACGACTCAGCCAGCCGCTAAATAAGCGGGGGGGGGGGGGGGGGAGAGGACACTTTTTTTTTTGGGGGGGGGTCTCGAAATTTGAAAATTTGACATTTTGTTCCGTTGGGGGGGTGAGGTCACCTTTTTTAGGTCAGCAATTGGCATTTTTTTTTTTTTTTTTTAAATTAAAAAAAAAAAAAAAAAAAAACACAGAAAAGGGGGGGGGGGTTGTTCCAAAATACACACATAAAAAACCGAAGGGGGGAGGGTCAACCCCCTAACCCCCTCCCCCCTTCCGTACGTGCCTACTCGTCTGAAAATAGTTTTTCCCCTCCCGCGCGAAGCGCGGAAGCTTTTACGTTTCATTAAATCATTAGAAAAAGAAGACGATTCGTTGTACAGTTTTTTACTCTTAATCCTCGTCTTAATTCATCCCCCTCTCCCGCGCAAAGCTCGGAAGCCTTTACGTTTCATTAAATCATTAGAGAAAGAAGACGATTCGTTGTACCGTTCTCGACTCTTAATCCTCATCTGAATTCAGTTTTCCCCTCCTCCCTCCCGCGCGAAGCGCGGAAGCTTGTACGTTTCATTAAATCATTAGAGAAAGAAGACGACTCGTTGTACCGTTCTCGAAAATAATCCTCGTCTGAATACAGCTTTTACGTTTCATTGAATCATTAGCGAAATAAGACGATTCGTTGTACCGTTATGACTTTTAATCCTTGTCTAAATTCAGTTTCCCCCCTCCCCCGCGAAGCGCGGAAGCTTTTACGTTTCATTAAATCATTAAAGAAAGAAGACAATTCGTTGTACCGTTCTCGACTCTTAATCCTTGTCTAAATTCAGTTTTCCCCCCGCTTCGACGTTTCATTAAATTTTTAGAGAATGAAGACGATTCGTTGTTCCGCTCTCGAAAATAATTTAGTTTCCCCCACCCGCGCGAAGCGCGGAAGCTTTTACTTTTCATTAAATCATTAGAGAAAGAGGAAGATTCGTCGTACCGTTCTCGACTCTTGTCTAAATTCTTGTCTAAATCAATCCCCCCCCCCCCCTTCCGCGCGAAGCGCGGAAGCTTCGACGTTTCATTAAATTATTATAGAAAGAAGACGATTCGTTGTACCGTTCCCAAAAATTATCCTCGTCTGAATTAAGTTCCCCCTGCCCTCCCCCGCGCGTAGCGCGGAAGCTTTGACGTTTCATTAATTCATTTGAAAAAGAAGACGATTCGTTGTACCGTTCTCGACTCTTAATCCTTGTCTGAATTTCAAATATGTTCTTTGTCTATTCCCTTTTCTTCCTACGTCCTATTCCTTTACACTCCTCTCTTTTTTGGCCGGCGTTTATTGGGGGACCACCCCACCGTCCCCCTGGCTACGCGCCTGCTGTCAGATGAACATTTATGTTGATACCTTGTCCGCCCCGGAAGCTCAGGGGTTTAAGGTTTTAATTTACGGTCAGATTAGCATTCAGGGGTCCGCCTTAGCGCCCTAGACGGGATCCAGGGGGCAGAGCCCCGGAAGTTCAGGAGTTTAGGCATTTAATTACGGTCAGATGAGCATTATTTTGATACCTAATTGTTACAATGGCAGGTCACTAATTGGCTTGGGGTTCAGAGGGCGGAGCCCCGGAATCTCAAGGGTTTTAGGCACTCAATTACGGTCAGATGAGTATCGAGGGGCCCGCCTAAGGGCTCTTGGTTGGGTCCAGGGGGCAGATCCCCCAGAAGCTCAGGGGTTTCAGGCGTTTAATTACGGTCAGATGAGCATTTTTGATACCTTATTATTTGTGACACTAGCAGGACACTCTTTGGCGTGGGGTCCAGGGGGCAGAGCCCCCAGAAATCAGGGGTTTTAGGCATTAAATGACCGTCATATGAGCATCTAAGGGCCCGCCTTAGGGCCCTAGGTGGAATCCAGGGGGCAGAGCCTTTAGGATTTTAGGCATTAATTTTAATCATGGTCAGATGAGCATATTTTGATACCCCATTATAATGTGACACTGGCACTTAACATTTTTTTCTTTCTCGCTCTCTTTCTTTCTATTTCTCTTTAATATACTTTTTCAAAGAAAGTGTGGGGGAGGGGCTCGAGGATCCCGATCCCCGCCGTTCCGCGGGCCCTGATATGTAGGCATTTCAAGAAGCATTTTCTTGCCTGGCTGTAAATTTAGGAATTTGTCATTTTCCAACAAACGCATGAAGTGAGGAAACTTATCTCATTTCAGCATTATTTGTTAACCACCGTTATGGAATTATAAATAAACCACGTTTGAATTCTATTTCTCCTACCCCCCCCCCCCCCCTCCCCTATCAGTATGCCAGTGGCCCCCCCCCCCCCTCCGATCTACACCTTGTTGGCGGGAAAATTGCAACTGATATCCCCCTTCTTTTCTTTTCTTCTTCCTATTTTGTCCTTCCCTTTATCTTTTTTCTTTCCCTTTCCTTCCTTCTCTTTTATTTATTGGTGGGGGGGGGGGGGAAGGAGGGAGGCAAGTCCTCCCCCCCCCCCCGGATCTCCTTCTTCCCTCTTTTCTTTTCTTCTTCCTCTTCTTTTTTTCCCGTTCTCTCCTCTTTCCCTTCTTTTCCTTCTCTCTCTCTCCTTTTTTTTTTTTTTTTTTTTTTTTTTTTTTTTTTGCGGGGGGGGGGGGGGGGGCAAGGCACGCTCGGCCCCCCCCCCTGGATCCGCGCCTGGGGGCGGTGTTAATTTCATTTTGGCGAGCGAGCGTAGCGGGCAAGAAAAAAAATCGCTTCTTTTTTTTAACAATTGCCAATTAAACTTGGTTCAATTGTCCTCAATGAATTGGTACATAAACTTTGTTTCATTGTTGCAGGTCGGGAGTGGGTACAATCGTGTTGTCAATCCAATTTTGGCGGGCAGGCAAACCCCCCCCCCCACATTTCTCTTTTTAATGATATTGTAGCAGGTCAGTGGCGGGCACATCCTGGTAATGTAAGCATAATTCCAATTTGGCGAGCGAGCGAACGAGAAAAAAAATCACTTCTCATAAATCACTTCTCTTTTAGTGAGAACATGGTACATAAACTTGGTCGGGGGCGGGCACAAGCGTGATTCATAGTAAAAGCGATGTTACTTCTATTTTGGCCAGCGAGCGTAGCGAGCGAGCAAAACAAATTTAATGATGATTGGTACATAATTTTCAGGTTTTTTGTTGCAGGTCGGGGCTTACACAATCATGTTTAAGGTGATGTTAATTCCATTTTGGCGAGGGAGCGTAGCTAGAGAGCAAACCAAATTTTCTTTGAATAACGTTTGGTACATAATTATTAACTGGTAATTTGTTGTAAGTTGGGGCGAGCATGTTTTTTAGCGATGTTAATTGTAAAGACATCGTAGCAAGAGAGGGTAAAAAAAAAATCAACTAATATATCAATCACTAAAATCAATCAATAATTCATCAATTCTGGCGAGCAAGGAAACAATATCTCTTAAAATAACGCTAGGTACTTATTTACTGGGATTATTGTTGCAGGGAAGGGGGCGCACATATTTTGTTAGAAATGTCAATTCCATTTTGGCGAGCGACCATAGCGAGCAAGCAAAAAAAAATCAATTCTCTTTTAATAGAAATTAATACATGAACTTGTTTTTATTGGTGCAGGTCGGGATGGGCGCAATCGCGTTTAACGCGATATCAATTCCTTTTTGGCGAGAGGGCGAAAAAACACTTCCATTTTTAATGATATTGTTGCAGGTCAAGGGTGGGCACAATTATTTTCAAGGCAATGTCTATTCCATTTATCCGCGAGCGAGCGTAGCGAGAGAAAAAAAGAAAGAATCAGTCTCTTTTAGTAACATTTGGTACATAAATTGGGTGTTATTGTTGCCATGGTTGCAGGTCGGGGCCAGTCGGGGCAGGCACAATTGTATTCTAGGCAATGCTAATCCTTTTTTTTTCAGGGGGACGAGCAAGTGAAAACAATTAATACAAAATAGGCTAGCAAGCAGCTCGCGCCAGCGAAGAGTGTCGAATTTGTTATATCACTTATATTTTCCTATTTTCATTTGTCTTTTTCAGGGCCGTATGCGGAATATTTTCCTGGTGGGGGAGGGGGAAAGATGCGTAAAAAGTTTTCAAAGAAACTCAAAAGCGAAAGGAGCGAAGGGAGTTCGAGCGACCGAACTCGTCATGCGGGTACTTTGCATTTGCAAACATTATTGAAGGATTTGGTGTAGGCCTTCACTACTTGTGAGCTTTGTTAAACATTTTCAGGAAAAAACTGAACGTTTTCAAAATATCTGGAGTCAACGCCCCCCTGTGCGTACCGGGTCATTGTCATTTTTTTTATTTCCCCATTTTTTCTCTCCTTTCTTTTCCCTTTTTCTCTTTCTTTCCTTTCTTTTCTTTTTTTCTTCTTTCCCCTTTTCCTTTTTTTCCCTTTCCTTTCCTTTCTTTTCTTCCCCCTTTTTTCCTTTTTCCTTCCCCCTTTTTCTTTTTTCCCTGCAGCCCGTCAGGGGGGCACTCTGCCCCCTTGCCCCCCCCCATCAGGTACGCCAGTGACCGAATATATCATTTTGCATTTTTATCAAGTGTATATATATTGATGAATAAATAAAAAATTGCCTTTATGATAAAAATGCAAAATTTTGCTCGCTCGCTTGCATTATTTCAGAATTGGATAGCATGTTTTCGGGTACGAGTTTCATACGTCTATGCATATACGAGGGCTGGAAAACAAGTCCTCTTTTATGAATTTTAGATTAGGTGTCACGAAACATTTAAAGGGATATTTAAGTTTTGTTGCAGAGGGCGGTACACAAATATTTTTGTGTGAGATAATGATAAACTGAGTGTCAAATTTGAAAGAACATACAATTTAAATGACAAAATCATCTTTGTTTGATCAAAATCGGTTCAGAGACTAAATTTCACACATTTTTTCAGGGGCGGATCTAGCTTTTTGCTAAGGGGGGGGTTGACCAAAATAATGACGATGCGGAGCATCGTCCACGAGCCGCGAACCCCGTAAGTGATGTTTTCCTGGCATCTATTAACACAATGGAGACCATAAAAAGCAGTGCATGATAACGTCTTTTTAAATCAAGTAACAGTTAAATAAAATAATGACGATGCAGAGCATCGTCCACGAGCCGCGAAGCGGCGAGCCGATTTTTTTGGGGGTGTTTATTTGAACCCCGTAAGTGATGTTTTCCTGGCATCTATTAACACAATGGAGACCATAAAAAGCAGTGCATGATAACGTCTTTTTAAATCAGTTATATCCAGAGTTATCATGTGTTTGGTTAAGTTACCAGATGAGTTGAATATCTTCTCACAATATTTGCACTTGAAAGGGTTTCTCTCCAGCGTGCGTTCTTTTTTCTTTCTTTTTTTCTTTTTTTTCTCTTTTTTTTCCCTTTTTTTTTTTTTTTTTTTTTTTTTTGGGCCGCCCAAGGGGGGGGGGGGTTTAAACCCCCTAAACCCCCCCGTAGATCCGCGCCTGTTTTTGCTATGAAGGTAATTTTAGGTCCTAGCTAAAAGCAAAAGCAATATCTCCATGCATTCTGAAGGCATTTGCGGACTGAAACAAGGACTCAAATATCCCTTTAAGCTCCTAAAAGTGTGCTCCGGCTAAAATAAAAGGTTGGAAAACGCTGATATCTGGTAGACTACAGTCTAGTGCCCCCGCCCAGGAGTTCATCATACAATAAGATTGTCCTCGCTTGCCCCCTGGGTTTCCCTTGGAATCGGTTGTGATTTTTAAATAATTTTCGCAAAACTATAAAAATTTATGATCTTTCTGGTTTGTCAGACACATTTGCAGTAAAAGGGATTGAAAGCCAGGTACCTGCATGGCAGCCCCCCGCCCCCCCCCCCCCCCCCTCCCTCCCCCAAATAGGACTTCACGTCACAAGTACAGTGGCAGTGTTGCGTACTTCAACATCCTACGAAAAAAATAAACCCCCTCCGACGGCGTAGTATAGCCAAGGCATAGCATATCGCGTTCCATATCGCTTGCGAATTGAGATCGTGTGTAAATTTGCAAATGTTGTGATCAGGAGCCAAAAACAAGTCCTAATCAGGGAGATCCCTGGCCTTATCTTACAGCTACAGACAGTAACAAACCAGCTGACAGTAACACAGCTCCATTCACAGCCTATGAACACCTTAGACGTGAGTAAGTCGCCAGGCACTCCTTTTAATTTGTCAGGACTTTGCTTTGACTTTGGCTTGTAAAAACTAAAATTTTAGTTCTTCGTCTGACTGTCAATCAACTGTAGCTGTCTCACTCTCTCTCTCTCTTATAGTCTTACTAGATCTAATCTTAATCTTACTTTAGTCTCACTTAGTTAGACTCAGCCTAGTTTAACACTATTCACTAACACTAGTGATAACAGAACGAGACAGAGATATATCTGCCAAAATGGGCAGCCCATCCCAATTTAATTTTAATCCCTGGCCCTGTTAGTTATTCAATTTACGGTTTGAATCCGAGCTGACCTTAGATCTACTACTTTATACTATAGATCTATAGACTCTAGGTCTAGCCAGCCCTTACTTGCCTGATACTATTAACTAGATTTCTTTGATGGATAAGATTAAGTCAAGTGGGTGAGTGAGCGCGAATGTTCATTGATCTGTTGGTGTTGTTGGCTGTGGTTTGCATATATAGACCGGAAATTTCTGTCTCTTTCGTTCTTAAGCCTCTTATTTGGGTAGGGTCGGCTCCTAAGACGATAGGCTGTTTTCGCGACCGGTGACGCACTCTACACGACTACAACGCTAATCTTAGCAGGGGAGGGGTTTCACTCAGAGCGTGAATTTCCACGTAGCGCTCAAACCTATGTGACGATATTCAGCCGATATAAGCGTCAGGAGTCTAGCTAGTAGTAGTACTATAGTACGGGGTGGGCGGGCGGCACAGCTCATTTAAATACCCCGTAGTCAGCACATGCGTTGCCGTGCAAAAAGTCGCTACTAGCCAACCATAGCTTCTTCTTCTTTGCTTGGCTCGCTTCCTCCAGTTTGGAGAACTGCAGTTGGTGCAGGAACAGTTGTTAGTAGTCTGGTAGTACACTATACAATTACAAAGTATAGGCAGGTTTACAGTGGCATCACATACATGTAGTGGAATGTTTAATTTGGAGGTCACGTATGAAACTGAGAGAGAGATTGTGACAGAGTGAGGGGTTGATCCAGTCCGAAAGAGAGGTGTGAGAGCAGCTAGCAGGAGCCAAGCAGCGATAGCATTGTGAAGCATTCACCCTGTGTTTTCGTGTTGGAATACTAACTTAATAGATTTCTTTGATGGATATTAAAAATTAAGTCAAGTGGGTGGGGGACCTGAATGTAAGTGATGCCACTGTAAACCTGTCTATCCTTTATACAGTGCGTCCCAGGAGATATCGTCGGCCAAATTACTTTTTGGTTTCCTCTCTTCAAATTCATTTAAATCACTCATGCATGAAATGTGCATCAGGTGAGTTGCATCAAATGAAAGAGGAGGATCTAAGCTTTCTAAATATGTGTCATTTATTAATTATAAATGTGACTAAGTTATGATCATAAAACATTGATAATTCTTGGTTTCGTTTTTTCTGGGACGCACTGTATAGTGTACTACCAACACCTGCACCAACTGCAGTTCTCCAAATACAGGGTCTACTCTGCAAACTTTGGTCTAAAATGTAATTTTAGCAGATTCATATCCAATGCATTTATTCTCGAAAATTAGGCCTAGGCTAATGTTCATCGGTTCCACTTACCAATAGGCAATACCAGATTCACTGTATGATGCGTTTAAGGGTCTTTTTTCTGGATTTTCTTTGTCTAAATTGAACTCTGTGTTGAAATTCTTGCACCCATATTTTAAACTGTTACTGCGCATGAAGGAAGATGCGTCATCCATTGACAGTAACTAACAGTTTAAAAATACGGCTGCAAGAAATACAAGTTTCAAGTCATTCAAGTAGATATCATATGTTATCTTTTGTCTCTTAGTGTTGCATGTTCATCAGGACTATCTTGCACGATGATGAAACAACCTAGATGAGATGACCACACTATGGCATACATTTTTCTTGAGTTGCTGCTTGGTATGTGTGTTCTCAGTACCATAGCTGGAGCTATCAGAAATGAGACGGGAGAAGTCATAGACCAAATTGTGGAGACGCGTCCTGACGTCCTGCCCCGTGTAAGTTTGCCACCGAGTCTTGATAATACATGGCCTCCATTCGATGCGTCAGGACCAGATCTTAGTCCACCACCGGATATCAATCCACCCGTCGAGTTCCTTGGCACAGAAGTTTCTCACTTGAACAAAACTTCCATGTCGGCTATGACTACTCAGGCCGGTAATATGAGCCAGATGCATACATCCCCTGCCACACGAGAACCATCTTTAGATACAGATATAGTGACAACCTCTCTCCCTGTTCAGGCATCTTCAACAGCAGCAGCTGTAGCCATGCCCTCCGCCATGCCCATACCTGTATCTACAGTAACAGTATCTAAAGTATCAGTATCTACAGTGGGAGTATCAGTGACAGTAGCGAAGAAACCAAATGGGAATGAGCATAACCATGAACATGTCAGCATTGCTGTATTCTTAGCTGTTCCTGTGTGCGTTGGACTGCTCATCTCATTTTTCATTCTGTTTGGAAAGTACTGCCGCAAGAAATTAAGGTAACCGTACAAAGATGTGTAAAGAATTCACCCTTAAATTATCCTCCAGTTGGACAATGTATTGTAGATGATTTACTCCTAGCCAATATACATGTAACTGAAGTGTTGATTGTTCATCAATATCATTTGTATTTTTTTTTCATTTGGCTGGTATACATGTAGTTTATTCACATTGGTGTATTCAGCATTAGGGGAAGCTATAAAATGCCCCCCCCCCCCAATTTATTTGAAGGCCCAAGATTAAAATGAATACAACTATAGTGGGTACCAGTATACAGAATGCAGTAGTGTGCAGATACCTTAGGCCCTGCTGCCCTTCCCTCCCAAATATATTTCTGTCTGTATGCTACTCTATACATATACATGTACATGTATCTGGGCAATTCCGTGTGGGAAAGAGGAAAATCATAAACATTTTGCTAAAGGGTGATTCTGTGCAATATGTCCCATTTAACATGTCTTTTTTCCATTTATTTCATCAGAAAATTAGTACTATATTGATAGGACTTTCTAGAGGACAATCCAACCCTTGTAATAATTTCATTTGTATGAAAGCGGAAAAACAATAGAAACAGAATGGTGAAAGTTTGAAATAAATACCAATAATAAGAAAGGTATGAGGGTAAGAGGGTTTGAAATATGAGATCAATGAATCTATGCGAATCCCAAATGGGCGATTTAGTGACTGGATTGTGACATATTAGTGGACAACTCTCCCGTTTTTCGTGTACAAAAATATCATAAACTTATATTTTTCTCCTACAGTGTAAGTGCCTTCTCCCTTGGGCACTAGTCAAAATATATTGTGGGTAGCATGTTATTGTTCTCTATAAAGTTAAAAGACCCTCCTGAGTCATACATTTTGGGGGAAAAAGAAAAAAAAATCCAGTCATTTTGTGTGTTTATTGGAACAAATAGGAAAGTGGTACAGCACTTCCATTATTGACACTGCCAATTCACCCAATTTGAAGTGTATACATGTACATAGAGAATCTTCAAAAATTCATAACTTCATTGGTCTGTTGTTCTTATTTTTCTGCTTTTTTATATGAGTACATGTAGTTAATTTTTTAGGTTAAATTTCCCTTTGATAAAGTTGGTAATACAAGTTGGTGATACCAGAAAGAATCATTAGTCCATTTTCATATCAAGAGACTTTTGTGATTTTTTGATGAAATAAATAAATAAATATGCCACCATCACTATATATTATTATAATAAATGTCATAATCTTACAGGACTAATTGTATTAGATTGTGGTGTAAATCTTAATCATTTCCACATCAATTACAAGAACTCAATATTATCTACTTTTCATCTGATAAGTTGATTATATTTATAACTGAAGTTTGCTAAGAATGATACAGAGTACATTATCCAGCTAACTCTGTTACTTTCATTTGTTCTGATGCAGACTAGACAAGCTCCGTCATCAGCTGATGCCCATGTATAGCTTTGATCCTGCCGAAGGAGAAGATTGGGAGACTGAATTACTAACAGACCCAAGAACCCAAGCTACCCAGCAAACAACAAATGCCACCCAAAGCACCACTCCAAAGGTAACATGAGCGAGAGAATATTATGAGAAAGACAAAACTTCTTATGTTAGAGAGCCGAGTAGAAATTTACCTCAAAATATATACGCATTAATAGTTAACATTATGAGTAGCAAGCCTTTGTCATAGCTCCAAAGTATGACAAAATGGTAATTTATTTAAATGTACATGTCACTGATACAAAAGGGTGTGATGGAGGAAGCAAGTGTCTTCTATTCTTGTGTTATCCTCTGTTTTTGTGTCAGGATAACTGAAGAACTGATGAAAGATGTCAAGCACCTTTGGTTGAAGAAGGTTTTGAATATTGAATATGGGATGAAGAGCAAAGGAAGGGTTAATAATATATTTTGGATTTTTGTGTGCAATACTGCTTGTTATACATTGTAGAGAAGCATGATACATGTATATAAATTAATTTCTCCACTTGGCTCCAAAAACCCTTAGATAATGATTGTTGTAGGCCTACATCCTTATTTACTTGAGAATCGCTCTTGTATCTTTAGCATTACATATAAAATACCTATCTAAAAATCATTACAAATCATGTATATATTGATTTTTGTCACCATTCTCTTCATTTCTCTTATCACTAACAGCCAACAAGCCAAGCAGAAGTTCCACAGCTAAGATTTAACTACCCTGCGGCGGACGTGTGAACCACGTGTTCGATCAATCATTGGGATGTCCGGCCTGGAGTTAAAATGGTTGCTGTACAAGTTTAATTTGAGCTGTGTATTGATTTATTGCTCCATGTCCAGCTCACCATGCAGCACAGTCGGTATAAATCAATGTTTGCTTTTAAAAGCAGGCAAAAACATCAAAAGGGCTAAATTTGAACTTGTCATTGCTAAACGATCCTAAGAAGAAACGTTTTTAATCACTAATACATGTATCAATGTATTTCTGTGATGTATTTTAATATAGTCAAGCACTTCGTTCACATACCGGTACAATCGATACTCAGAAACAGCTGGCCTGGTCAAACCAATGTCCAGATACATATGATGTGTAGGCGCTTTGCTGAAAGAAGTCTCTGAATTGAGAATAATAATGATAATAATAATAATCTTGATTTATATAGCGCTTAATACGGAATACCGTCTCTAAGCGCTTTACAGATTTTATCAATGGACATGTCTGATGCAGATTGGTCATAGGTTAACCATGGTAAAGTGCACTGTGGTCAACTTTTCTTTTTCTGTTGTCTTAAACCAAAGAGGTGTTTTCTTTCCGTCAATTAGCTATGAAGGCTGTGGTGTTTTTAGGGGGCTTTCTCACTCACTCTCATTTGACTCTCTGCTCACAATCCCGCTCCTGAGTTGTCGCTTTAATTTAGTGAACGCGATGGGTCAATCGCCAAAGTACATGGCATAGCATGCAATACACACAGACTTGCTCAACAATTTTCTCTCACATTCACTCGGTCTGTCATTACGAGAGCAATCAAGAGCATCACAAGCACAGACTCATGAATAGGGTTATTCAAAAAACAATAACAGAGTTCGGAAATGATATTATATTCCCTTTGGGCCTTGCCTTTATGAACATAGATCAAACTCCAACACATGTCATGGAGTAAAAAATCAAAATAATTACAGCAATAGTACCAACATGGCGGCTGTACTGATGAATATTAAGCTGTGTGTACCGTGACACACTTGATCTGTATACAGTGACTACACAATTTGAACTCTGACCGTGCTTTTTACCAAGTCCACACACAAACTCTGGCTAATATAGCTCTACCCCCTCCCTATTCAAGAAGTGCCCTCTACAGGCCTATCCAAAAACAAGAGGGAAAAAAGGGGATTTGTCTGGTCAGGCAAAATGTATGTACACTAGGTGTGAAAATGAAGGTGAGGATAAGAGGATTATTGTCATCATTGCAGTTCGTTCGTTCATTCGTGTCTCCTTAGACCAAGATTAATGGATCACATTACAGTTATAAGAAAGTTTTCTTTTTTTTAAGTAGGTTCAAAGGACCTAGTGAACTATCAGTATAATGAATATGGTTGGGAGTATATATGCTCATGACAAATACTGAGAATCAAATGTTATCTCAGAATTGCAGAGAACATAGGAGTAGTCCACTGTTTGTGAAGAAGGAAAAAAATCCAAGTAGCGATGTCATCATTGCACGTACCGTAGAAGGATGAAAAGTATAGATCCTTCTTATCTGATTATATTTACTTCCCTATCATAACCTCCCCATACCCCCTCCCCCAATCCCATAAGAGCTGTCTACACATAGGATTGAGTCAAACTAAAAGAAAGTGCAAGAAATGCTCTGACATACTGTCTGACGGTCATCTACCCCCGATATATTTTTTTATATTTAAAATTTTATCAAACTTAGTGAATTTCCCCTAAAGAAAATATATTTGTTTTCTCTGTATATTTTTCAAAATATTGACATCTATCTTTTAAGTTTTCTTTAGTAAAGAGAGAAGTTGGAAATGAGATAAAACTGAAATCACTTTTATTTATCATATGCTGAATGATTCTGAGTTTTAGCACTGGGCATTTCAGTAGAATGAGCTGCAATTTTTTTCTCTTGCCAAATAGTTTTTTTGCTTGCAATATCAGTATAAAAAGAACAAATATCAGAGAGTATATTATAATAATAAGTATCAGATTTAGATCCATTTCTATTCAATTGTCAATCATATTCAAAGACAAAAGAGTTTAGGATTTGTGTGCAATTAACAAGGAATGTACAAAACGTACAAGATATTAAAATCATATATTGAAAATTGATGGTCTGAATTTATAATTAGAGTAGGATTCTGCTGATGTTATATAAAGCAAAATAGATGTATTTTTATTTTTATGCAGAAATGTGCTAATTTGTTATCTATGCTTTTGCTTTTTGTATTGCTTTGGGGATGATTTTTGTTTTCTTCATTTCCCGTCAAATGCTGCCTCTGTTTTCCCTCATTACCGTTACTGCTGGTACATCTTGTACATTGTATATACTTGTTTGAGTTGATGGAGTGGAAATGTTCATAATCTTTGTAAAATCTGTTAGAAAGTGATTGTTGCTCTTGATCTTCTAATATTGCTATAATTCCGAACAAAAACTAAATGCACTTGTTATTACTGTAAGAACTTAAGATGGTAAAAGTATAAATAGCTGTAAACATGATATTTTATGTATTGTATGATTGATGGGAAGAAGTTTTGGTCCTTCAATAGTTGTATTGTTGCTCACAAAGATCTGCCTGCCATCTGAATGTCGTCAAATTCACAAGCACTTTGTTTTCCGGGTTTTGACTCCTAAAGCAGCACCGTAATGGGTGTTATGAAATGGTTTCAAGAATGTAGCCAATGAGAAGCGTCAAAATGGATCACGTGCGCATGCATTAACCTTTTACCATATGCACGCGGAGTTCATTTTGGTGATAACAACCGTCAATTTCTCGATTTTATACTTGTATTGTAGATCCATCTTATAAAACAAATAATGCATGTTTTTAGCTCGTGCATTGTGAAATGCACTGCACTTGGTTAAGTCACAATTAGACGGACAATGAACTCCAAAAGTCTTGTTCATTATCCTACAGTGACTTACCTCCCTGCAGTGCATATTCACTAATGCACTCGGTAACATGTATTATTTGTACACAAAATAACAAACAAAAATGTGAATACCTGTTAGTTACATGAACAGTTAAAGTTCTCGGCTGCTAGCTGTGATATAAATGATATGTACACCTTGCCATCTAATTCATCTGTTTTAATAGTGGTAGTTACTTTACCTGACTGCTAAGAAAGCATAAATGCTTGTTAGTAAGCAACCAGACGGCTGACGGCTTTAGGTCCACTCCAAGGGACCTGGTAATGAGGATTAATGCCTTACCAAGGGGCACTAGCGCATCGACTTGGTTTCAAACCCGGGTCACCGGATTACGAGACCACTGCTCTACCAACTGAGCTATCGCGCCTCCTCTTTTGAGACTAAAGGTGTTTCTTTCCAACAATTTTTGCACATGCTAGTACATCAATTTTTAGTCTCAACTTTCCATAAGGAAGATACAAAAGTAGGATTTTGCTGTTGACCATTTGAAAAATAGATTTTTGAATCGTTTTCTAGCCTTTGTATTGCTGATATATATATGGCCACTGAAATTACATGATGAGCATTCTACATGTATTGCTTTTGCCAATATGTGTACCGTAGCTAATATGTACAATCAGAATCATAGTGAAACTGCCAGTCTTTGTTCATTTAGCTCATGTACAGTGTATACAGTCCTCTTTAAAGGCAATACAAAGTTTTGGTTTGGGGTCATGAATTTGGTTCACATGAACACATTTGAAGCATATGCGATACTACAATATTCAGTGATTGTTGTCGCGGTTGAAATCGGGTCTAAAGTTATGAAATTGTAAATAGTACACTTTTTATGTTCTATAGCTCCCTCTCTAGGTCAAGACATTAATTAAGTCATAAAACAATGTTTCTTGACTAAAATTGACCAATTGGCTATTCCCGTTTGGAAATTATATATCACATCTACATATTCTGAGATTTTCATGGTCGCAGCTACCATAGTACGGCGCTATTTGAAATTTATCAAAATTTACAGGAAGCACCGGTAAATTTTTATATTCAATTTTGTTTTAGGGGCTTAATTTTCTAGTGCTTATAATACATCTACAGGGTCTCCAAATATATCAAAATTGTAAAGAAACACTATCCACCCAATTTCAAAATTTCCCAAAACTTTGTATTACCTTTAAGCATAAAAAAGGCTCATGCAAGCAAGTTGATGTATAGCTTTATATCTTTTTAAAGTTTGTGAAAGTTTCAAGATGGCCAAGTCAAAGTACAGTAGAAGAGAGGAAAGCCTTAATGATGCATGCAATAAACCTGTTTGTTTACTGAGCCTAATGGCACTTTGCTTTTTAACATATTAAAAGTGCATTTTGATTGGAAATTAGATTGCATGCAAAGGTAATCATGTAAGTTTTGGTTGCTTATACAACCTTACACTCTGTCGGGAGAAATTCATACCCAAGAAGGAAACATAATTACAAATTGGAAATCTATTTTGAGACTTTTTGTGCCTAAAAGCTAGGATACAAACACAATATATAATCTAGCTTATATCATCATGAGCTTATTCAATCCAGATGAGAAAGAAAATGCATTAAAACAGGGTTGCAAATTGGTTTGGAGAAATGATTAGATGTGTGTCTTGTGTAATCCATGGCGTTGAATGTGATATAACCACTGAGAGGCAGCTTTAGAATCAATTTTTGATAAATGACTTCTTTGTGTTCTCTATTCTATTCATTATTCTTCATTTGGAGCAGGATATATTATTTACTGAAATTACTGTCGATATAATTCTTGTAAAAGTTTTTTTTAAATCAACGGTCAGCTTTTAATTTTTTTTTTTTTTTTACTGATTTTTAGAAAAAACTGTATTAAAGCATTCAAAACTGAGAAATATCGGCCCAAAGAGGGAGTTAAAAAAAAAAAAAAAACTGACCGACCGACACATTTTTTAGCACCTAAAGGGCAATACAACATTTTTTTTAAAGGCCTAATCGAAGTTTTTCTTGGAATAATTAAGCATACTGAATTGTGACCATTCCAGTCAAATTTTGAATCCTTTTAAAGTACGGTACATAGTACGTGTGGTTTTTTTTGTGAGGTATCTGATGTGAAAATTACAGTTTATATCATTCTGAGAATCTATGATTTATTAAAATGCTGTAATAGTTATAAAATGTTACATAAGAATATGCATGCATCATGTAATATTTGTGCACTATGGTCAACTTCTCCTGAGGTACTATTCCATTTTCATATAATGCCTTTGTATGAAATCATATATTGCTTTGTGTATGGGTGCGAATGTCCTCTCTCTCTCTCTCTCTCTATTGTGCGAATGGATGGACACGGTTCACCTATTTATTCATTTTCCTGCCACACTTTGTGCTGTAGTATTCAGTACTTGTTGATATGTGCATTCCACATCATATTCTTGCCTTGTTGTTTGTGAAGCCAAAAGTGTACCAAATAATTGACAAGTACTTGTACATATACTATTCTGCAGATGAGATGTTTTTAAATTTCTTTTTAAATTTTGTTAAAGATTTGTGAACGGTTACATTTTTTAAATTTGAGACAGGGTTAAGCCTCGTTTACACACGACACAGTAAACCCCCTCCCCAAAAATCTATGGTCAAAGACAACTCCTGTATTTCGAACTGAACCCAATGGAGAGATAATATGACCTCCAATGTTCAGATCGCAGAAGAGAAAAGCCGAGTGGCTGTGATGAGATCCCAGTACCATCATCCTAGTCTTGTCTGGGTTCAGTTTTAGGAAATTGGAACTCAACCATGTTTGTATGCGACTGATATACGGTTCCATCTGAAGGAAAGTAGAGTAAGCATCAGTTGGTCGAAATGCAAGAAAGAGTTGTGTGTCATCAGCGATGGAAATGGAACCAAGTCTGCTGGTTCAATTGCACTTTGCTTTGTTCATTCTATTTTTCTGGGGCAGTTTTGATTTTGTTTGGGGGTGGGCACGTTTACTTTGATGTGTGTGGACGAGGCCTTACATGTTTATCGTCACTGCTGAAACCCACTTTGAGGCTCTTTTACATTTTCCTGGTAAAATCTTACTGTTCAGCTCTTAAATATTAGCCTCAAGCTGTTGTGTCCAGTGAATGGCAATGACACTATTGCCACATTTAATGTTGCCAACTAATATAGAGCATGTTATACATTTGCATTGTTCTCAGGCGCGTAGCCAGGGGGGGCGGAGGGGGCGGTCGCCCCCCCCCCCAAAACGCCGGCCAAAAAAAAAAAGAGAGAGAAAGAGAAGAAAAAAAAAAGAAAGAGGGAAAAAGAGTCGAGAACGGTACAACGAATCGTCAAAGCTTCCGCGCTTCGCGCGGGAAGCGGGAGACTGAGTTCAAATTAAGGATTAAGTGTCGGGGAAAGGTACAACGAATCGCTTTCTTTCTCTAATAATTTAATGAAACGTCAAAGCTTCGCGCGAGAGGAGGGGGGGGGGTAGAATCCAGACAGGGATTAAGAGTCGGGTAAGGTACAACGAATCGTCTTCTTTCTCTAGTAATATAATGAAACGTCAAAGCTTCGCGCAAGAGGGGGGAGGGACTGAATTCAGACGAGGATTATGAGTCGAGAAAAGGTAGAACGAATCGTCTTCTTTCAAAGCTTCCGCGCTTCGCGCGGGAGGGGGGAAACCTCCCTGCACCCACCCCCCTAGGGAGCGCGCTTCGCGCGCCCTTAAAGAGATTCGCACGCTTCGCGTGCTCACTACCGCCCCCCCCCTAAAATGAAATCCTGGCTACGCGCTTGATTGTTCTGAAGATGTATCTGCAGGATTTTTAAGGATTCTCAATTGTGGGATGTTACAGACACATGTCGTGAGGAAGATATGTTTATTAAATGTAGCTTGTAAAATATTTAATGTATTCTGGACAAATTAAGATTGATAATATCTTTGCACATGTATGTATATGAACTCGCCAACGAATATAATGGGTCGGGTTGATTTATAATGGAAAACCAGAACCTGAAGACAGAAGTTTCCAAGTTGAATGATTTGTTTGTTTGTTTGTTTGTTTTTTTTTTGGGGGGGGGGACTTACTTTGTCAGCTTGTATTTACTGGACCGTTTCTGTATATTCTTAATACAACTTGTATGTTCATGTAGTTTAATGTCAAATTTGAATGAATTTGTGATAATTTTGATTGTCCAGTGTCACTTGTATAGTTCTATTCTGTACTGCAATGTGTGCAACAATAAATGCATCATGTCTGAAAAAGGGACTCTTTTGTGTATGCTCAACACTTATTCAATTAGTTCTGTCCAATATGTTTTTTTTAAACCACCGAATTACATATACCGGTAGTCATGCTGTGATATGATTCTTCCAGGCATACACCCAATCTATATCTTGTTGTCCAATCTTGGTTCACTAGCTGTTTGTGATATCCATGCTCGCTTATGAATTTAAGTTCGGGATATTTCTTTCATGAAACTACAAACCGTAAGAAAAGGGGCAACTTTGGTTAAGAGGTATGCAAGAAATATCAACCGGTAGAGTGTGAATACATAAAACAGACCTGGGGGGTGTTTCATAAAGCTGTTCGTAAAGTTACGCATGACTTTACGAAAGACTTGTATATGAAAAGCCAAATGGGAAGCTCAATAATTATTGATTATTATTTATTAAGCTGAACTGTGCGGATGTAGATTAACATTCTTATTATAACAACCATTTTAATGCAAAGTATATTTTTTGCCATAATTTAATTGAGGTTATTGGAAATATCAGAAAAAAACTTAGGGCATCCTATCTGGCACTTCATATACAAGTAGTTCCTAAAGTCATGCGTAACTTTACGAACTCTTTATGAAACACTCCCCTGTTCACAACTGTACTTAAAATGGACACATCTATAATACTCCCAAGAGCTTAGCTAGTGATGGATGATTGCACTCAGGGGGGCCATTTCTTTTCATGACCGGGGGAGACGAAATGCAAGGGACAAGGAAGCAGTTGCGTAATGAACAACAAAAAATTGGGGGGGGGGAGAAAAAATCCGTATCACCACCTCTTAAATGTAAGGCAGGCCCTGGGAACATTTTTAAAAGTAGGGGGGTGGGGGCTTAAGTATTTACGATCAGGTAAAGCAAAACAAAGTGGAGCGTAAATTGGCACGGAGTCCAGGGGCAAAGCCCCGGCGGGATTCAAGGGGCGGAGCCTCATGAAGCTCAGCGGTTTTAGGCATTTATTAAGGTCAGATGAGCATCCTGGGGGCGGAGCCCCCGGAAGCTCAGAGGTTTTAGGAATTTAATTCAGATGTCAGATGGTCAGATGAGCATATTTTGATACCTTATTTGTGACACTGGCATGCAGGTCACTTATTGGAGTGGGGTCCAGGGGGCGGAGCCCCCAGAAGCTCGGGGGTTTTAGGCATTACATTACAATCAGATGAGCCGCCTTAGGGCCTTTGTTGGGGTCCAGGCGGCGGAGCCCCTGGAAGCTCAGGCGTTTTAGGCATTTAATTACGGTCAGATGAGCAACCTTGGCCCGCCTTAGGGCCCTTGGTGGGGTCCAGGGGGCAGAGCCACCGGAAAAATCATGCCATGGTAAAATCATGCCATTTCAACAACATTTGTATCGAATTAGAAATAAACCACGTTTGAATTTCATTTGGGGGACAACTGCCCCCAATGCCCCCCCCCCCCCCCCCCCCTCTTCAGTATGCAGGTGTGAGGGAGCATAGTAAATGAGAGGGGTGAAGGTGACGGAAGCGACTAACCCCTCACAGGTTTTTAAGTTTTGTTGTATTACAAAATTACATTCCTTAGCAAAACTATAGTATAAAAACAAGCAATATACTTTTTTCACACTACAATTTTCTCGGTATTTACTTGTATATTTTAAAAGATATTACAGAGCTGCCAACCTCCAGAACAGAAAATCAGTAATCACAAGGCTCAAAATCAGTAATTTTAGGTATAAATCAGTAATTTCCTATGCTGCGCTATGAATCTAAAAAAAATGGCACGCCAACACTGCGCGGACGCATGATTATCTGAAATTTTTGGTGACTTTACTCACACAAAGTTGTTAAATATTGAGTTTCAGGTCATCACAACACAGTTTTCCATGAAAAATGGCTCCTATTAAGAGAATACTTGATACTTTTCCGTCTTTCTCAGCGATCATATTTATTAAAAAAAAAAAAAAAAAATCCGTAATTTGAGACAACATTCCGTAATTCCGTAATGGTCGTTAATTTCCGTACCAATTACGGGAAATGCGTACTAGTTGGCAGCTCTGATATTATGCGAGGGAGCGTAGCTTCCGAGTGAGGAGATTTTTGAATTTTAATTTGTCTAAACGGTGCACTCTTGGGCCCTCCAGAGCCTAAAAGTGGGTTGCAGTCTTTAGTCGGTATTTGCTATACATTTTTTTGTGTGCACTTTTTCAAAATTTAAGGGGGGGACGATCCCCCCTAAAAAGATTGAGGGGGGGGACGTGTCCCCCCAGTCCCCCCCGGGATCGCCGCCCCTCATTGCACTAGCATGTTGCGAGAACATGGAATTGAATTTCAATCGTTTACTGACATGTTGCTTTATCGGACTTCCCCTGGCAAGCTTTGAGGTAGTTGCTAGTTACAATTGAATTGTGGAATGAAAACGAATGAAATCTAAATACATGTACATTTGTGATTTGGTCTATTTGTGCGATTTTAACCGACAGTAAAACTGGGTCTTGATTCCAAATTTAGTGTAAAACTGACCAATAAAAACAATTTACTACATATTTTACTGAAACAGTACACATTTATTTTTTAAAAACATGAAAAATTAGCATTGTCACAAAACATATTTAAATGTAAAAAGCTGTTCACAAGCACTATAGTACACAAACAATTCATTATTTTAAAAAAAGTTAACTATTCCTAAGCTACAAAACATCACACTACACATAGAAAACACTTTTATTAATGAACTTTCATACATGAACTTTTCAAACTATGATGTAACAAGCCGCTCACCTATACATGCAAACCTACATGCATTTTCAAAAGTCTTTATGGGCAGAGATGTGTTAAATGCCTGTGAGATTTCAGCACTAACCAGATTGAATATATTTATGGAGGTATAGACTGCAATTTAGGAGTTTTATGGCCATTTTATTTTGGTCTAAAATAACACGCCTGTGTTTTCCTTCATTAAATGGGAAAAAGAGAGGGAATGATGGAATTTGGATTAAATCCTTCTACATGCAGTGCCAAGACACTATTAAGCAAATAAGTTTGGTTTTCTATATTTTTCAGGACAAAATGATGAGTTAATTGGTTTTAAATCTATAAACAGTAAAATGGAGACGGACATACATCAGTAAACATTGTGAGAAGTATGTTACAACCACACATAGCAAAAGCTTTGAATACACGACTGCTTGTACAGCCTAGTGACACAACAAACTTACAATACATACATGAAGTTGAATTAGGGCAATTTCATGACAAAATAATTATATTTATATTCATTAATAATACTTTTTGGTTTTAACATCGATTACATTACATTAGATGACAAGCAAATATGATGTACCTAAAATATCCTTCATGGACCATCGACTTTTTTCGCTCCAGCAGACATTATGGTGCTTCGATACTCAACATAATCATATTCAATCCGCCGATGACAAAAAAAACACCAAAAGGATTGTACCAACAATAGACGGATGTTTTGAAAATAGAACCGCAAAATGACACTTTAAATCTGGAAAAACGCATTTACAGTGCAACAAAAGATACCAATGTCCTCGACTGCATTTGAAGAGAACTAGGACATTCTGCCCCCCAAAAAAATGTTTAATAGTGAAAATGCTTTGTGGTCACACAGCACATTGTCCCATCAGTTCCTCTCTTAGATCAAAGAAAATTGAATGTGGTGTTGAGCCCTGATGTCAAGAAAAAAAATGATTTTAAAGATAACATACAGGTGTAAGAGTTTGAAATTATTTTGAGGGAGGGAGACGGGTGAATATGATACAAGATACCTATTTCCACAGCATGCATTTCATAGACTATACCTAAGCACTACACCTTTACACCTGTTTAAATTTACCAACACTGCAGCATAACTGCTATGTTACATCATATATCGCACAAAACTTCAACCGACAGATGATCCCAGTTTTAACCTTGGTATTGTGTTGAGGTCAATGACCTTTGCTTGACACCAACAAACAAAAGATATTTTCTTTAATACATGGCACCACGCGTTGCTTTCTTTTTAATAACAAATGCTTGCTCCATGAAACTGTAAAGCACAACACTATCAATTTCTCAATTTTTTTTTCTTCATATGTCAATTGGCCCTGTTGTCTTGGTTTCATCAAAATAAATCTGTATGAACTATTGCAATTTCTTTCTTCATGATCGAGCATGAGGTTTGCTCAGAGCACCCCTATTCAAGTGAGGTAGACTTGTTCACATTACATTTTTTCTTTAAAATTCACAACAGAAACTGAACAAAGACCAAATAATGTGTGAACACTACCACAAAATAGCAAGAGTATATTATAACCGACTTCTTAATTGGCAAAACTTATGAAAGATTTTCTGATCATTTAAGGATATGTTTTTTGTTGTGTACAGGTAAAATGACTCAAAAGCACTAGAATATAATTTTACAATGTTTTAGTTTCCGACAAAAAGATGAGACACTGGTTTAAGCGTATCAGTATTCAATCTGCTAATTGTTACTGTGCAATCAAACTTTAAGAAAAATAAGCAATCTTTGAAGAGCTAGGTTATTGGTGTGTATCGTGTATTTTCCTCCTCTATATGTACAGAAACACAAAGATGTAAACGACAACACCTGGTATTTAAGAAGACATTGGTGCAAATTAACGGGAAAGAGCATTAATTCAATGGACTTTCATACCTCACATATTCTCTACAGCAGCAGGACCATATTATTGAATATATATCTCTTTCCTATTTTTTCTGCTGCAAATCTTCCTGTTCTAAAACAGTGATGTAAACAATGGGTCTGTAGATATCATAACTTTAAACAAATCTTCCTGAAATATGAAGAAAAATGTAAATTCTATTGTATAAATGTAAAACAATCCCCCTTGGTCTTCCTTTGGTATTTAAATTTGTTCCTTTTTTCCTTTGAGGTTTTAAGAATGACATAGACTTTGACCATCCTGCATTCACATAAATTGTGATAAAGCACAGTAAGACATGTTCCTATTATCACCAAGATGTTTTCATCCTTTTTGGAAAAACACATACCGGTACATACCCTCACTAGAAACAACCATAACAAATCATACTGGACGTATTACAAGCCGATAAAAGTAACAGTATTTGTTGATCACAAAATGAGACAATTTTTTGAAGTGTATGCAACATACAGAGTAATCATTTTTTTCTGGACAACATCATTTTTTTTAATTGTGGTAAATATATGTATAAAAAACACACTAACTATCAAACAAAAATATAAATTGTTAACTTAATGTCTGTCACAAACAAACGCGTAATGTACAAAATCACAATTGAAATGGAGAATACATATACAAGATTATGGTACAATTTTTTTATGAAAATCAATGGTCTAATGAAAGAGAATTTTTTTCCTCCAATTTCTTGAAACTCTCCTGTCAAATGATTACTAGAATACTGATATAAGCCAGCCTTTCATTGTCATTGCAATAGATACAGTGTACATTGTGATTAAATGTTCAAAATTTCATACAGATCCAATATCCTGTCTGACCAATGTACAAGAGCATATGTTTACCTTCCACTGGAGTCACAGATGTCTGATTAACAAGGTGCAGGCAATGCTAAAATATACAATTTTATTGAATTCTTTTGAATTTAATGATTATCAATTCTTGCAATTATCAGATCTCACATTAAAAATGTGTAGAAGCTGAACTAAGGAGAACCAACTCTGAGTTACACAACTGCTCAAAGCCATAAGCAGTTTCAATCAATATGCCTGGAATGAGGCCGATGTATCCTGCAGTGCATTATGGGTACCTATCCAAATTTTGAGTAAGGCAATTTGTATACAAGTAAAATTATATACACGCATGTACAAGCTCAGTGAATTTTTAAATCCAGTGAACACATCATACCAAGATTTACTTTGTTATTTTTTAATTTACCAGTAAGGGTTATTTCCTATGATTGTTGCGAAGGCAATGATGATTTATTTATTGTAAAAAAGCTCTCGTGTTTCGTCTTCATCTATGCATGTTTGGTAGGGTTGCTGTGGTGGCAATGATGATACCATCCTTTGGGAGGAGATGGGATGGGATGGGATGGATGGATAAAGACTCTTCAGAGACCACTGTTCTCTCCTTTCATCTGATGTATGGTCCTCCTCCTTACTCGTCATCTTCAGCTACGGCTTCCTAGTGATGAAATCAAAATTTCCACTTGTCAAGTACTACGAAATACAGTTAGATCATAATCATAATCATAATCAATGAATAGAGATCTAAAGTGGTTTTTAATTATTGATTTATTGATTCAGAAATTAAATCAAAGCTAGTTTTGATAATGAGAAGTACATTTTTCAAAAGACTATTCAGAGTGCTTACAAAATAAGCAGTGTATTTCATTTTCTGTTGAACAGGCAAGTTTCAGATAGGACATGGATAGGTTAGATACTAAAGAAAGCCAAAGCCAATGTCAAAAACACATGGGTCTTGCTACATCTCTTCCTCACAACGAATAATTATTGAAATTTGGGACCATTCTTATTTCTTAAATTATTAGTCAATCAAATGCCCTTGGCCACTTCGCCCTTCAAATCATATGATAACTTGATTTTTTGTCACATTCCTCTCTAAATCATGTTGCAGTATTTCATGGCCCGGATCATATTAACCATCTTATCTTTCCAAATTCCACAATGATGCATTGTAATCATCCCTTTGTCACACTATCTGCAGTCGTAATTACCAACTTTCCCTTTAAAAAGAAAAATATCAAATTCTAGCATTCACATGTATTCTAGCTTTTCTTACCTCTTCCTCTTCCTCCTCCTCTTCCACTGGTTCCTCTACCTATAATAGATAAACAAAAAACACAAATTATAATTCGGTAACATACATAAGTTAACATCTTGAAGAAAGTTTTCAATTATACTTTTACATCTGCAGTAGATGAAACTCTTTGGCATGAATCACATTTGGGAACCCTCTTCTCCCTCCTCTTCTTACCACCCATTCTATTTCCTGATCAATTATTCTTTTCCATCTATCGCTCTTCAATTTCTTCTCCTCTTGACATGCTTCTTTTGATTTATATTGTGCTGTATAGATGCAGGTTTTGAAGTACGTCAAGGCAATATTGCCTTTTGCTGTGATACTCTCCTTACTGGCTGTAGTGGACTTCTCAAAAATGACAAAGCTTAGGGCCACTTTTGCCGTGTCGTTAACTTGTTCCTTTCTGACTGGCCAGTAGCCTGCCCATAAGTCTAATAAAATCTTCCATTACTACATGTACCTTTTAATTCATTGACTAAAAAAATAGTCAAATAGACAGTGGCTACATTAAACAATTGATATCAAATAACTCTATGTCTAGACTGGTCGATGCTATCATCATTAATCTTTAGAATAATTGTATGACAATACATAAATGTGTACATGTAATATTCATAGAAAATCATACGAAAGCTTGGTACATAATGTAAAGCTTTTTTTTTCAGTGCAATTATCCTGACAGTGTATCAGTGCCTTTTTTAATGATGACATGTTTTATTGTGCTCGTGTGTGATGTTTTCTGATTAAAACGTCTACATGTAGCTCAATTAAGAGTCAAGTCATTAAGAAGTTTATGACCAAATCACTTGATAGACTTTTGGATGATAAAGGAATGTTCACTAATATACTGGTAAACAAATTATTTGGTAACCACTGTATGCAGTAGGCCTATTTAAAGATGAAGCTGAGTTCTGGTCACGCGATTGCATTGTGAAAGAAACGGTGTGGAACCGACCAGAAAAGGTTGATCATCTAGCATATAAGTATTTGTGTGTATTGCAAGGTTCTGGAATCATCAAAATGATAAGAAATTTGGCCAAGTCTTGGTAAAGTTACAAACACTGTACACAGAAAGATGTATATGGGACTACACGAACACGTGGCGTAAAAAGCCGGCCCCCGATCTGATGTTCTTCCACACTTGCATGATAAGAATGAGTAGCGCTCACAAATTATTTTTCACCTCTTCCCAGAACTCAACCTTCTCTTTAAGAAAGGATCATTGAAATACACCTGTATACTGGACTGAAGTTTTGCTTGTTTTATTTATGTATTCAACCCACTACATGTACATGTGTACCTTTTTAAAGTTTTATTTTTAAATCTCTCATGCCCCCCCCCCTAAAAATTAAAGGGAAACTTGGAATTTGACAAGGGTCAGATATATCAGTGAATTTTTCATAAAATAATGCGTACGGGGTTGTCGAATGACGCAATGCAGTGACAAAGAGGTTGTCAAAATTGGGTAGAATCTTACATGTAATGATTCATCTTAAAACATATTTTAATCGTTCCTAATTCACTGGGTAATATCTACTTGGAATACATGGCACAAGACTTCAGATCTAGAGTTCTAGACATACCTGTATTTTCACAAAATTCAAACTGGGTTTCAACATAATAGTCCATGTATACACATAATTTAGAAATGTTCAGATTTAAGCTGTGACAAACAGATATTGCATGCTATCATCATACATGTGAATAAAATTGCCAACTATACACTCATATTTCTTTCCTCTATACACCTTGCAGAGCATTGAGACATTTACTGTGATTTAACCACCCCAGGGAAACAAGCGCATTCCTCTCAATTTGAAGTTTGGTTTCAGTCTGTTATGGGAGGCACAAGTGTGCAAGCTGATTAGCCTCTTCACAGCCTAAAGTCATTTATAATGTCATTACAAGCTGCACTTTTTAGTGAAGTTTTTACAGCAGCCCGTAGTGCAAGGTGGGTTTGCTACATTATCCTTCCGATTGGAATTTAAAATAAGCAGATAAAATTGACTAATCCAACTAAAACCCTTAAAGCAAACTAGCAGAAAGAAATGAAGATCTCATGAAAACATGAAATTGGCTGGGAGTAGACTAGAGGATGTAGGATTTTCCTCTTTTCATTAATAGGCATGTGGTATGTGTTCATGGATAAAGCTAGGGCAATGACATTGCCTTGACTTGACACTCTAGGGTTCATACAAAGGACAACCATGGCTGGAGATTTAATATGCTGCTTTTTATCAGGCTTCCATTCCAGCCTAGCTACACTGCTAGCTCTCTCATACAGTAAATGAGTGACTGGGTGCAGGCCGGGTTATAGTACTCATAGAAATCATTGTAGGTCTCTCTTCCATGCATAATACTACACAGTTCATGGTTTTTATTCACATTCAAATACATCAGGTGCAGTGTGCAGAGTGGGAGAATGTGGCATTCCCCATTTTTGTTTAAATATACTAGGAGATAATAGACTATTATTCAAAGATTTTATGAGATACTGGGAGCCTAGCCAGCTTAGAAGGATAGTCTACAGAGGCATGCATGCATGCATGCTTAGAATTTGTTAGAAACTTACAAAAACTGTTGCCTAAATTTTTATTTAACAAAATTTAAAAATTGTTTTCAGCCGGATAGAGTACCATTTATATATATGGCGAGTCGGAACAATTCAACGGAAATGTATTCAACCAAAATGTAAAGACTTTCATTGTGTGCCTTGAAGAAGAGCACAAATGGATGCGCAGTCAAAGAATTTAGACAAACGTTTTGGGTACAGCAAATTCCAACGTTTTTACTAAAGATTTCATTTATGGTACAGTAATTCTAAATATTTATTGTAGCAATCAAAACTGAACATTTAAGAAATTGACAAGAATAGTTTTTTGTCCCTTTCTACCAGGCACAGGATGATTTATCAAAAGGGAAGCAAACACCTAAACAAAATATAAATTCCATACGGTTTATTAATCACTTAATTGCAATTAGTCAAAATAACTGATTGGGATGTGCAGATGTACTGCTACATTAGGGCCTCCCCCCCCCCCCCCCCACACTTTCACAAATAGTGCAATACGTTCTTCTACACATGTATATACATGTATGATGACTCTCCTACACATGGGACCTCCATTTTTACATCCTATCTGAGGCACAGAATATTTTCCATGGAAACATTGCCTGTGTCTAGATGGAACAGGGAAGTGGCATGTTAACACTCAACACCAGGGCTGGATTTGAACCCAGAATCTTTGATTTGTCAGGCAGAGAGTTTAATGACTGAGCTACTCTACATCTCTACTTTTCTTCTCTGAATGAGATCAAACTCAGTTTATCTGATAGAAACATACTGTAAGTCTTGCGTGAACAGTGACTACCAATGTCCTGATGATTCTTTTATTTAATCCTTTTTCTAAACACATCTATACAATGACATAATAAGTTGAATAATAACCTCTATCCCCACCCCCAACCCCATCAACAATACAGACGATATTATAATATCTTGCACCTGCTTTGCATCTGCCCATTATAAAGCATGAACAAATTCAATCTCTTTGGTTTCTCTCAAAGCCTCATTGCTTAATTCAAATTATTCTTTCATCGGAAATAAAAACTTCCCTTTTGTAAAGGATTCTTTTTTCTAGAATATGTACCCATTTCCAAATACATTGATCAATGGAATGTGTTCAGAATCATAAAATGGATAAAACAGATAATAATAATAGTTATGATCAAGGTCACCATCTTTGCAATGAAAACTGCTTTACTATCAAAGTTGTTATTTTAAGGGGAAAAGGCCAACTGAGAGAAAATAGTGGATTGTAAAAAACGGTGGAAAAATGTAAAAGATTATTAAATACAATAGCAAAGAGAAAAGGGGAGAGATAGAGAGGAAGAGAGAGAGGAAGAGAGAGAGGGGAGAGAGGGAGAGAGAGAGAGAGGGGAGAGAGAGAGAGGGGAGAGAGAGGGGAGAGAGAGAGAGGGGAGAGAGAGAGGGGGGAGAGGGAGAGAAAGAGAGAGAGGAGGAAGAGAGAGATGGGGGAGGGAGAGATGGGGGGGGGGGGGAGAGAGAAAGAGGGGATAAATAGTGCCAGATTTGGAGAGTAGAGACATGTCAAATGAACTGAAGGGACAAACAAAGAGTTCATGGATTTTGTTTAAAATATATGTATTGACTATTGTACATGCATACACATCATCTGCTGACAGCTACATGTAGAAGGGCATTACGTCACATGCTTTCACATAGAGTTAATGCCCCTCTCGCTCTCATCACATGACAAATGTAGAAATCCACATCAATTTGGATGAAATTGATTTACTTACTGGTCGTTTCCTTGGTCTTCCTCGTCCTCGTTTGGCACCACCACTGGTATCTGCCTATAATCATCAAATAAAAAAATAAAAAATTGAACCTCTCACAACCTTTAATAACCAACATAAAGGCACTACTCAGATGTGTACATGATAATGAGTGAGGATACATGCTGTGATGAATTATCTCACATAAAGATTTCAAACCATTAAAAGCTGTTATGTGTTTGAACAAATTCACCTTTATCCTTTATTATCTATGGTATACATTGTAAGCATAAAGCAGGTACATGTACAGTACATGTACATGTAATGTCTATTATGATCACCGTAAATCTCTGTGTATAAGGCGCACCTGTGTAAAAAATCGTTTTTTGTTGTTTTGTTGTTGTTATTGTTTTGTTGCCGAAAACCCACCAAATAATAGTAACAATGTCGTTGTAGAATAATGTGTGTAAGATCATTAATGTAAATTAAAAACGGGTCCAGACTCTTAAGGCTTCATGATACCAAGTGTCCCACACCAGCCTCATCACATCAGCTAGCAGAAGCACTGTGTTCTATGCCAAACATCAATAGTCATGCATGATATGAATAGAATCCTCTAAATTTCTGACAATAGAGTACCTAGGATAGAACCTTGTGGTACACCATTTGTTATAGAAAAAAAAATTGAGGAATTATTAAAAACTACATTTTGAGATCTATTAGAAAGATTACTTTTAAACCAAGATGACAGACAAATTTGAGTGTTGTTGTAGTTTCCGAGTGGTGAGTCAACACACTGATTACTGAGCTGGGAGACATTGCCAGGCATAGCGCCATAAATCGAAATCGGGAAGGGAAAAAAAAAAAAAAAAAAAAAAAAAAAAAAAAATCTTTTTTTTTCTGTATCTGTGTATAAGACGCACCCCCGATTTTCAATTTTTTTCGGCGCCAAAAAAGTGCGCCTTATACACGGAGATTTACGGCACTTAAAAGCCTTATCTCTTCAAAAAGAACATTTTAGTGTCTAAATATATACTCCGCATCCAGATGTTACAAGTACCTACAAGGTATCACTAGCGATATTATTTTCAATACCTACAAGGTGATTGAAAATCAGGGAACATGTTTGCTAACTTCCTTTTCCTTTCTTCATATTGCAAACAATTGATAATAACTTTCAAAAAGTAATATTCAACAAATAGAGTTGTAATTCACAATATACAACATCTTCACAATTCACATCTGTCTTCTCATATCAATCTCTTATTATTTTCCACCATCATCATTTTCTGCCTTAGTTTCTTCTTCTTAATCTTTGAAAATATCATCTTCCATATTGAATTTATTTATTTATTCACCACCATTGAAAACATTGAAACCAAAGATAAATGTACAATGACAATGTCAATATAACATAAATGCATGACATGAATTATAAAAAAATACATGTTCTACAGCGATATACATGTACATGTACATTATGACAAAGATAAAGTAAACTTTGCTTCAAGAGTAAAACAATAAATGACTATTTCAGGGGCGGATCTAGCTTTTTGCTAAGGGGGGGGTTTGACCAAAATAATGACGATGCGGAGCATCGTCCACGAGCCGCGAAGCGGCGAACCGATTTTTTGGGGGGTGTTTATTTGAACCCCGTAAGTGATGTTTTCCTGGCATCTATTAACACAATGGAGACCATAAAAAGCAGTGCATGATAACGTCTTTTTAAATCAAGTAACAGTTTAATACATAGTTATATCCAGAGTTATCATGTGTTTGGTTAAGTTACCAGATGAGTTGAATATCTTCTCACAATATTTGCACTTGAAAGGGTTTCTCTCCAGCGTGCGTTCTTTTTTCTTTCTTTTTTTCTTTTTTTTTCCTTTTTTTTTTTTTTTTTTTTTTGGGCCGCCCAAGGGGGGGGTTGCAACCCCCCCAACCCCCCCCCCCCCTGGATCCGCCACTGTATTTACAATGAGTTTGTGATCGATGGTAAAATAGAGTCAAAAATAGCATATGTGCTAGTCGAGTCTGACTCTCGTTATCTAAAGCTACCGCAACAGAATTATTGCTTTACATTATTCAGTGATTTCTGAATAAGACAAAAACAACGCCTTTTTTTATATCGTGTAAATCCCTGGATGTAATTTTACCCAATATCTGAGACATGAATAACTACATGTACATGTAAATACTACATTCAACATCTGCATTATGATATCATTTGGTGGTACATGTAGGTTCTTGCAAAAGGTCTATTTGTACTATAAAATCCATGATACATGTATATACCGGTACTTTGATATCCAATTTGAATAATGATAACAAAGCAACATTTATAAGTTGAAGCCTTAATAAATATGAGCTGACAGGATACGGAATGGACACATGGACAGATGGACAAACGGACAGACTGACAAACAGACTAGAGAAATGTTCCCTGGACTTGACAGTCGACCCCTAAACTTGCTTCCAATACCACCCTCAAAGGGAGAGGGGATAAAAAGTGGTCAGGTCAGGTCAATCATCTCATATAAACAATAAAAAAGAGAGCGGTCAATCTGTCCTTGCTAATGGGTCATTCAATGCCTTACAAGTGCTGGTATTAAATCCCAGAACTGGGCAAGGACTGGGTCTTGGGGCGCACATATTTCACATATTTCCCAATGGAACTAGCATGTGCAATTTTGCATAGTACTGTATTGATTCATAGAGGCTGATTTGTATTTTGTACATACAAACCTTTGATGGTCATTTTACACAACATGTGAGTATGTCTAGGAAAATCAAATGGAAATAGAAAATAGGAAAGGCCAAACAGAAGGGGTAAAAAATCTGGACCTGCTACAGGCCTATCAAATAACAACATTGAGAGAATTTTTACGAGACTTGCAGTCACAGCGCAGAATAACTTTTTGGCAGTCAAAATTTACTGACCTATGATGACTCTTTTTTTAATTTCCAAAACATAAACAATAGTTTATCACATGCCCCTACACAATCAAACAAGATGTGAACCGAATCCATTCATTATTGCAATGTCATACAGTGACCTTTGACCTTTGATCAATGACCTTTTCCAATTCCACACCCTACCCTGGAAATACTTCACTGGTAACTCACAGCAATCTATCCTGATCTAAATAGAAAATGAAACTCAAACATCCCCTAATAATATATAATTATTTCAATTTTTGGTCCCTGAAATATTTCGCAATGAATTGTGCATGCTGACATGTATACAGTACCATACTCACAAGGTGGTTTGGGGGCTTCCCAAAAATAGGACCTACACAACAAAAAAGTCGCACTACTTACAGCTTTTCAATAAGATTTGACATGTAGATGCATTAATGTGAATTCTGAACACTAAAAACAAAGTGAATACCCACATATTTGTGCAGAGCAGTAAATGCCCATCAAATATGCTGTGCTGCGCTAAATATTGTAAGAGACATTGATTTGCTGATATCCATACTCAGGTAGATATTCACAATTACAATCTATAACAAACCATTTACATGTAGCTGGGTAGATTTGTATCGACTCTAACTTTGCTTTCTTATAGAATTTGTCAAAGTAAAGAAATTAGACAAATGCTGGGAATACCCTGGAATTCACACACCTCTCCAAGAACTTTATGCCTTATACCTTTTACAATTCATTATTTTCTCTCCTTTACATTTGTTAGTTTTCTTTCTTTTCAGACCGTTGTAAATTTCTTTCACTTTTTCTTCAGCCCCTTTGAATGCCTTCTTTTCTGTTCTGGCATGCAAATTGCCTGTAGATACAGTGACAAAAGTAGCTTATTCAGACAAGGAGTTCTTTTCAATATCTATTGACTGGGGTCATTTAACTCACCATGCAGTTTCTATGTTTCGTTTTCATTCTGCTTCTTTTCTTACAAGCAGAAGAAATGCATTTTATTTCAATCTAGACAGTGCTCTCCTAGTTTGTTGTACATGTAGATGGTGGGAAAATAAACATCGCAAAGATCTTCTTTGGTTGACATACCAAACAGATGAATCATGCATTATCATTAAAAAAGACCACCTTGAAACTGGTTTTCTTTTGCTACTCAGATATCCATGGAATTGTAGTTCACATGTATTTTAGTCCGATAGATGAATACTCTGGCAAGATACCAATCAAGATCAAAAGAAATGAAAGTAAATCTAATAAGTTTAAACTAAAGAATAACTGGGTGGAAGCCACAAATATGTTTAAATAAACTCATGTTGGTTGATGACTTAAGCAGCAGGTGTGCAATATGCAAGGTTATCCAAACACAACTCAAAGTCATTCATTTTCAAACAGTTATTTTTCTTTCTTGGATATCAGATTTTATTATATATTTTAAGTTTTAAAAAGAAGATTAAGTTGGAGTACAATAAATAAACCTACATGTACATGTATATGATCTAGAAGCAGTAATATTTCATTGCTGCACTTAATTTATTTTCAATGGTAAAAAATGTTCTCCAAAAATGTCAACAAAAGATTCTTTTCCTAGCATCACTCTTGAACTTAAAAACTTCATAGTTCATTCCCACTTTTAAAACGTCAGTCATAAACAAAATTAACAAACAAACAACATTAAATACACTGTACAAGAAATACTACAAACCTGTGGTTGGGTTTTCTTGGGCGACTTGGTTCCCTTGGGCCTGCCTCGTGGCCTCTTCTCTTTGGGTTCATCTGATTCCTATATGGAAAAGGTTAAAGGTCACTGTTTATTAGAAGTTTTTAAATAAGAATTTCGGAGGAATAAAATACTGCAGGAAAATGGATCAGTCAATACTATTGAGACTTGACTAGTAAGTCTGTAAACATTTTGAAGAAATAAAGTAGACAGTTAGAGATACATTTATTTCAGTGTCCCTAGATATGTATCGGTAATCTGATAATTGTGCTTTACAGAACAGTATCAACTACTTCAGAAAATTTTCTCAAATAACTTAACAAAGTAAAATAAACGGTACTGACCCATTTTAAAGGGATCGTTTAACAATGTTAAATCTGAGATACACGGTCCTACATGTTTGATGTTACCAGTGTCTGTGATATGGTGTAATATTGAAGCCCTAAAAAAAATTGCGCTTCAAAATGATCAAGAAGTGCCTCAAAAAAGTAAAAATCTTTGAGTGACCGGTTTTACCATACTCGTTTTCCCCAATAGACTGTAGTGTTATGAAAACCGTTCAGCGAACAGTTTTCAAAATTTGTAATTCCAATCATTAATATCTTGATAATCAGACAGGCGATCGGCTTGTAAAAGTCATGGAGTTCCTGAATGACCTGAAGGTTTATGATTATCATTGCAGCATGAGCTAAATCAAGGATTATTTTTTAAGGATCTAAGACAAAGTTACCGGATCCCTTTAAGAATAGAAATAAAATTAATTTCAAGTTCCTGCACAAAGAATTTTGGAATATAATTGATAATTTAATTGACAACACACTTTCCTTGTATAATCATTATTTATTCTAATAGAGCTTGCTCCACATGTACCGGTAATAACTATTCAAACATGATTAATGGATCACTTCAAAAAAATGAATTACAATGCGAACATACATGTACACCTAACAACTACATTATTCATACCCTTTAATACTCCATGTTGTACAGTAAGTCTTGTAAAAAAAAAAAATTTTGTTGGAAAATTGATTTGCCCCGACTTATGTTTCTTGAGAATGTGACGTATACATGTACATCTAAAAGTATTCAACAGGTCCTAATTTAACCAGTCCACCTTACATGTACATTCCTGAGTTACAAAAAACAAAAAAAAATCATCAAATTTACAAGGGGTATGAATAATTTAGTTGTTAACTGAATATTTCATCACTGAGTACAGCTACTGTACATGTAGTCTCTTTTAAAAAGTTAGGAGTTACATTCAAACGTTGTTTCTCTCATTATTGGTCAAGAGATTTCCTCTGCTACTTTTTCTATTACTTTCAGCATTTTTTTCTTACAAAATGTATTATCATATACCGTACATGTACATGTACATGTAAGTAACAATTTCCTCTTCATTTTTAGATGCTTCTAGAAATATACCAAGAATTTAATACAGATTCTAGACATACATGTAGCGATACATGAAACCAACATGGTTATGTTAGAACAAGATACCACAAACACCACAAACACCACAAAAGTTCCTGTTCTATTAATGTTGCGGACACGTTTCTCATGAAGTACATGTAAATCAGACGAGCATGTTGTAAAAAGTTTCTCATACAGTCTATCAGAGAAGCATGTATTGTAAGCTGTTAAAAAACTAACAGATTCTAATGGTTCTGGTTATAAGCAAGTCATTTCTGGGAGATGCCATCTTGTAATCATGTACATGTAAATACACATTCCTCCTTGAACTAGTAAATAATAATGAATCCACAAAAGTACAGATAATAAATTCATTTAAATGAGGGCATGAGATAAAGTAATTATGAGATTAATCTCATCCTGAACTTTGGACCACATTTTGCTGCTGATGAATGGGAGTAGAGTACATGGTACTCCTTGATCTCAGTCAATCACCTGTTTAAACAATGATCAATGAAGGTTACACTCCATACAGGATCAAATCTGGGTTCTTTGTCCCCTCCTGACGGAGGAAGGCAGTCGGTTATAAAAGTGAAGTACCAAAGCTTCCTCTCAACAACTTGCACTCTGTGTACTTCACAATAAAACTGAATTACACAATGAACTTGAGAGAAGGAAGGAGATATTATACTATTATTTAGATCAAAATTTTGCTCACTTTTCTAATGCTTTACTATTTCAACTACCGGTAATGATTTTCTTCCTGTACATATGTTTAAATGTTCCATGTTCATGGTACAATCTTTTAACCTATTGGTCATATCTGGGAAAGTGATCAATTCAAGGAAGACCTTTAAACAAAATGACTACAGTTGATTAAAAAAAGCATTAATTAAAGCATGATGTAATACCCCCTGCCGATTTTAGGGGCACAACACCCTCTAGGGGCACAACTTCCCCCTCTTTAGTCCCAATGAGGGCATAACTTTAATACACAAGTACAAAATGTGCCCCCCCCCCCCCTTTGAGGTGATGAGTGACCTTTTGTTAATAAGAGAAATTAGGCAACTTTTTTTTCACCAGTGAATTTTAGGAGCATTGTGCCCCATCTTTGGCAAGTCCTGGATCTGCCCTGGTGCTGCAAAGTGCCAACCCACGCTCCCCCCCCCCCTCCACCACCATTACTGATGATTATCACATTCCTGTTTGTACTACCTCCCTCTCCCCATAACAATTCTTTCAAAACTCTTTCCTCCAAAATGATTTGATTCCATGATCATAGTAAAATATTATTTAATGCTCCAATAGATCATTTCACAAATGTATCGAAATTTCAACAGGCAATCATAATTGATCTACAACTATTACCCTTAATTGCCCTGATAACTTACCAAAGGTCTGGCAAACATAGCATTAGCAACATGTGACAATTAACGACGACACATACATGTATGTGAACTGGTCTAGTCAACTCTAAACTTAGACTTAAATAATGCAAAAGCTTTTTTTGATATTTTATCAACATAATCTGTCAGAATTGTAACTACAATGTATGATGTAAGTCAGACAGGCATAAAACACATGATGTATGAAACTATGATGTGACAAAGAAGTTATCATGAATGATTCCTAAACAAGTATAACCAAATTGAACCTAGATTGAACTACATAATTATCCTTCCCAGCTCACAGAACCTACAGCAAAAGGTACAAGCCCATGGCCATGAGGTACATAGCTATTTTCTTGGGATAACTTACCTCGACGACCTGCTTGGGTTTGCGGGGTCTTCCCCGGCCTCGCTTCACGGGCTCTCCACCTGCATCTCCACCGGCAGCCGCGGATGTGTCAGCCATTTTGCCTTGATCTCAGATATCTCCTCTCTCTTACACCGTTAACTATTCCTGAACCTCTCCAATGCTGCTTCACCTCTCGCAATATGGCAGCATGTATATTTGTCCTAGTCTTGATATAGCTCTGGCTTTTACTCCTTTCTCGGGAGCGTTGTTAGTGTTACAGCGAATGTTGTAAAAGACGTGCTTAGCTGATTGTCTGCAGTGCAGTTGAGTATGAATGTTCAATCTTCGGCGTTCCTTTGTTTGTGAGGTGGAGCGGCGTGGACGCGGTGCATTGAGGGGCCTGGGATCAACAAAACGAAAGTCAACTTTTTAAACCACGTGCTCCCATTTAAAGGGACAAAGTGTACTTAATAGAATAACGTGTAGGCGTAGGATTACTGATAATGAAAACGAAAAGGGCGTATTTGACATTCCAATGTGCAAGAAAATGCAATCACGTTTTCTTTCGAATCAACATTTTAGCAATTGAAACGATATTTTACTTTGAGCTTTAGTCAGAGAACAAAAGAGCATGGGACACATGGGTACGCGGAGGGGGACATATTCGGGTGGTGATTTCACCCCACGCACGTTCTTCAACAAAAATTCTTTCTTAGAATGGGTCAAGGCGGGTCAAGGCCGGGGTCTATAACAAGGGTTGTGAAGAAAAGTCTCTGTACGACAAGGAAGACCAACATTATCATGATTGTGGAGATCATCATAGAATGCAGACCTATATCTAATATCTTCCTGGTGGTTGGGAAGGATCGATAAGGGATTAGCTTCGACAAGAGAGGGGACTCTTCACTTGGGGTTTCGCTAGACCGACGTCCATCGGGACCGATAAAGCCAATCTGGGCCCTGTCTTACAAAGAGTTGACTTATTTGCGATTGATAGCAATCGCAATTAGGTGGAGACTGCTAACTTGATCAATCGCAACTTTTTGTAAGACGGGCCCAGACTGATAGTCAGTGCATGGCGTAATGAGCTAAAACTTTTGGGGGTCAGAACAAAATCCGCATCTCCACCCCCCCGGGGGGGGGGGGCAGGCGCGGATCCAGGGGGGGGGGGGGGGCCGAGCGGGCCTTGTCCCCCCCCCCCCCCGCAACTGGGGCGGGGATTGGGAGCCTCGAGCTCCTTCTCCCCCCCCCTCCCCACTTTTTTTGAAAAAGTATATTTAAGAGAAATAAAATAGAATGAGAGCAAGAAAGAAAGAATAGTTAACCGCCAGTGTTAACAATTAATGAGGCATCTAAATATGCTCATCTGACCGTGATTAAATGCCTAAAACCCCTAAGCTCCCGGGGGCTCTGCCCCTGGATTCCACCTAGGACCCTACGGCGGGCCCTTAGATGCTCATCTGACGGTAATTTAATGCCTAAAACCCCTGATTTTTTGGGCTCCGCCCCCTGGAACCCACGCCAAATAGTGACCTGCCAGTGTCATAAAATAATAAGGTATAAACAAAATGCTCATCTGACCTTAATTAAACGCCTAAAACTCCTGAGCTTCCGGGGCCGGCTCAGCCGCCTCGACCCCACCAGGGGCCCTAAGGCGGGCCCCTGAATGCTTATCTGACCGCAATTTATTGCCGAAACCCCTGAGCTTGCGGGGTCGGACAAGGTATCAAAATGTGTTTATCTCACCGCAGGCGCGTAGCCAGGGGGGGGGGGGGGGGGGCGGTCCCCCCAAATCGGAAGAGGACGTAGGAAGAAAAAGGAGCAGACAAAGAACACCTTTGAAAAAAGGATTAAGAGTATAGAGAACGGTACAGCGAATCGTCTTCTTTCTCTCATAATCTTGTGAAACGTCAAAGCTTCCGCGCGAAGCGCGGGAGTATAGGGAACCTGAATAGACCAGTTCACGGTTAGAACATTACTGCAATGACCCCAAATATCCACATATCTTCAAAACATGAAGAAGTCCCACTTTGTACATTTTGAAATAATCACACCTACAGCGATGGAGGTGCTATATAAATAGCCTTTGTTTCCCCTTTTCAAAGAATACTTCCACCTGTGTATCATGGAGTGCACTGAATGTGCACTGAATAAATAATGTTACATAACTTTCATGAGCACGTATCCAGTATTTCGTCTCCTTGTATTTCAAAATTTGTTCTGCAATGACCTTTATCTGCTCATGCTCAGACTGCAACCGTGAACTGGCTTATTCAGAGGCGAGAACGGTAATACGAATCTTTAATGATTTAATGAAACATAAAAGCTTCCGCGCTTCGCGCGGGATGGAGGGGAAACCTAAATTCCGACGAGGATTATTTTCGAAAACGGTACAACAAATCGTCTTCTTTCTCTAATAATTTAATGAAAATTAAAAACTTCCGCGCTTCGCGCAGCAGAGGGGAACCTGAATTCAGACGAGGCTTAAGAGTCGAGAACTGTACAGCCAATCGTCTTCTTTCTCTCATAACATTATGACACTATGGCGGGAAGGGGGGGGGGACCTGAATTCGGACGAGGATTAAGAGTCGAGAACTGTACAACGAATTGTCTTCTTTCGAATGATTTATTGAAACGTAAAAGCTTCCGCGCTTAGCGCGGGAGGGGGGAACTGAATTCAGACGAGGATTAAGAGTCGAGAACTGTACAGCCAATCGTCTTCTTTCTCTCATAATCTTATGTAACTTAAAAGCTTCCGCGCTTCGCGCGGGAAGGGGGGGGGGCCCTGAATTCGGACGAGGATTAAGAGTCGAGAACTGTACAACGAATCGTCTTCTTTCGAATGATTTAATGAAACGTAAAAGCTTCCGCTCTTCGCGCGGGAGGGGGGGGGGGACTGAAATCAGACGAGGATTAAGAGGGCGAGAACAGTACAACGAATCGTGTTCTTTCTCTAATGATTTAATGAAACGTAAAAGCTTCCGCGCTTCGCGCGAGAGGGGGGGGGGGGGAACCTGAATTCAGACGAGGATTCAGAGGCGAGAATGGTAATACGAATCTTTAATGATTTAATGTTACCTTCCGCGCTTCGCGCGGGATGTAGGGGGAACTAAATTCCGACGAGGATTATTTTCGAGAACGGTATAACGAATCGTCCTCTTTCTCTAATGATTTAATGAATCGTAAAAGCTTCCACGCTTCGCGCGGGAAGGGGGAAAACTTATTTCAGACGAGGATTAGAATCGAAAACGGTCCAACGAATCGTCTTCTTTCTCTAATGATTAAAGGAAACTTAAAAAGCTGGAAAGGGGGAACCTGAATTCAGACGAGGATTAAGAGTCGAGAACTCTCCAAAGAATCGTAATAATTTAATAAATCGTAAAATGTTCTTGTGAAACGTCAAAGCTTCCGCGCAAAGCGCGGGAGGGGGGGGGGAACCTGAATTCAGACGAGGATTCAGAGGCGAGAAAGGTAATACGAATCTTTAATGATTTAATGTTACCTTCAGCGCTTCGCGCGGGATGTAGGGGGAACTAAATTCCGACGAGGATTATTTTCGAGAACGGTATAACGAATCGTCTTCTTTCTCTAATGATTTAATGAATCGTAAAAGCTTCCACGCTTCGCGCGGAAGGGGGAAAACTTATTTCAGACGAGGATTAGTGTCGAAAACGGTACAACGAATCGTCTTCTTTCTCTAATGATTAAAGGAAACTTAAAAAGTTAAAAAGCTTCGCGCGGGAGGGGGGGGGGGGGAATACCTGAATTCAGACGAGGATTAAGAGTCAAGAACTCTCCAAAGAATCGTAATAATTAAATAAATCGTAAAATTTTCCGCGCCGCGCTTTGCGCGGGAGGGGAAAAACTAAATTCAGACGAGGATTATTTTCGAGAACGGTATAACGAATCGTCTTCTTTCTCTAATGATTTAATGAATCGTTTAAAGCTTCCACGCTTCGCGCGGAAGGGGGAAAACTTATTTCAGACAAGTTTTAGTGCCGAAAACGGTACAACGAATCGTCTTCTTTCTCTAATGATTAAAGGAAACTTAAAAAGCTTCTGCGCGAAGCGCGGGAGGGGGGGGGGGGGGTAAACCTGAATTCAGACGAGGATTAAGAGTCGAGAACTCTCCAAAGAATCGTAATGATTTAATAAATCGTAAATTTTCCGCGCTTCGCGCGGGAGGGGAAAAACTTAATTCAGACGAGAATTATTTTGGAGAAGGGTACAACGAATCGTCTTCTTTCTCTAATAATTTAATGAAACGTCAAAACTTCCGCGTTCGCGGAGGAGGGAGGGGGAAACTCGCCCCTCCCTGCACCGACCCCCCCCCCCGTATTACGTCACTGTTGGTCACCATTACGTACCAATATTTGGCTCGCATAATTTCAAATTTGGGCCCCCCCTAAGAAATCCTGGATCCGCGCCTGGGGGGGGGGGGGGGGGGGGTACTCAGATTATAGTCGGACGGGGGTGTGCGGCTGAGACCTCCGAACCCATACCCACATCCAAGGGTCCTTTTGCTGTAAATAGGTACCCATGTCTAGGGATTTTTTGTGAAAAATAGACCCATGTCTAAGGATTTCAAACTTTAAATATTACATTTTTTTTAGCTGTAATAATACAATGGCCAATCATTTTGCAGTTTCTCGATAAAATTCTTATTAGTAAACTGTACCATACTAATCCCGGAGAAAATTAGGGAGAAAAGAGGGGAAAGGAATAAATGAAAAAAAGGGACCCATGTCTAAGGTTTTTTTTTTTTTAAGTGGGACCCATGTCTAAGGATTTTTTTAATGAAAAGGGGACCGGTGTCTAAGGATCTTTCCTGAAAAAGTCACCCTTCCGAGCGGCACATCCCCGTATACCCAAGATACGTGAGTACTTATCAAAAGGAAAAAGGACAGTTATTAGAAAAGAAAAGGTGCTCGTGTCAAAGTAAAAAGGGCAATTATCAGAACCTTCAGAGGTCAAAATGGCACTTCTTGCACCCGAAAAAGGACACTCAACAGAAATGAAAAGAGGTACTTCTGAAAATGAAAATGGGAAATCTGTTGGAGGAGAAGGGCACCTATCAGTTTTTGAGTTAGGGGTATTTATCATAATGTTCAAAGGGGCCTTTTGAAAAGGGGAGGGGCTCATATAAAAAAAGGGAAAAGGGGCACTTATCCGAAGGAAATATGGTACTTATTAAAAAGGAAAAGGGACACGTGCCAAAATAAAAGGGGCACTTATCAGAGGTAAAAAGTGGCATTTAAGAGAAAGTGAAGGGAGTTTTATTAAGAAGGGAAAAGTTCACTTATTAAAAAGGAAAAGGGGCACGAGTCAAAGTACAAAAGGGCAAAAATATCAGAGGTGAAAAGGGGAATTTCTCGCACCTGAAAAGACGTAGGCCTACTCACCAGAAATGAAAAGAGAGGAAAAGAACAGTTATTAGAAAAGAAAAGTGGCACTCATAATGTAGAAAGGGGGCTTGTTGTGGGGTACCTGAAAAAGTGGATGGCACAGTGCCCCCCCCCCCCCCCAGGCGCGGATCCAGGATTTCTTAGGGGGTGGGGGCCCAAATTTGAAATCAATTTTAAATTTAGTGTGCTAAAATGTGAAAATCGTGCCGGCCAATATTTCACTCAGCGGGGGGGGGGGGGGGGGGGGGGGGGCCCATCTAAAAAAATGTAAAAATACACATTTTGTTCCCAGGGGGGCGGAGCCCCGCAACCCCCCCCCCCCCCCCCCCCCCCCCCCCCTCGACCGGGATTGCCACTTCTGGCAAAATGGGCAAAAATAGGAGGAAAAAACCCGGAAATTCATGTCATTTCAGCAACCTTTTGTAAATCACTGATAACGAATTAGAAATAAACCACTTTTGAATTTTATTTGGGGGTCAACTGCCGCCCCCCCCCCCCCCCCCCCACCTCCTCCATCAGTACGCCAGTGCTTCGGGTATCACTAAACCGACGTCCCTCGAGACCGATAAAGCGAATCAGACGGCTTCTCAGTTTTTGTTAGGACTGGGGTGTGCGGCCGCTCAAGCCTCGAAACCCCTACCAAACTGTCATTTTGGTGATTTTTCTCGAGGTAAAGCTCATTTTTCATAATTTTCGAAAAACCGAACCCATGCATTTTAAGGGATTTTTCGTGAAAAAGTGACCCATTAGAGAGGCACATCCCCGTATGTCTTAATATGTGAGTACCCCCCCCCCCGATCCCCCCCCCCCCCCCACCAGGACAACCAAGGAAACCACCACGTGAGGACAATTAACCCTCCCCACGGAAATTACCCCCTGTTTATTAAAGGGAAAGTCTACCCTGAATGATAGTGAGGTTTTTTCGGGGGTAATAATTGTCCAGAAGGGGCGGGGGGGGGGATGTTTGTCCAAGGGGTACATTTTTCGGGGGGATAATAGTCCTCGTGGGGTTATTGTCCCGTTGGTAATTGGCCGGGGGGTGGTTGTCCAGCGGGTATAGTTGTCTTAAAAACAGTTTCAAAAGGTCCACAAGACTGATGCCCCACTCCAAAATGCAGTGAGCCGACTGACATTAGGAGCCAGCCCACGAGACAGACGAAACAAAATGAAGGAAGATATACAAGGGCGTCAGTCTTGTGGACCTTTTGAAACTGTCTTTAGGATAATTACCCCACTGGACAACCATCCCCCTGGCCAATTACCAATTGGACAATTACGTCTCGAGGACTATTACCCCCCCCCCCCCCCCCTCCCTGAAAATGTTCCCCTTCCCTTGGACAAACACCCCCACCGCCCCCCCCCCCCCTCCCTGACAATTATTACCCCCGAGAAAAAAATCACTATCAAGCAGGGTGGACTTTATCTTTAATGGAGAAGGGTTATTTTTCCGGGGGGGTATTGCCCTTGGGGTATTTTTCCGAGGGGTATTTGTCCGGGAGAGCGATTATCATCGTATACTGTTCGAAATGCATTTCATCGAACACCCTACGTGTTATTTAAAGCAATTTACAATAAATTCATTCTTGCAGCTCAGTGCATACCGGAAGTGAATATTTATCTTTGAATATTAAGCATTAATGGCTTTGTCTGAGTGTAATATACACTTCTGGTATCCTATACCAATTAATGTGGTCAATTGTAAAATAGTTTGATTCGTTGCATTTTGCATTCGTCTAAATCCTTTTATTTCTGACCACTGAAAGTCGGTTTTGTAAGTGTGCCTGAGCATTAAGGAGGTTATCGACATCCTGAACAGGATATAGATTGCGGTTTTCGTCCTTTACTTTTTTAACATTGTCTGTAGGGGTGATGGGGCATTTCTTTAAGTGGACCACTTTTCCATAGACTCGAAGGGGCACCTTTTCTGTTATGAAGCTGTGTATGTCTGAATCAAAATGATTTAAATGACACGCCCTCTTTTTGTATGGTTCATTTTGTTGTCATTTCTACCAGTAAGTAAGTGCCGGTGTTATGTTTGACAATGTATGACGGTGAACTTAAAAATTAAAATCATTTATAGTTTGGCTCAGCAATTTTTAATGAAAAATGCAGATTTTCTCCATGGATTTTTCTGGGTTTGACTTTAAAGGGTAAAGCACACAAATTAAACACAGAATATACCGATAATGACTGAGAGTAAACTATTGTTTATTGAACTCCGGTTTCATGTGGTAACATGGAAAAAGGAAATACAATTTCCCTCTTATAAGAAACAGCATTTTGCTTTGCAAGGAGACGGATACAAGCATTTGCAGACACTAATCGTTTACATCATGTTTAAAATATCAAATCAGGCAAAAGCTAGATAAAGTAACAAAGTAAATTAAATAATTCGGCTTAAAAAAATATTAAAAAAAACGTTTCAAAATCAGTCCGTGAAACGAATCTATGTAGAATTCAAAACTGAAGTTAAATTTTGTTGATCACTTATTTTAAATAATCTTTCAGTAATGTTGTTTCCTCTTACACTGAATATATTAATAGCCACATAACAATAGTAATTTGGACCTTTAAAGTCATCGATGTTCATGATTATCAATATCAATTTGTCTTCAATTTTCCCATTTTGAAATTTAAAAAGAGTGATTTATACATTTCTTTTATCTATATGTTATCTATTTTCTTTTTAGGTTTGGGGGGAATCGAGGCAATGTTCCTCCGTTTCTCCAGCGCTGTTCTAGAGATACATGTATATATATATATATATATATATTTATTTTTTATTTATTTATTTTTTTTTGGGGGGGGGGGGGGTTGGTTGCTGGGGGTTTGGGTTCTTGCAATAATTTTGTACATGTGCCTCATGCACTTAAATTAATATTTAATCAAGAAACAAGACTCCCCCCCCCCCCCACCTTCCCACCCGACCTATATCCGGATGAAAATAGCAATGAGAGAAAACGACTCCACATGATTGTATAAGAGAAACAAAAGATGGCGCTGTCTAAATATTTTCTTGGTCTTCTTTTCTCCAGAAATGAACTGCATAAAAACAAAATATCATGATGGGATGTAGATTTTCAATTGAATGTTCAACTAGTTTTTTATACATGTTTTTACTTTGGTCAGTGGTTTGAGATGACAAGATGCAGATAGCCATTGTATATTGTGGCAACTATTATCTATTGTCACATATGGGACATTTTGAATTTGACCCCCCCCCCCTCCCTCCCCCAACGCAAGTAGATACTTCTCAGTTCTCGGCATTAACAAAACACACCTTCGTACTTCAATATATGAGAAAAACTTGAATCAGTCATCAGCTATATTAGCGTTTGGATGAAATCGGCAATGTCTTTAACCTGCAAATTGAACCAGACCGTAGGTTGGAAAAATGCTCCCCTGACCCCTATCGCCCTCTATTTAATTTGAATGAAAACAATTATCGTTAGAAAGGCCCTAAACAGTTGCTTGCACCAGTATCAAATATAGAGACAAGACATCATTCGCAGCTAAATCATCTTCAATCCTTACAGCGAATTTAATAGAATTTTAAAAAAGAGACAGTATGCGTCTTGACCACCACCTCAATTTATATTTTGCTTAGTCGTGCGCTTCTCCTCTTAGGAGGAATCTTTGCCTTTGCCGACTTATCACTTTCAATTCCCTGATTTGCAACTTTGACTCGGGCTTTCAAGCTTATTCCCTTGCCTCTTTTGTTCTTAACGTCGACGTCATCAGCATCATCAGGACGGCATTCCTGTTTGACTTTCGTACATATTTTGTCCTTCTTATTTCGTTCCGTAATGGTCATCTCTGAATGAGTCCGCTTTCTTGATTGTTTCTTTGAGGCACCTTGTGATACTTTGGATTCACTCGATGGTTCTACGAATTCCCTTTCCCTTTTTCTTGTTCTGGGTGGAGGAGATCTGCTCTTCTTCCGTCCTTTAGAAACACTCACTTTCCTAGACTTTGATTTACATGATGTAAGAGGCTCTTGATCAAAATCCTCATCATCTTCATATTTCATTCCCAGATTCTCCTTCACCGACTTCTTCACAACCGCTTTTCTTTTTTCAGGTGCCTTTATCGGTTTCATTTTCTTGGGCGCTTCGCATCATCGTCGTCATCAGATTCATCTTTATTCTCCCGTTTCACATTTGTAGTTTTCGTAATTTCCCCAATGTTTGCTAGCTCTGCCTTTGACACATCACTCTCAACTCTCAGTCCTTGGCATTCGGGACACCACATCGTCATTCTCTTCAGTTCATCTCCAAAGAATCCTCTCCTAGTCTTATGACCGTCGGGACATTTAAACTTCCAGTACATCTTCAACCAGGAGCCAAATTTCTGATACTCCGGCAACTCTTCCTCCCACTTCAGCCAGTCCTTTGTAAATCGCACGACTTCCTCGGCGAGTCGCACGGCTTCGTGTCGTGTCAAATTGCTTCCTAGTTCCAGAGGATGCATTCGACAGGCGTAAAGCACTTCATTCTTGACGATGTTACCAGCTCCTGCGAAGTGCGTCTGGTCCATGATGGTGTAGCAGATTGGTATTGGTTTCAGTAACGCCGTCGCCGCCTTTTCGAAATCAAATGTCTCGGATAGAACGTCAGTCCCTTCATCTTCACATGGCCCTTCAACGATACGGATGCTGCCGCCGTAGAAGACAAGAAATGTCTTATCCTCGAAGTCAAACTCCACCATAGGATTCGGAGCTTTTGGTACTTCTGATTTCTTTGCTCGCTTCGAGCGTTTTGATGGCTCTTTGTATTCATTCGCTCGTAGGCTACCCCACATCAAGAAGTGATACCGGTACCAGATGGAGTCTTCTCTACCGTCAATGTTCTCTTCTTTAACATCACTCGCCTTCATAATTGTCTTTCTCGCGGATGTGTCCGGCTCACTACTACTCCTTGTGTCGTTTCCTGAAGGGCTATTTTGTAGGAGTTGGAGAAACAACTGCTTGCCATAGACGACGACGGCATTGATACATGCACCTCTCCATCTCTCGCGCTCCATTACCTTGCTAACTCCTTTGACCACCTTGATGCGTTTATGGATGAATTGACGAGCGGTGTCACCCCATCGTCTTACACATGGACCCTCTGGCATAACGCTGCCGTGGTGGTAAACCTATAGGGAATGACGTAACAAATCAAATGAAATCATAATTATAGGCGTTCATGTCGTATATATTCATTTCATCATGTATTTCACTCCAGAGCAAACCAAAAAAGAAAAGGCTAAAAACAAGGCACATCAAAATCATCAAAATATGCTACAATAGTTAAGGGTCTATAAATACACAGATATAAATGTACGTTGTAATAAAGGAGGTAACTGCCAAAAGGAATAATATCATTATACTTTTTGATTATAATCATGTTTCAGAGGTATGAATACAGAGGGACACGAAGGCATGCATGTACCAAGGGGCGGTGGAGCTACTTCCAAAGTGTGTGTGTGGGGGGGGGGGGGGCACACCAACAAAAAGGGCACATTCTGGAGGAAAAAAAGGCCCACCCCCCACTCCGGGGTCGGAATGACCGCATGCGTGTTACCAAAATGTCCGGTAAAGGGGTACTTTTCACGCACCAAAGTACGTCTCGTATATACACAAAATTGACTTTACACACCGGACTTAGGGGGTGTTTTCAAAAGGAGGGAACACGCATAAGCGTACTCTAAATAACACTGAGTGGGGGGGGGGGGGGGGGGGGGGAAGGGCACCTACAAAGGGAAATCTCAAGGCGAAAATATACAATTTTTTAGACATTAGTTTATACCCCGTCCCCTACATTGTGATTACAATCATTATCATTTATCAGGATGATTTCAATATCTGTTTCTCTTTAAACATCATACACGATTTTTCTTAAGCATCATACTTTGCCTTTGGGTGTGATGGTCTAAAACTTCATTTGTAAGCGAGCGAGGAAAAAAGATTTGTGGGGTCGCAGTGCGAAAAAATTACACCCCCAATCCTGATGGGGGTATAAGCACATAGAGGAAGACTGAAAAGACCTTCGATAAGTAACATGATTATATCATCTAAATGCGGGCGAGCGTAGCAAGCGAGCTTTGGGGGAAATTGCTCTTAGTCGCTCTAAATCAGGGGCACGTTTAATGATGGGAGGAAAAGAGGACACCTATCGAAAGGAATAAGACACTTACTAAAAAAGAAAAGGAGCTCTTGTCAAAAGCGGTGAAATGGGGCATTTCTTGCACCTGAAAAGAGGCACTCACCTGGGATGAAAAAGGGCATTTATGAGAAATTGAAATGAGCATTTATTTTGTCGACGGAAAAGGGGCACCCATCAGATTTTGATAGGGCATTAATAAGAGGTGAAAAGGAGCATTAATGAAAAGGGGATAGGTCCCTTATTAGAAAGGAAGAGTGGCACTTATCGCATCTGAAAGGGGCACTGACCTGATATTTGTTGAAAGAAAAGGGGCACCAATCAGATTTTGATAGGGGCATTTATCGGAGGTGAAAGGGGACTTTTATGAAAAGGGGGAAGTGGCTCTTATTAAAAATAAAAAGAGGCACATGTTAAAATAAACGGGGCACTTATCAGAGATGAAAAGGGGTAATTATGAGAAGGGGAAGGGGCAATTAATGTACAAGAAGGAAAAGGATCATTTATTTGAAAGAAAAAGGGGCGGTTATTAAAGGTGAAACGGGGCACTCATCGGCGGTGAAAGCTGAGCACTTAACATAAGGAAAGGGGGCGGTTATTAAAGGTGAAACGGGGCACTCATCGGCGGTGAAAGCTGAGCACTTAACATAAGGAAAGGGGGCACTTATTTCATGTAAAAAGAGGCACTTCTTAGTTCTTACAAAGTTAAAGGGGCACTTTTCCTGTGTAAAAAGGGACACTCTTTGAAGGTGTTGTGGTCTAGTGGGTACGTCACCGGACTGTGGATCGCATGGTTCCCGGTTCGAGTCCCGCCACGGCTCAAATGTCCTTTGGCAAGACATTAATCTACATTTGCCATACTCTACCCATGTGAGGTAAATGGGTATCCGGTAGGAAGTAGAGCAGTGGTCTCGTAATCAGGTGACCCAGGTTCGAAACCAAGTCGATGCGCTATAGTGCCCTTTGGTAAGGCATTAATCCTCATTACCAGGTCCCTCAAAGAGGACCTAAAGCCGTCGCGGCCGTCTGGTTGCTTACTAAGAAGCATTTATGCTTTCTTAGCAGTCGGGTAAAATAGCCACCACCACAATCAAATTCCTTGAATGCTTGAGCACCTTTTAATGGTAGCTCAGTTAAAGGCACACTGTCCTACCTGTAGCTACTTGCTCCCTCTATATATAAAACTTCCCAAATCGGTGCCTGTTGGTCCCCCATGATCCTCTTTTTCTTATGTTAAATGAGAGCTGAGTTAATGAGATAGCCACCTGTCACAGTGACCTCGATGGCTCGCTGTGTGGTCTAATCCCTTCTAGCTGCAGTAGTAACGCCTACCTTTAAAGCCGGGGTAATAATTGCAGGGCCCTCAGGGAGAAAAGTATGAATACTGATAAGGCTACCCTGGGTAATCAAGACATATTATTATTACTTGAAAAAGTAGGGGCCACTGCCCAGGGGAGCGCCGCCTCTGCATGTGCATGCACCGCCTCTGCATGTGCCCCCTACATATTGAAAGACAGGGGTGACGGGCAAAGAGAGGAAAAATATATAGGAGAAATGGCGATTTGAAAAGAAGATAATACGCGCGAACCCCTCCCACCATATACACAGGCGCGGATCCAGGATTTCTTAGGGGAGGGGGCCCAACTTTTTTTTTTTTTGCTCCCGAAAATTTGAAAATCGCGCCGGCCGAAAAGTCGCTCAGTGGGGGGGGGGGGGGGGGTGGGGGGGGGGGGGGTAGTGAGCACATTTTTTTTTTTTTTGATCCTCAAAAAAAATTCAATTTGCACCCCCCCCCCCCTTGAGAGCCAGGGGGGGGGCCCAACCCCCCAAAAAGGTAAAAATCACGTGATTTTACATTATTTTTTTCTCAAGGGGGGGGGGGGGGGGGGGGACCCGGGCTCCCCGGGCCGCGACTTTACGTTTTACACTGTAGTTCCGTCATTTTCACGATAAGTGAGTAAAACCGGGCTGCAGCAAAGACTACATGTACAACTGGGCGTTGTGGCGTGCGCCTGTAATCCAAGCTGCGTGGGGAAGTTACGAATTGTCTCTCAGATTTGCTGTTTACTTCTGCACAAATCGATCGAACCAATTTGTTTATAAAACCGAATTATCAAAATTAAAGACAACTCTATTTTCTTTGTTTCATAATAATTATATTTTAAAATGTGTACATGCACAATCCCTGAATAATTCTGAATAGCCAACGAAAGTTATCATTTAATATTTTAAGCATTTGATATTAATACTTTTTTTTTTCTGACAGATCAGTAACTACATGTTGTATTAGCATATATGCTTAATTATGACATAAATCAACCATTAATGAAATATAACGTCAAGAATGCGAGAATAACCTGTCAAGTTCAGATCAGGCGCGCTGTTCATGAAGTACTAGTCTTTGCTGCAGCCCGGTTTTACTCACTTATCGTGAAAATGACGGAACTACAGTGTAAAACGTAAAGTCGCCCCCGGGCCCCCCCCCCCACCCCCCCCCCCCTGGATCCGCCACTGCATATACATTCCCCTTATAGACATTGTTCTATTATTTTCAACAATCTGGTCCCTCGCATGCAAGACATTGTAAATTAACACTTATAAGGTAAATGCATAGAAAGTATATCATTATCAAAGCAAACTAACAAAACACATCAAAATGTAACTTACGAATACAATATGACTAGCATGACATAAACAAGTGGAATGGAATATATCGGATACAAGTTCTGATATCATATTGTTTGATGGAGTATAAATAAAACACATCAAAATGTAACTTATACGAATACAATATGACTAGCATGAAATAAAAAAGTGACATGGAATATCGGATACAAATTATTTGTTATATCATGTTGTTTGAAGGAGTATAACATTATGTGCCATGTGGTTTGAGATAACCCGCTACGGTCATCAGCCCGACTCCCATGCATTATGAACTCAAAGCATATAATTTCATGCTGATGGTCAATTATTTGGCTTACAATGTGTTGACCACTAGCTGTATCACATGCCATGCATACATGCATGACGACCATGGAATGTTATTGGTGTATAACTCACCTATAATACGGCAGAATGCTGATGAGTGGTGACAATTAATGACCCTCAACCTCTTTTAAAGAATTCACAACTAATGATTTATCTCTCATTCATCGTATAAAGACGAAGTGATGGCAGCATAGCTCATTGCAATTTTCTTGGGCCTTGGTCCATGAATTTCAAGTGGAATGACAGACTATAAGAATGTACCAGGCGCAATCCTTGAATATACCGCGCTATTCGCTCCGACGAATACAAGGTATTGTTTTGTGCGGCCCAGCGGTGCAGACGAATCGAAACACACATTGGCCTGGTATTCGTATTAGTATTTTTTGTTACACAACTTATACCTAGTAGGCTCTTTAGTTTTGCTGACAATACACCCATGTTACGTTCTGAATTAACAATGAAAAGGGTTTCGTCAATAAAGTTGTTAACCAAAAGTCTAGAATAGAATAGAACAAAAGACAAAATAAAACACGGCCGGCGGGGGGGGGGGGGGGGGGGGGGACAGGAAACTGCATTATCTGTAAAGTTATATATTATACAATTCAATTTAATCCAAATTTTATTGATTAAAATCCAAACAAATCGGATCATTCTCAATGTCTTTTGTTTTATAACATTGGATAACAAATTTCAAAATTATAGTGTAACATGGTGAAAGTAAAGATGACAATAACTCGGAATGACCAAAATTAACATACTCATGCATGTCTCTTCTGGAATATGATACAGGGATGAAAATAAATTGAATTAGGTCTACTAGTAATACTTTTTACAAATTTGTTTTTCTTTTCTTTTTAAATAAAACGGAAAAAGATAAGAGAAATACAAAAATACAACATGATAGTAAAACAATATAGGTTTATATAAATAAATATGTTGTATGTTTACCAACCCATCCACGCGAGATGACACCGACAATACGACCCTATTCCAAATCCAACCTAGTGGTGGGAAACAGTGAGCATGGGATGACAAAAAAATAATGCTTATTACTTTTTACAATACTAAATTTCAACGAGATTGATAAAAAAAATATTTTTAAACCAACAACAAAAACAAAACAATAAAACAATCAACGATCTACTAATTTCGGCAATTAACAGCAAAACTTGAACTTTATATATATGTATATATTTTGTTAGGGGGCGGTGAGAGAGAGAGAGAGAGAGAGAGAGAGAGAGAGAGAGATAGAGAGGGGGAAGAGAGAAAGAGAAGGGGGATATCAACTTGTTTATTATTTATATATATATATTGAATAAGTGCATGAATATATTTTGCTTTTTATTTATCTATTTCTGTGGGTTTTGTAATACAAGTATGGATCTACCATCGCCCCCATAAGAAGCTCTTTGGTCTGCCCCTTTTTACCGAATGAGCAAAACATTTGAGGAAATACGTTAACAAATTAAAATAGATAAATAAATATGACTGTCAAGTGAAAATCACATTATAGTTGAACATTTTGGGAATTAATTAGAAAGGGGAAATTTTTATTTGTTTATGGCTCCCTCTGTGTGCAAAATTGAACAGGCATTTCGTGCTTGATGACCGGGCGTTTCCGATCCTGGCAGTGTAGGAAGTGCGATAAAAGATGGTATGTTTCACTTATTTTACAAAAATTAGCATTAATCATGTAACTTAATCGCATTTTCATTGTATATTTAAACAATTAGAGGTAAAGGATTATTTATGAATTGTGTCATAATGCCATTTTAACTCTTCGAAACTGAACGCGGAAAAGGATGTCGAAAAGCATGTACGGTGGAGACACTGCCAACCTACGGGAGCGTACTGGCCTAGCTGGTTACTCGAAATCCCATCCGATCTGTTTGCCGCACTGTGCACAGATATTCCATGCAAATGACTTCCGGTTATCTAATTCACTTTGCATTGTAACATGTCACAGTATGGGTACTTGAATTGTGTGATTTTTATTCAAAGTATACGTTAAGAACGTGGAGGTAAAGACTGTTTATTCAGAATAGATGAAGATTTTTATAAATTTTACCTTACAAAAGTGGAAACAAAAATGGTTGACATTTTTTCTTGCATTTCTTTACCATGGATCATTGGATGATAAAGTCTTGGAAATGAATTTAAAAAAAGACATAGAAAGAATCACCAACAGCATCTTCTATCCAACATCATTCCAAGTAAATGTGTACATCATGACCTAGTAGAACTTAAACCTAGTCACAGAACTTACATTGTAGAAGTATAATGAGGGAACAACAAGTCTGAGGAGATCCTTTTCATGTACATGTAAAACAGACTTGTGACAAACAACCAGAATACAGAAAGGAAATACAATTTTTTTTGTAATTAGCTCTCAATCTTTCCATCAGTTTTAAGAAGCTCTCAGTCATTCGCAGTATAGATCTAATTCTAATATCAGAACTATTTAAAAATTAATATTAGATCAGGACTAGTGCACCTCTTCTTCTGTTATTTAGCTGGAATCTGAATCAAATCCCTTTTAAAATGGTCTACAAAGACTCTTCATTAGTCATTATTGATCGACTACATTGTAGATCTATCTTAATCTGTCCAGTATTTGTTTCCTTTTTTTTATGGAACTGTGGATAATATATCTTTTGTTTGGGTATAATTGTTATGAACTTATGGTCTACATGAGCCAACAATTGGTAAAGCCCTAATACCTTGGTCTAAATACTTTTTTGTTTAATGCCCGTCTGCACTAGTTTGGCCAGGAGGGATTAGACCACCCAGCGTAGACACTGACAGTTGGTTATCTCATCGAATCAGTTCTCATTTAACTTAAGAAAAAGGGGATTGTGGGGGACCAGCGGTCACCGATTAGGCATTGATTGCTGTATAGAGGGCGCAAGTATCTATAAGTAGTGCATTTGGTCTTTAAAGAAATGTTTCTTTCAATTACAACTTTCATACATGGAGTACATACTGTACATGAACATTATCTAAATCTACATGTATATACACTGTGATTCTCTGTATTACTTTTTGAAAGTATTTTTTAAGTACACCAGTCTGTAGTTTACATTTCCCATGAATCCCATCATATTGTAAAAGAATAATGACACTTAATGGAACACTTAAATAGTTAAATTCTCTTTGTGCAGACTGTTTATCCTTCCTTCGGGCTTTGTCAATATTACTTCCCTGTATATGAGCTAGTTTTGAGATGGTTTGTATCTGATGGCAATATTATGTTACAATTTGAATTTTTATTAAAGGCATGAGGGTATAATTTTTTTGAATTAAAATTGGAAATTTAAGATGTACACTCTGTTCATGTACAGTAGGAGGGGGGGGGGGGGGGGTAACATTCTTGAATTAAAAATTTGACATTTTAGGTTTTTAAGATGTACGTTCTGTTCATGTAGGGGGGGGGGGTAACATCTCAGCCTTTAGTATTATTAGAGTTATTTTACACCATTTTATGAGGGTTGAGTATACATGTAGGCCCTCAAATAATCCTAAAATAATCCTAAAAGAATCCTAAAAGGCTAAAATATCTGTATTGGTGGTAATTGGTATACATGTGCTTATGTTGCCTTTTCTAATCTTGTAGGAGAGTTGTTTTGTTTAACTTGTTTTATTCATGAAATTCAAAACAAATTGTAAATTTCAAGACACCATATGAAAAATAGATTGACCCTTTGACCCTAAATCAAGGAGACGTCAGATCATTTATTTTCAAAGCCCCCAAAACACACACAAAACCAAAAACATAGAGGAAAATTATGACAACGACATAGTTTTATTCTTTGTTTTTCCCATCTTTTTATTGTTTAATTTATTTTTCTCATTGATAATAAATCAGAGAACTAGACCATGGTGTAGGTTCCAATCATTTTCATGAAATCAAGCAGAATGGTTTAAAATTCACTAGATATTGCAATGAAATAGTAATAGAAGTTTAAAAATCAAGAAATCATCTTTTATTTGATCTTCAATTTAGGAGTAATAAAAAAAAATGTATTTACATATTTATGTTTGACAATTGACATAAAGTAATGGAGATAAAGTATTTCAAGCACATCCCAATTAACAAGTCCTTACTGTACAAAGATGATGTATGATTAATCTGTATTTGCCCAAATTCATTATATAATTGCACTTGAATACAATATAGCAGTGCTTATAAATACTATAAATTGCCCTTTTGAAATGTTTGGGTTTCCTGGGTTATAAGGGACAATTCTGTTGAGTACCTAGCAATTTGATACACCTGTGAGCTTCACTTTCTGTAAAATGTCAAATAAAGCTTGATTATCTGCCAAAGTATCAATAGAATGCCTTCTGTGTAAAACGATTTGTAAGGAAAGAAGCTATATAAAGATACAGGTACATGTATATACATATGAGGAAGTAGTCTCAACATTGCATTCATGCACTTTGACAATAGAAAGTCCTACTTTGTTTCCTACTTGAGAGTTGAGATCTGCATGTAATAGGGGAAAAGGAAATACATGCACTGGCTCTAAGCCTCTTCTCAAAATACAACCATATCCTCAGTTTATATTCAGAATTTCTCACATGCATTATATTTACAGTATGCATGTAAAATCAGGAAGCTGAGTGGGGTTCCTGGATATGATAAGATAACATCATTTAGCTTCGTTGTATGCACATCTGTAATATGTTTTATAACATGTACAGACTCAAAGGTTGATAAGATTTTTTTTTAATGATTCAATGAACAGTTTCTATTTTTTTTTTTTTTTTTTACTATTCAGATGTTATTCTTAATATATACTCTGTATTAATCCATTTTCTTGTTGATTGCTTTTACCAATGAAGAATAAAAAAAGAAATAAGATCTATAAAGAGGAAAAAATATTATATTATACATGTACAAGCATGTACAAGCATTGTATAATTTTTCATCTGATTAACAACATAAACTGAAAAAGTGTCCAACTAAACAATTTAAATTTTATTATCATTTTACTTCATGCTGTTGTAATGCTTATAATGAATTATGAAAACTAGTCATTATTTTACCATTGTTGTATTATTATAAAGGGTTACCATTGGCTAGAACTAACAATTGTTTATCATTTTCTACATTGACAGGCTGCAACACTGAGACCATACCTTAATGCCGTGAGGTCAACATTGACCGCTGCTATGTGCCTAGAAAACTTCTCTTCACAAGTTGTAGAAAGACACAACAAACCAGAAGTAGAAGTCAGGTGAGTCAAAGAAAACAAACACTAAATAATGATAAAAACGGTGCTTTTAAACTGCTTACCACCAAAGTCTCTAAGGGCTGGATCAGAGATATAGGGATGAATTGACAGTGGATGTGGTAGTCACATAGATTGCCTTGTAACTTGTTGAAATAGAAGATCTTATTTAGCAAGTGTATAATAATCAGATTAGATGTTTATTCTCATTTCATATGATATACATTTTCAGGTTGAGTTGACAAGTGAAGATTTTGGAGTTTGGACCACGAAACTGGAAAAAAATTACATTAGGCATAAGACTTCTTAGCACTTAAGAATTTAGAATTTGGGTTAATATTTAAGACTCAAGATTGAGTGATAAATTGACTGACGATATCTTTACTGGACTGCTAAGAAAGCAAATAAATGCGCATACATTTAGGAATATGTGGAAATTTGAGTCCTATCTTAAGGACTTGATATTGAAAAAGGACACTAGTGCGTTAACTTTGTTTAGAATCCAGGACTTTCCAGCTGTGATCCCATTGCTCTACCACTGATCCATCACTGCGCAGCAGCAAATTTGACAAGATACTGTTTGAGAGTTTAGATGGACTTTACATTATAATTATGCAAAATCAAACATGTAGTGAGGGTTTGTGTTGTAAAAAAAAGGGAAATATTGTACCTGTATACTAAATGATTCAGTTTTAGATGTAGATACAACTGCTGGTATACAATGTATATAATCTACTTTTTAACTGTTATGAAAATTCAGTTAAGTTATCAATTCAACTATTTTATTTATTTTGTGATATGATATTGAGGTGAATGGTGTGCTAAAATGTTGTTTAATGTTTTGTTTGATTTTACAGGAGTAGTAAAGAATTATTGTTGACACCAGTATCAGTGAGCAGAAATGAAAGAGAGAAGGTTCTAATAGAAGGTTCAATCAACTCACTCAGAATAAGCATCGCCATCAAGCAGGTGAGAATCAAATCGTCTTCTCTTTATCCTATACATAGGGTTTACAGACAAGATAGAAAGCGTGTTAGATGTGTTAAATGGGGTGTAGCCTGCAGCCTGGTAGCATGACAAGACTACGTGTCTTTCCCGTGGCCTGACTCGGGGCCAATCAGGTATAATACGACTACGGACGACACGACCGCAGTAGGTCTACGTATTCACGTGCGCTCAACATACTCGAAACCGAAGCGTGAGGAGAACTTCGGTCTTTGTGAACGCTTGCGCGCACTGACACAGTTAATCAAGTCCATTCGTTTACTTGCAATTGTCCACAAGAAGACGTAGATGGCGTCAACCAGTATTTCCCATGCTACAGCCCCTTTAAGGATTAGTAGTCAATCACATACAATGAGGACTTTTCTGCTCCTTGTTTTCAATTACCGTGTTTTTATAAGATTTCAAATTTTTCCGGAATTTTCCAAGTACGCGCTTCTGTAGAAATACACCATAATAGGATTATAATGCTAACATAGGGCCCGACAATAACAGGCGCCCATGACACATGTGCACCTTAAAGGTAATACAAAGTTTTGGTATGGGTCATGAATTTGGTTCAATTGAACATATTGGAAGCATATGCGATCCTACAATATTCAGTGATCGTTGTCGTGGTTGAAATCGAGTCTAAATTTATGAAATTGTAAACACTAACTCTTTATGTTGTATAGCTCCCTCTCAAGGTCAAGATATTAATTAAGCTATAAAACGATGTTTCTTGACTAAAATCGACCAAATAGCTATTCCCGTTTGGAAATTATATATCACAACTACATATTCTGAAATTTTCATGGTCACAGCTACCATTGTACGGCCGTAGGCGCTATTTGAAATTTATCAGAATTTACCAGAAGGCACCGGTAAATTTTTATATTCAAGTTTTCTCGAAAGCAGAAATTGTTTAGGGGCTAAATTTTCTAGTGCTTTTAATACATCCACTGGGGCATCCAAATATATCAAAATTGTATGAATCACTATCCACCCAATTTTCAAAATTTCCCAAAACTTTGTATTACCTTTAAATCTAAATCCAGCCCCCCAAAAAATTAGAAGTTTTTACGTAGGCTCGTACACATACAGACTCTAAAAAGTTTAATAATCCGGACCCTCTTCTAAAGATGTTAGTGTGGGAACCTGGCTAACTGAAAAACTTACCTGTCTCTACAGGGTTTTTTTTTCCCCGGTAAAGCTCACCCTCTTCAGGTCTGTAGAAACGAATCCACACTTTAGCCTCTAATAGGTCATGTGACGTAAAGCATTACTGTACACATTGCCCACTTTCCAGACATCCAGCAAACCTGCTGGCGTCAACTTCCATTCAAATCTGCTTTTGTGCACCTGTAGAAACTGACTGGTGAAATTTCATTATGTTCTGAGTCTCCCGTAGTCGTAGAACACGCTGAATGTTAGTTAAAGCACATGTAGGTGCATAATTATATTTGGTAATTTTGTTTAATTTTACATGTTTTGTTGCGACCATTCACTATTATGGCAGGGATCCACATACAGGGTGTATATTAGTCGGTCATAAGGATATTCTAAAAACCAAGGAGGTTCTGTCATACATATGTTTGTTAATGTAAATACCTCTTTTAATTTGAAGTCGTTTGAACGGAACAAGGTCATTTGCTGTTGGATTTGAAAAAATACTAAATATCCTTTATTCAGGGCCCCATGGAAGACCACTACTTATTGGTGAATGGGCTACCCTGTCAAAAGATTAGAAATAAATAAATAAATATGTGTTTTTCCTCCTGAAGAAAGTAATGGATTGTATTTGAAGTACTATACTAGATGTGAATATTCTGAAAACAGCTGTGTAATTTATAATCTACTCCTCCATCATATCTATATGTGTATGTATCTTTCCCGATGGGTCATAATTGTCATGGTGTGAATTTCATTTTCTTTGTCAGGCTGATGAAATCGAGAAGATCCTTTGTCACAAATTTACCCGCTTTATGATGCTCAGAGCAGATAACTTCTTCATTCTTCGAAGAAAACCTGTAGAGGTAAGTTGACATATTCATCCATTCCTCATTTACTCTCAAGATGACAAGCACATATCCTTTGCCTATGTTTATAGTACATTGAAACTGAAAGGAATACAAATAATAAAAGCACTGCTTGTTTAAATACAGTGAATTATATGAAGAAAAACGATATTCAAGGTTTATCATTTCCCAAATCCATATATTCAATTTTGAAATGACTGAGAGAAGATATATTGCAAACAGTGAAATGCCTGGGGGTGTTTCATAAAGCTGTGCGTAAATTTATGCATGACTTTACGAATGACTTGAATATGAAGAGCTAAATGGGATTCTCAAAAACTCCTTTTAATTGCATAAGCTAAAGTTGATCAATTTTATCATTATTAACAAAACATTTTAATGCAAAGTGTATTTTGGGCTACAATTTTATTTAATTGAGATTATGGGAAATACAGTCACACTTTGTTAAAATGTCAGGAAAAACTTTGTGCAACCCATTTGGCTCTTCATATTCAAATAATTTGTAAAGTCGTTCGTAACTTAATGCACAGCTTTATGAAAAACCCCCTGATCTCTTCCAGTTGTAGGTCACTGATCGCAGATCTCACTTTTACGGGGGGGGGGGGGGGGGGGGCAAATGTACAATGTGCATACCTTTTAGCAGCTTTGGAAGAACCGCCCTTGCAACCGAAATTCATTATCATAAATTCTTCACTTTAACCCAACCAACAAGTAATCTCTGATCTTATGGATGCGATGCTCCAAGTAATTTATAATGGGATGATGTTCCAGGGGGTTGCTGCATGAGATATTTGCACATGTATTAATTGGGAATTCCATTAACCCCGTTGTGAACAAACAATGAGGCATTGCACGTAAAACTCCCAAAAGTCTCCCTTTAAGACATTTTACGTTTATACAATTTTTGTTGAGACATCAAACTTTCTTGGCATCTGGCAATTGCTTTGGCCACAGATCATGCTTCAGGATTAATTTCTTCAACAGTGTAGGGTGAGGGTTAGGGTTGCAGTTCAATTTTGGGTTAGGTTTTATAGTTAGGGTTAGGTAAAGTGTTCGGTCCAAGGTTGATGTTAAGAATTTTGTTACTGTAGGAAATTTACCATGGAGCAAGTTTTGCAGGATCATGTGTCAGAGAACAGCAACTTTTTGATAATTTATTTGTTTGTTAGTTTTAGTAGTGGTTATTTTACCTGACTGCTAAGAAAGCACAAATGCTTGTTAGTAAGCAACCAGAGAGACCTGGTAATGAGTATTAATGCCTTACCAAAGGGCACTAGCGCTTCGACTTGGTTTCGAACCTGGGTCGCCGGGTTTCGAGACCGCTGCTCTACCAACTGAGCTATTGCACCTTGCATTTAAAAACGTTTAAACATTTCAACTTCCATTTTTTCTCTGCAGGGGTATGACATCAGCTTCCTCATCACAAACTTCCACACAGAGCAGATGTTGAAACACAAGCTGGTGGACTTCATCATCCAGTTCATGGAGGAGATCGACAAGGAGATCAGTGAGATGAAGCTTAGTGTGAACGCTCGTGCTAGGATTGTCGCAGAGGAATTCCTTAAAAGGGTAGGAGCCCCCTTTAATTTGACTTGCATCGAATCGTACTACTTTCAATCTGTTCAATCCTGTGCAAAGTCATAGCGTAAAGGGACGTTATATCATAATGGGTTTTTTTGTATGCGCTATACAAGAACAGATTATTATTAATATTACATTGGCCCCAATGTGTTCTGACTAGTATGTGCGAAGCAGTGGCTGTGCACACGGCACTGAGTACAGTAAATTCGCCATGTGAATGCTATTCGATGTCTGCCATGTCAAGTCTGCCAAAAAAGTTTTTGTAAGCTTTTTATTTTCAGAAATTCAAAACTTATAAGTCTTTTGATGCTGCTATTTAACGCCAGTATTAACATGTTTGATATTTGAAAATGACATTCATATTGGCAATGAATTGGAAATGAATGTACCGTAAATCTCCGTGTATAAGACGCACCTGTGTATAAGGCGCACCCCTATTTATTTTTTTTGCCAAAAACCCACGCGGGGAAGGACTTTCATTTAACATCGAGGTGCAGTTGATGCCCCGATTTGTGCTTGTGAACTTGTCACAAATAATAGTAACAATGTCATTTTTAGAAGAATGTGTAAGATCATTAATATAAATTAAAAACAGTAGAGTACCTAGGACAGAACCTTGTGGTACGCTGTGTGTAATAGAAGAAAAATTTGAGGAATTATTATAAACATATTGAGATCTATTAGAAAGATTGCTTTCAAACCAAGATGACAGACAAATTTAAGTGTTGTTCTAGTTTCCGAGTGGTGAGTCAACACACCGATTACTGAGCTGGGAGACATTGCCAGGCATAGTACCAGGTAGAGGGGCATAAATCGAAACTTAAAAAAAAAAAAAAATTGTACCTGTGTATAAGACGCACCCCCGACTTTCAAATTTTTTTGGCCGCCAAAAAAGTGTGTCTTATACACGGAGATTTACGGTTACTGTCAAGTAACAGTTACACTCAGTAGTAACTGTACTAATTAATAGTTGATATGTACATGTAGTGGATTTATCTTTTATTGCTTGTGTATATAATATCTTGTATTGTTAATGCAATGACCTTTCTCTTTCTTTCTTTTCTGTTTCAGTTTTGAGGAATGCCACACCTTAGCTCTTCTTCATGTCTTTTATACACCAAACCATTCAGAGTCTGGCTCCCAGGACCCCCGCTGTACAATACATTCCTTGGACAAGGGCAACATTTTTTACACCTTGTACTCTGACTTTAATTACTCTACCAAAAAAAAAGAAGCACCAAAAGTTAGATGAAACTTCATTTCAGTTTAGTTTTATGTTTAAATGAGGTTCAGCATTGTCTTCTTCATTCTCTTCCACTCAATTTGTCTGTTCTCTCTTTCTAATTGAATGATCACTGATCTTGTGGTTTCTATCTTTTGTTCACTCATTCATTCATTCATTAAGTTTTTCTTGCATTCTCCGTCTCTTTCTATTTGAGTTAGAAAGGGATGGAAGCCATTTAGATAAGAAGCCCTAGGAATGATTATCAACCTGTGTCTTATATTGAACCACGGTATTGTAGTGGTACGATACTTAGCCATTCAAGTTACAAGATAAAGGGGCCACTATCATATTTAGGTGATATAATCATAGTAGAATTTTCTTTAGTAGCATAGAAAATGTAAATTTTTGTCATCAGAATGAATTCTAGAAAAATGTGGTGAAAGAATTAATGATTTAATGAATGAAAGATTTATTTATAGACTTATGTTATGAATCTGAATGCCCATACTTATGCTTTCGTTTGTTATTATGTTACTGTATTGTTTCCTTTTTTATTGTGGTGCTTTGGAAAAGCTTCCTTTAAACCATGCCGTGACAAATACAGCAACCATTTAGGTAAACCTATTCTTAGACATGAAGAACATAATAAGCTATTAAAATTTCATCTTTTATAAATAATGATTAAAATCATTCAACCCTTGCAATATGCACCAGGAATATACTTGAAGTTCAGTCTTTTAATTCCATTCGTAATTGATAAGTAAAATAAAATATTTGAAAAGTATGATTTTGCCAGTTTCACTCATGTGCAAAGATTTTTTTCTTTTCTCTTTTCATTTTCCCTATAAACTCAGATAACAATGTGAAGAGTCAAAGCATTAAGTCTCTCATTATAGCCAGTATATCTAAAAAAATGAATGAAGACTTTGAAATGACTTCGAGTACATGTAATATTTTAGGTGATATACAAAGGAAGCATACTTCCTTTTCTCGTAATAATTGCACTAAATAAAAGCTTGTAGACATGAAGTAAATGTAGAAGAAAAAAAAGTTTTTTCTTATCCCTTCTTGTCAATATGCAAATTATAATCATGATTGCCATGATGTAAATCTTACTTCAATGAGTTTTATTGTACATAGATAGTGTAGTATGGATTATTTTGTACTTAAAATCTAAAGTCATCTGTTATTAGCTCCAGGATGCAATGGTACAGGGAGTGGGATCGGAAATGGGAGATTTGGGATAAAGTGTCTGTGTAATGTACTCATGTTTATTTGGAATCTACTCTCATGGTCCTATCATTTGGACAAGTGAGATGCATTTGATTCTATTTGGTTTCAGTGCAAACAGTATGACTGGAGAGTGTGGTATAGAGATCAAGCCACTGGGCATGTTCATGGTATTCCATCCCATATGTTACTGACCGCATCTAAGATTTTAGTATAGGTGACTTTCTTGATTTGCAAGTCTTATGAGAGCTTGGATCCGACCGAATTTAAAGTGATATAACACTTTGATGTCAATTGCTAATCATGATATGACGATACTTGGTTACATGTGGGATACAAGATGACCTTGGCCTTGTCCCACTCTTTCTAAAAGGAAAATATTTTACTTCTTTTTATCATAAACATGAGCAAATTATTAAACCAAACTTTAGTTACACTCTTATACATGATTTTCCTTTCTTTCAAATAGAAAAATGTGTATGAATAATCTCTTTGTTTTCTATGCGCCATTTTGCACTGTGAAGAACGGGCCTGTGATTGTAGTACCATAATACTCTGCTTTCTGAGCTGAAGCACGTGTATGTGGATGGAAAAAGAAGAAACATGGACAATGTAGACTTTTGTTTAACTGTTAAAAAGTGCCTCTCATTGGTGTAGGCAGACCTTTCAACTTTCGACTCGAGCCAAAAAAACATTTTTTTCAGGATGTATATTTGTGTTTTGTACATCGTAATTACTAGTTAGACAACCTCTTTTCAGTGAAGATGCAACTGATTTGATCATCACTTTAACAGTTTTGTCATTTCTCATCAAAAAGGCATACCACGGTTGGACTGTCTGTTTTTCTTCACCAATTATAGCTTTCAAATATAGTTTTCCGTATCTAAACATGTTTATTCTTACAAATGTATCGTAGCAGGGATAATTGATTGATGTTTATACAGGCCATAACTCCATTCTTGTAAGGACCTTCAAATTGGATGATTGGTATGCGAAATGATGAATGAAAATTCCAGTTTTAGTGAAACAATAAATTATACTGTGATGAGCATTAAAACAGTATTTTAGGTATGATATATGGTGACACATCTCTTCCCTCTTTGGAATATACTGATTAAACCTTCTTCAGCATAATTATATTTTAATTTTCCATGTCGATAAAAAACAGCATTTAGTTAACAGAGAAATTAGCAAGTTGATTGAATGGAAAAATTACTGCTTGCTGGTGACATATTGCCAAATTTGAATCTTGTAAGTAGGGTTCACTTTGTAGTCGGTGATGAGTAACTCAATGTTGCATAATAACAATTTGGACTAATGAATTTAATGCTAAGAAATTTAAGATATGAAGATATGTGTCTTTTTTGTAATCCTGACCCTTTACTTTGAAAGATCTGTTTACATGTAGCTGTAGTTATCCTTGCGCCCCTGCTTTTTTAGGAGTTGTTATGATGGTCATTCAGTTACAAACAAAGCAATACTCGTGGGATTAGTCATGGTGTTTTTGTTTCTTATTAAAGTGAAGAATCTTGGAAAACTCTTTGCACTTGAGAGAAATTGCTCTCAAATGTGCTCCCTTAAGTATTTTATTAATACTTGTAAAGGTCCATGGATTAGTCCTGACTTTGATGATGGTAAAGGTATTGTCAAAAGATATAATAAAGAATGGCTATATGAGTTCAGATACTTCTAGAGGAAGTAAGAATGATTTTTTTAAATAAGTCTAGAAATAACAGGCTGTTATGTTATTATTATACATTTGGTGTAAAGAATTGTACAACATACATCTAATTTAGTAGGAAACTAGTTTTTAAGCTTCATCCTCTCTCCAATATCTTTGAAAATATCATACTTCTATGAATTCCAGAACATTCTTTTCACTAACCATGTCAGAAAATGTAGTATTTTAATTACATGCATTGTTCCAGCACATTATGCTATTTTCAACCCTGCATGCTATTGGTATTTAAATGATGACATAGAAAATAAAATCTCCCATAATGATATTCAGTAAGTCTGGAGATAAAGACAAACATTGACCTGATAAATGTTTGAGGCAACTTTTATCAAGTTTGTGTTGTGCCATGTAAAATCTCATTGAGTCCAAATATGTTATAATGCCTAAATCATGTATACATGTATGTAGAGGTTTTGTTCAGCTGTATGTTTTTTTTTCTTCAGTTGTGAAATTTTCTTTGAAAGAAAATAATTTGTAGAGATCTATTATGTAATCTTTTTTTGATTAAGGAAACTGGAAGATGGTTTGCTTTTTTTGAATCATGGTATTATTATATACAGAGTTATTAAAATACATCTTTGCACATACACATGAAAAAAGTCTTGTCATTAATTTTTGTGGAGTTCACCAATGTGTCGATATGCTCATATTATTGTGGATAGATGATGTAGTGCAGTTTTGGGAGGGGGCAAATGAAAAAAAGGTGACAGATAAACAAACTTACAGAGAAAATCAAATAGCAAGTAAAAAAAATATATATATTGATGAGGGATGATATTGAGAAAGAGGGGAGGGAGGGGTTAAAGATGAGGAACTTTAAGACTTCTTTTAGATGTTTTAAATAAAATGGAGATGGGGAAATAATGAAACAAATTGCCATAATGGCATGTAACACAAATCGAAAGCATATTTCTGTATTATAAACAGGAAAACATAGTGTGCATAATTTTACTCAGAAGAGACCGCGTACGTACACTTGTCGTATGCACGGTACGGCACTGATGTGTCGTCATGAGTTTCCGCTCCGCCCACTTTTAATAGAGATAAGGACCAAGGTCGATCCCCAACAAGCTCCGATCATCCGCTCGCTGATTTTGCCTCCTCTTTTGGACGACATTCACACCTTTTAGGTAATTATGAATTATAATCATACATTTGATTTATTTTCAGAAATACTACGGATCACGGCGGCGTAGTAACCGCTGCAGGAAATGGGTAAAAAATGCGAACAAAAGTATAAACGGTCCCACATACCGGCTTCTACGTTTCAGATTTCCTTGAATCTTGATTGTTCTACTATAACTTCTACTCTGAGCTGACATATGTCGTGTGTGTCTGGACAGCTTGTGTATTCGGACAGTTGATTTAAAATGGTATTTTGAAGAAGTTTACACACACTTTTTTAGAAATATTTTAAGAATTATGTTGGACAATATCATCTGATCATAAAGGGAAAATATTGATGATTGGCACACATAGGTCTACATGTATCTGCAATACGATCCTGGCTCTGTGTTAAAAACTGTGCTATTGATTCTTAACATTTCAATTACCACTGTACAAAACTCAACTGATTTCAGTAAAAAAGGTACTTTAGTGACAATTGATGACACCTAAATAGCAGTAAAATACAATTGTTTCAACTTACCGATGTGAAAAAGAATAATTTAACAATTCAAATTGTAAGTCTACTGTCAAACTTGCCGATCAGCCATATCATGTTTATTGCGTGCATTTGGGTGTTGTGTGTAGGCCTCAGTCAAACCGTTTAACCGACGGTTATCCGACCGCATTCATCAAAACCGTTTGGCATTTCTTGCTCCGTTTAACCGTTATTTGTATACATTTTGGAATGTGCTAATAGCCGATGATAAAGATAATCAAAGAAGCCGCAGTGTAATGTTACACCCTGGCCGTTGCGCGCCAGCTTTCTTGCAGCAGTAATCTATATGAATGAATTTGTAAACAATAAAACAACCAGTCCCCTTATCTCTTTTCTCACCCTCTTTATTCCCTTCTCTCTGCAATGTGTTCATCGCTCATGTACCTTTTCTTATTACTGCACTCTCACAAGCAAAGTTCTAAATGTTTACACATTCGATGGTCAGTTCCTCTCACATCCCTTCTCCCCGAGTCTCTCTCTCTCTCTCTCTCTCTCTCTCTCTCTCTCTCTCTCTCTCTCTCTCTCTCAATATTAATATCCATCCCTTGCCGACTCGCCCCCTAAAATAATGTTCATATATAAATAAAATGCAAAAATAATGATAACAATAATAATTGAAGTTTTAGAAATATCAATCAACAAAGTCTTGGATATTGTGAGTAATTTAAGTTTTTGATCATTCTTCAATTCAGCCGATTAACACAGCCACCCTTTCTATTTAGTCTCACTTGTCTTACTTCTTCACTCATGTTCCTGCCTGGTCCATGCAGGGACATGCTAGACCATGCATGCTCATGCTAGACCATGCATGCTCCCTCAGTCACACACACATGTACACACACGTACATGGTTATGGCGTCAACCGTGGACCAAGTTTAGTACTTGTGTGTGTGTGCGTAGGTAATCGCCAGCAACCGCGGACCACTCCATAGAAAACTACATCAAACCGCGGACATACCTGCTATGGGATGATCCAGGTAGCGAGCGCCTCTCCCGCGCAGTCATCAAAGGGGGCGCTGTGACATTTCGCGATACACATCGGACTGATCCAGTCGATGTTGCCTACACGCTGTGACATCTAATATTCAAACGCCCCCTACGTCGTAAATTTGATACGGCGGAACCGGTATCGCAACCGTGGACGGTCCCCCATTGCAGGTACGTCCGCGGTTTGAGGTAGTTTTCTATGGAGTGGTCCGCGGTTGCTGGCGTTTACTTACGCACAAACCTCCGGCGCCCAAATACACTGTACATACACACAGATAGAGAGCGCATGCTTGTCACATGCACACATGTGGGCGTGGCTTCTTGACCTCCCACTGAACTGGGTACGGTGAAAGCACGCGCGGTCACCAACCTGTAATTTATGCTGGTATCAAACTCCACCCACATAGCTAGAGAACCTTCCTGATTGGTCACTAACTTGGATCAGCTCATTGCAGGGTGTGTCTTAGGTGTGTGTGATACACACTTCCACATAATTTCATATGGCAATGATACATGCAGGGAGCTCTCTCCCTGACCACGTGCAAACATTGCATTGCAAAGGCATATATAAACACGTCACAGATCAAGCTATCTTCACAGAGTAACTTTGCAAGGTTAATCATGATATCAGATTCAGATGAGGAATAATAAGACATGTTTTATGTTGTTTATTACTGGTCTCTGTTTATCAGGATGACCCAATTTGTACCATAGTCCGGCTCGGAATGCTCAGCCCGACAGTCTGAAGACCAGCAGGGTTCCGAGCTACAGCACTATTACAAATACTGTATTTTCACTTTTTCAGATTATTATTAAACGTTTAAACGAAACCGCCCGTATACTTTTAACGGTTATCCGTTTAGCACAAAAACCGTAATGACTCAGGCTTAGTTGTGTGTGTATTGACTATTTGTGTGTGCAATTGTTGCCTATTGGCACGTTTCCAGTGCTAGAGGTCAATACTGAATAGGCATCAGCTTTGACTCTCTAGGTGCTTTGCTGCATGGAGTGATGATTGGTGATGATATTATACAATAAAACGGTGGAAAATTTCCATTTACAATAAAAATAGCCTCTGGGAAATATGTTTCTTGATATCCAACTTCTATGATCTCCTCATACTCATAAGACAAGAATATTTAAATCCCATTCCCTTTCCCAAAATTAAATATGACGTAGAAAAATTTGTTTGAATTTACCATTAAACCTGTTAAAGCGCTTAATTGGAAATCCAGAATTGGTCGTGCCTGTGGCAGGCCTGGCTTCTTAATTCAATGTTTAGTGTAGAAGACATTGACTTGCCTGCGTGTACGGTCTCTTATTATCCTGTCTATTAAATGATCTCTTAATGTTTGCATACAGTCATAATCAGATATCTCTAAAAGATGGCTTCTCAGGAGAAGACAGATTCGTCTCAGCAACAACTCCAGTTTGCGCCATTCAGTAGTGCCCTCGATGTTGGGTTCTGGCACAAACTTACTCAGAAGAAGCTGAATGAATACAAGCTGGATGATGGACCAAAGGACATCTATGGATACTACTACAATGGTGAGTATAGGATTGATTGAAATTTATTCCATTTCATATCAATTGTCTGCACAATAAAGTACATGGTTGACAAAGTAAGTTCAAAATTATGAAATGAAACAAGAACCTACTGGAAAGCATAGCTTGTTTTTTGTGAGTTCCAAAGAATAAATAAAATATGAACATTATTTTCATATACCATTTTAAAGTGTCTAAATAATTGAAATATACAAGAGAACAGAATGACAAGTATGCGGTGTAAGTGTGCCCCTCCCCTCTGTTCTGGAAGCAGATATCTTTGTAATAGGCTGCATAGCCCTTCGAAGATTAACAGTAGAAGAAGAAGAGGAATAATAATAATATGCATTATTTAGATAGTTGATCATGACATCATAGCATACATCTCAAAATCATTGGCCTACCTGTATTGCGGCATTAAAAGCAATCTAGCATGGAGTTCGACTTAATTGTCAAAAGTAGTGAATTACATTATCACTAATCACTATATTCAGGACACACACATTCAAAATGAAACATTGATTGTTGACTGCATTGATTTACAAGACATAAGACGGATGAAGATCGTTTATGTCTGCCTCCTTTGGATTTTTGTTCAAATATGTTGACTAGTTAGTGATAGATAGTTGTCTTTTCTGATTTATGTGTAAAGTAATACGATTCATTGTGCTCTTTTCTTTATTGCTATCCAGATTTCTGGTTTAGATAGACTAAAGTGTTCTAATAGTGGTCATTTAGATCAAATAACTCAGAGAAGAAACCACAAAAAGCGGTGGAATACAACATTTCATGTTTCTGAGCAACAGTGTTCTTGAACAACACTAGTGTTTCTACACAACAATTGTCAGAATATACATGGCCTTTTATCTATATTTAGCTTTAAATCTGTAACTATGGTTATAAATGTCTTGTTAAATTCAGTTAAATGACATATGAGGTGGAATTTTCTTGAAATGTTCTTGTTTTCTTCTTTTCAGGTGACCCAGATGGTCTTCCCTGCAGACTCAGTCTGGAATTCAATGCATTTGATCAGTAAGTACGATTTCATGATGATATGAAGCATTATTATATGGTATTTTGGAAGGTTGAATCTATTTGCATATATATAAGGACATGTTTAGAAGTACACTGAATATGACATAACCTTACTTCAGTTATTAAGTGGCTCCATGAACAAACATTTGTTTTAATTGTCATAAATTTGTTATTACCCAATCCCTGGTCAATTAAAACTTCCAATAACTGTTAAAAAATGAGATGCCATCATGATAGCTAAAAGCAAGAAAACAAAATCTCAACTGAGAGCTTCTATTCATTTATATTGCATTTTCCAAACTTGCATGGTTGAGCTTCAAATGCTGTGTCAGGTTTTCTTTGATATGCTAAAACCGTGATTTATTTCAGGTCAGAGACAACTCCACCTCACTGTTTTTCTTCAAGAGGAACACTGGTCAACTTCAACACGCTGGATGCTTTCAAGACATGTGACAAAAAGGCACTGCTTGATGTGACAGCCGAGCAGGTAATCACTTTCAAAGCAAGACCCTGTATCATAAAACTTGATATCAATAACAAGTTACAAGCTACTGTTATAAGCTACTGAAATCATGGCATCTGATTAGCTGAGAGCAAATTTGTCATGGAAATTTAGCATTTGTTATGGATAACAAGTTTTATGGAACGGGCCCCTGATGTTGCTTGTATGGTCCTATTAGGAGTTTTATGGTTGTAATTTCATTATTTTTTAGTGAAGAAGAATGATTCAAATTCTAATTCAATTTAGCTATATTGCATGCATAGAACTGTACAGAGTTACTCATTAATGAATTGAAGAAATCAATAACTTAATAGATAAATTGGACAATGTAAGAGGATATGTATAATACTGGTACAGTGCTACAGTTAGGGTTGATTTGATACACATGTAGCTTTTAGATTACTGAAGTTTCAGTTTCTATGTCATTCTCTTGTATTATTGACACTGATGTATAAGACCATCATTAAGTACCGGTAATGATTATTATTTTTAGGTAAGTCATGTAAATTCAAGTGGTTTCTTTTTCTTTCTCTCTCTCACTCTTTCTTTCTTTCTCTCTCTTTCACTCACTCTCTCTCTCTCTCTCTCTCTCTCTCTCTCTCTCTCTCTCTCATTTTATTTATATCTTTCTGTTCATTGCAGCTATGGGATGACATCAGGCAAGGCAGCGCTATTCAAGATCCATCCTTACTATCTCGGTTCCGGCTTCTGACCTTTGCTGTAAGTGATGGGTTCAGTAACTGTATCGCAATGAAATATGACCATAATGAGTTGTTGAAACCATATATGCTGCTGTCAGAATGATCGTAGTCATCAGGGGAAGAGTAAATGGTTTTTTTATTCTCTGACTAGAAATGAAGAGTTCCGAAAAGTACATCGGTGTACATCAGTCTATGTTGCTGCTTGCCATGCAAACACAAACCTTTCTGTCTTCTTTTATTTACTTCAACTTCATGGCAATATTTTATCATGATCTTTTATACTGATAAAGGGGCATTATGAGTTTTTATTACACTGGATAAATTGAAGTCAACTTAGTCAAGCAAGGATTTGTTTTACTGATAGTGTAAGCTTTATAATTTCACCCTGGCGAATAAGTCTGATTGTTCAAAGCAAGATTCTTGACAAAGAATGAAACTGGAGTGAAAATAACAAAGGAAACAATGGTGGACAATTCTACAGCATCATGTCATTAACCATGGAGTGGGAGAAGTTATAGACAAAGTAATAAGAGCACAGCTGCATGGGGTTTTGAAAGGGTTATCCATGGACCTGTTTCACAAAGCCTTTTTTCAATGACAAATGACAAAAATCAGTGACAAATCTGTTGATAACCAATCAGAAGCAGGGATTTTAGTAGCTTATAACAAAAACTGTCATTTGTCACTGATGGCAAGTTTTGTGAAACGCCCCCCAGATGAGCTCAGCGCATGAACTTCTGAGATCAGTAGGCTTTGTACATGTAATAAACTAATAATGCTTCATTTTTTGCAAACTCTTATTTGATTGTGCCACCTTATTTGTGAAATCATATTTGACGATATATATGTCACCTGTTTCATTCTGAATCTAAATTTCCCATGTTCTTTTACCAGGACTTGAAGAAGTACCACTACTGCTACTGGTTTGCCTTCCCAGCTCTCCTGGCACCAGAAGGAACTAAGCTCATTCAGCCTCCAGAAAAGTTAGATAAGGCTATGGATCAAAACAAGGTTAGTCTGTGACAGAATTCTCAGAATGCTGTTGTCTGTTAAGAACAATTGAGTATTGCTCTTTAGTACTTTTATGAATTGATTTGCTTTCCAAGCCCTCCTAAGGTTTAATAGTCTTGAATAGTATTCTAGGTCTGTTATAAAGAACTTTGGTTAACATTTTCAAGCTCACCTACCCCTAAAGGAACTAAACTCCTGCAACCTCTTGATAGATGGATCAAGACAAGATTAATATATAACAAAGTAGAGATAAAGATATGTCTATTATTGTCATGGGAACAAACTTTCATTCAAAATTGGCCTCATTATATGATAAAAAATCTTGAAAGTCAAGATTATACACCTTCTGTTTTTAGGAATTTCATACTTTCGTATACTGTTGTCATGCATGTCTGATATTGTCTTTTCTCTCGATAACCTAAACCATCGCCATGACGATATGATCTTGTATCTTTCAGATATCATCCCTCCAAGCAGCTTATGATTTAGCTTCACAGTCATTGGGTCAAGACCCAGCATTCTTTCTCATATCCACTGAGGATGACAAAACGGTGGTACTACCCCTGACAGCATGGGACCAAGTCACAGATAAATCTAAGGTACAGTGCCCAGTTTCACAAAACCTGTCATCAGTGACGAATGAAAGTTTTTGTTATAAGCTACTGAAATCCTTGCTTCTGATTGGTTATCAGCAGATTTGTCATTGAAAAAAGGCTTTGTGAAACGCCCTCCAGGATCTGTGCTAAAGATTCTCTAGGAGACTTCTTGTCAATGAAGTATGGCTCTAAGGTTATGATAGTCCATGTTTAACTTACATGTGTGATGATGAAACTGAGTTAGTGCAATCAAATAGCAGATAATATAAGTTTTCAATTAGTACTATTTTCAATTCAAACTGGTTCAACATGTTGAAATCTTCCTGTTTGAAGCCATAAATATCTTGCACTTGGAGCTTCAATTTAAAAAACTCATTGGGACCAAAGAAATTACCTTTTATATCTAAATCTTGTTATATCAGGACTAAAAGAAGAGAATACAAAGAAGAATGACCAGCTAATTACTTGGTTATAATGAAAGAGTGTTATAACAGTGTTTTTCATGATGAGGGACCACTGGATATATATATATATATATATGTCTAGATTTAAAATGTATTTTGTTTTTAATTATAGTATCTATACACCTATACACCTACAACATCATACTACTGATTTAATGGTAGACTCATATGTGCTCCCTGGTATGATACTCATGAATAATTTACAATTACATATTTCTGCATACATTAACAATTATTATTATTATGATTATTATTATCATTGTTATTGTTTTTGTTATATTTATTGTCATTATTATCTTATTATATAACTGATGATGTATACATTTTCAATTTGTTTTTTTACAGGTGATGTTTGGTTACGCTGACCCCTGTACCTTAGAACAGTATCCAGGGTGGCCTTTGAGGAACTTCCTCTGTCTTATCTCCTGCCACTGGTAAGATAGTAACATCTTTGTCATATGTGGTTATTGTATTTATTTTGTCTTCCTTTTTTTCTTCATATCTTTGCCCCAATTGGCAAATTTTTTTTTTCATAAAATATATTAAAAAAAAAAAATCACATTTACATTTTATAAAACCAATATCAAAACAATATTTGGATACATCATTTAATTGCATGCTTCAACAATCTTAAAGTGAACTCATTTCCCCCCTTTTATATAATAAATGTACTGCTCATCCTTATTGAATGTCTTTATTTTGTTTTTTATTTTATGAAAAACTGGAAACTTGTGTCTTACTTCGATTTACTTAGGGTTTTATGTACAAGGACAGAGTGATCCATGTGAAGATGACGGTCACGATCATTCTACATGTACATGTTCTTCCTAGTTACAGACAATCAGGTTTGAATGATCATGATCAAGTTGTACCATCACTTTTGTGTCAATCATTGGATTTGTTTAATTAATCTATTTACTTCAAGTGAGCTGAGACAAGGGATATGCATTGTGTACCAAAGATGAGTGTATGAACCTCATCGTTGTGAAATTGCAATTCTTTTAAGTACTTTGATGGGATGATTACTTGAGGTTAAACACTGGTAATTACACTAGGAATTGGTATGAAAGGAAAGATTCATTTTAATTATTTTTGTTTCATTCCAGGGCTTCCCAGCTGGACCAAGTGACGGTGGTTTGTTTCAGGGACAGGACTAGGGAAGGAATCAGGAACAGTTCCCATAGTTTGGTTCTCAGACTACAAGTCCCTTCAACAAGTCCTGAAATATGTGAGTCCATTTAAATTGCTACAAGTATTTGCAGCTCAAACCCAATACTAGGTGATGATCCTTGATATTTGGTTTTAAATGGCAGGAGCTATCAAAGATCATGAATAGTAGGACTGAGTGGGAACACGTTTTATTTAGGTGCAGTATTTTGTACGCTTTACCTTATAGTTTGTTAGTTGGTTTGAAAGTTGGTTGGTTTGTTTGTTTGTGTTACCTGACTGCTAAGAAAGCATTTGCAATGCTTGTAAGTAAGCAAGCAGGGGACTGATGGCTTTAAGTACTCACCAAAGGGCATTAGCACATCAAATTGATCTGGAACCTGGGACCTCTCGGTTACGAGACTACTGCTCTACCACTCAGCCATAAGCCTAGTAACATTATGACAATCACATCCATATATCATTTTCCATGTCCTTAACTTTACTGTTCTGGACTTGCATGGGATTATTTTTCTGTAAATCTCACACATGACACATTCTATTTTGTATACAAACATTGAATTTCTAACATATAAGCATTGAACAGGGAGTGGAGAATGTGCATACATTGTGTGCTGGTAAGCCTGAATCCGATGACCGGGGTAATAATATGATTGCAGGGACCTCGGGGAGAACAATATGAATACTGATGAGGCTACCCTAGTCTGCAGGCACAGACCCTAATTTGACACTTAATCAAAAAATCATTGTGCCTTGAGAGAAGTCTAGCCCAGCTACCTACTGGTGAGCAGCTACAGTACATGGCCTATGGTAGTCTTATAGTGCAGACTCACTTTTACGACTGACCAGGGTTTGTGCTTGCAGACTAAGGCTACCCTGGGTAAACAAGACATATTATTATTATTTTTATTATTATTGTTAACTATGTTCTTATTCATATTCATGACACTGATCCTGGTAGTGTGTTAACGATATATCTTGGTAGACTTCTGAAGATGTATTTTGTTAATACTCTTCATCCTGCAGCTTGCCCTAAATGTGTTGGATGGGAGAAGAATCAGAGGAATAAACTTGGCGCCAGGAAAGTGGACCTCAGCTCTAGCATGGATCCTACAAGGTTAGTTTCTTAACTATGATGGCTAACAATGAAACTGCGTGCAAAAATTAATTGAATATATCTCCAAGACAATATATTTGTTACATTGAACCAAGTTCTCAGGTCAAAGTCTTTCTATAAAAATCAAATTTATATCTCTTTTTTTATAATTTGAACTATATCTCTTTGGGTAGAATACAGATTGTGACCAGTCGGGTAGAATGACACCCTCCAAATATTTACACCATTTACTCAACAACCAACACATGTAAACTTATCATTCCCAAATCTAGACTCTCAGCAGCTGAAAACGTTTTGCAGTAGCCGCATCAAAGACTTGGAACAACATCCCCCTTTCCAAAAGAGAAATTACCACTGTGCCACCTTCAAAAGATCCCCCCAAACCTACCTTTTTCCTAAGTGATCTACTTTTTGTGAGACTGTAAACTTTTGTCCTCTTTTCATATATTTGTACTTGTAAGCGCTATGGTACTTATTGTGTTTTTTTACGTTCCTATATCTTCTATATTGTTATGAGCATAGCTCAAAGCGAGGTCGTTGTTACAATGTCAACATCGATAGCATATTAATCTATGCAAGTAATCTACTCCTTGGCAGATGATATCCAATCTGAAATTGCCAAGAGAGAGAGTTTTGTTTGTGTTTTTCTAGGAAGTAAGTCATGAATTTTTGCTGCAAGTTTATATACTTGCATTAATACATCATTTGTAATGCAAGAACCGTGCATTCCCCCAAATCAGAATACTTCTTGAATCTAAAGGAGTGCAAAGCCCATTGGAACTCATTATCAAGTAGTCTGCCAAGTATGAAAGTTATGAATATAGGTTTCAATAACACTAAATACTCACTGTTTGGTTTGTCCCCAGACTAGCAGAGACGTCGGTAGATCTGAATCTCAAACTCATGAGATGGCGTCTGCTGCCCTCACTAGACTTGGAAAAGATCTCCCAGACAAGATGTCTTCTGCTTGGCTCAGGTACTCTAGGATGCAATGTGGCTAGATGCTTACTGGTGAGTAACATTTAGACCTTTTGGCTAGACATGCTAACTCTTGATGATCAAGGTTAATGCAGACATGCCAACCGTTCCGATTTTAACGGAACTGTTCCGTTTTTGAAGTTTTTATAGCCCTAAAAAACGGAACGTTCCGATTTTGGGGAATTTGGCTTTCCATACATAGCATTGACTACACTGGATAGGCACTTTCACGCACATGGTCCGTCCGCCGCCATCTTGTTTAATTCCGAAACAACACGGCCGCCGTTATTACTGTTTTGATACTAGTGTGCGGTCGTGCATTTTGCGGGGAGCATGGTGGTAGATGATCGTGCGCGCGGCGCCCGCAATACCCATTCAAAGTATAGTAGCGAAGACTTCGGTGATTCAGTGGGCACATTGCAAGTGCGATATACGGTGTGTTGTTGTTCATGAACGCCGGGCCTAGCGGCCTGGGCTGGAGTGTCTGTGGTACTGGTGATCGTGAGTGTACGTGTGCGTGTGTAGGATACGAGTTCTGCCGTTTGACTGTGGATTCAAATTTGCCATTCGACGCTTGAACAAGGTGTTTTCTTCCTGAATATTATCATGGATTCACTCAAAAGAGCGAGTACCCAAGGAGGAGATCCTTTGACTGGAAACAGATTTTTAAAAACGTTTTTATGCACATCTTTATTTTGGACTTAAAAATGGTAGGTTCGAAATGCAGTAAGAGTGATTGGGTGTTTGTGTACGTTTTGCGCGAAAATTATGCTGCGGTGTCTTGCGTTCCGGAAAGACCCCCATTTGTTACGGACAAATATGGTAAATGTTACTGACAGCCATCATAATTATAGGGTTGGCATCTCTGATAATGTATACTGCATTTATTGTCGGCAAGATCTAAAGATCAGTGGTGGAGTCTTGTTCTGCTGACATTGATTTTGACAACCTCATTTACATGTAGCTCAATGAGTTACAATAATTTTGGATTGTTGACTGTTGTCTGGAAAGTTGAATACCATTATTGCCAGTCTCACTTTATGCATAGATCTATGTCATGTATAATTATTTAAAAAGTAACTAGACTTAAATGCATCACTCTGCATGAGTAGCTAATTAAATCTATGTCTATTATCTGCTCTGCCTCTGCCAAGGATAAATTAAAATGTGGACTTCACTTCAATCACTTTTTTGTTTGGTATGACACAAAAATTACTCATAAACTTGGGTTGAATTTTAGGGGAAATGGTCCCTAAAATAGGCTCAGATTGCACCAGAGAGCATCTGGAAACCCAGACCCCGGCTAAAAGGACTTCGCGCTTCGCGCTCGTGATGTGCGTTTCGCGCCCATGATGTGCGCTTCGCCCACATAGTGTACAGATTTCTGATTTTCAAATGTTGGCATGTATGTTAATGCCCCACTGTCCTACTTGTAGCTACTTGCTCCCTCTATATAGAAACAATGCCTAATCGGTGACCATTGGTCCCCCATGATCCTCTTTTTCTTATGTTAATTGAGAGCTGAGTTGATGAGATAGCCACCTGTCAGTGACCACCCTGGGTGGTCTAATCCCTCCTAGCCAAACTAGTACAGATGGGCTTTAAAGCTTTTGTTTACATCCACATCTAATTATTTAGAATTTATTAACTGATAATGGCTGCCAAAGTTAAAGGTTGGGTTAATACTAGTAATAATATCTGCAATGCAAAGACAGCTAAATGATGTTGTTACTACATGTATGTATGAATCTTGTACATGGATGAATGTTCCTACCATTACAGTGTCCAACTCTTGTCAGGCAGCCTCTTTGGCCCGAACTCACAAAGGAGGTTTGTAGACAAACCTAGGTTTATGTGCGTCATATGACGCGTTTTGACGCGTTTCAGACCAAGGTTTGTCTGAACTTTGTATTGAAACGCATCGAAACGCTTCATATGACGCACATAAACCTAATTTTGTCTACAAACCTCCTTTGTGAATTTGGGCCACTGAGCTTATGATCTTACAACTACCCTGTGTTTATGTTACAGGGATGGGGTGTTCGTACCATCACCTTCGTTGATAACTCTACAGTGTCCCTCTCCATCCCTGTCAGGCAGAGTCTCTTTGAGTTTGTGTTCTTATATCTACTCTGTTTATATGTTACAGGGATGGGGTGTTCGTACCATCACCTTTGTGGACAACTCTACAGTGTCCTTCTCCAATCCTGTCAAACAGAGTCTCTTTGAGTTTATGTTCTTATAACTGCTCTGTTTTTATGTTACAGGGATGGGGTGTTCGTACCATCACCTTTGTGGACAACTCTACAGTGTCCTTCTCCAATCCTGTCAGACAGAGTCTCTTTGAGTTTGAAGACTCACTGGGAGGAGGGAAACCTAAGGCTCAAACTGCAGCTGAGAAATTACAAAAGATCTTTCCAGGAGTAGTAAGTACCGGTAGTCTAAATCTATCTCATCAATCATAATAATATTTCTTATAATTTTGTAAAATGCAACGCGGTTGCCTGGAGGCATTTGCCTCCATTAATGGTGACTTATCATAATGAGAGTGATATCACGCTCATATATCAGTCCCGGCATGAAGCTCCTGGCGCTCCGACATCATTTCTCTGGTCATAGTGGGGGGCCAAATATGTTGCGCTCTGGCATATCATGTATCTATTTACACCTGGGTGGAGAGTGGCAATTGTGGATAAGTCACCAATGTTATATCTTTAGAGGCTGAAAGGTAACATTGAAGAGGTAAAAAAAAAGAGCAAATTGTCTGCAGTTCAACTGGCTTTTTGCTTACCGTATAAAGTCCTCAGATTAGTCATTATTTATCCATAATGTGTTAAGAAATCATAAGCATGATTTGTGTATACCGGTAGTTCCTTTCTTTTAGTCTGTTTTTCTTTCTTTCTTTCCTCCTTTCTTTCTTTCTTTCTCTCTATCTTTTGTTGTTTCTTTCTTTTTATTTGTTTGTTTGCCTATGAGTTTAATTATTTCTTAATTTACTAATCATTTACTTCTGATTTGCATCCATATATTTTATTTATAATTTGCAGAAAACAAGAGGAGTGAGTCTGTCTGTTCCAATGCCAGGACATGCAGTAGGTACATCAGGTAAGTTTGAAATCAGAAATTGTGGGAAGAGAAAAAAACACAAGTTTTATATTTCTATCGACAGAATGTAAATCTTGTAAATTGTTGAACAAAATATTTGATCAGTGATGAAACTGATTAACTGTTATTTGTTTTCCAATATTACAAGATTGCTAAGGAAATACTATTATGTTTAATCTTAAACCCCAAGATTCTTCTTTAGCCATTTAAAGGTAATACATAGTTTTGGGAAATTTTGAAAATGGGTGGATAGGGATTCTTAACAATTTTGATATATTTGGATGCCCCTGTAGATGTATTATAAGCACTAGAAAATTTAGCCCCTAAAACATTTCTGCTTTCAAGAAAAATTTAATATAAAAATTTACCAGTGTTCCCGGTAAATTTTGATAAATTTCAAATAACGTCTACGACCGTACAATGGTAGCTGCGACCATGAAAATCTCAGAATATGTAGTTGGTGATATATAATTTCCAAACGGGAATAGCTACTCGGTCGATTTAAGTCAAGAAACATTGTTTTATAGCTTAATTAATATCTTGACCTTGAGAGGGAGCTATACAACATAAAGAGTTTATTATTTACAATTTCATAACTTTAGACTCGATTTCAACCGCGACAACGATCTCTGCATATTGTAGAGTCGCATATGCTTCCTATATGTTCATTTGAACCAAATTCATGACCCCATACCAAAACTTTGTATAACCTTTAAGTAGTAGCCATCTAGTAGCCATAAGGCATGTCTATTTGGACTTATATTTCATTGTCTTTAATAAACAATAGCAAAATCAGTATTTTAGAGAAGCTTTAGGACGCTTTAGACACAAGTATCATAGAGACATCTTGATATTGGTTGTTGCTTTTTAAAGCCCCTCTGCACTAGTCTGGCCAGGAGGGATTAGACCTCCCTGCAAGGTCACCGACAGGTGGTTATCTCATCAAATCAGCTCTCAATTAACATAAGAAAAAGGGGATCAAGGGGATCATGGGGGACCAATAGTCACCGATTAGGCATTGTTTGCTATATAGAGGGCGCAAGTAGCTATAAGTAGTGCATTGGGGCTTTAAATGAGTGGTGTCATATTTCTCTATACAGATGAAGCCATACAACAAACTAGGGAGTCTGTTCAGAAACTGGAAGAGCTGATAGATGAGCACGACGTGGTCTTCCTTTTAATGGACACACGAGAAAGCAGATGGCTTCCTACCGTCATAGGAAGCAGTAAGAGGAAGGTACTTTGACTTCAAGTTATTTTCATTCTTGTGACAGTTCTTTGTTTTTTTAATTAGGAAACTACACGAATGGTGGGCTGGTAAGATTGTTTTCAAATCAACGGTTATCAGTATTTATTATCAAACTACAAACAAAATGTACTCTAACCATAACTTGGAATTTAGGTTTATTTGATTAAGTTTAACCTTCTTTTTATCTTGACCAGGATTATAAGCTTTTCACAAAAACCAAGAATGGGAAACATGAACCAATTACATGAACTTGTAGAGGAGGACGTACCTTACATCATGATATCAATTAGGAGATGTTGTCATACTTTATAGGGAAGATATTTTTGATACAGTGATTTCAATAAACCAATCAATTAAATAATAATTGCTTTATCTATGAATCTCTAACAATCCATCTTTATCATTCATCTCTTTGGGGTCAAACGCCTGCTTCCTTTTTTAGATCGTAATGAATGCAGCATTAGGATTCGATACCTACTTGGTGCTACGCCATGGAATGAAACCAGCACGAGACCAGCCTCCACCAGACCAAACTCCATCCTCCTCCTCCTCATCATCTGAAGCAGCCGGGGGAGCAGCAGGAGGAGCAGCAGGAGGAGCAGCAGCATCATGCTCAACCTCCTCCATCAGTCTCTCTCATATTCCAGGAGATAAGCTGGGATGCTATTTCTGCAACGATGTTGTTGCCCCTGGCGATGTGAGTAGTAAATATCATATTCTTAGCCCCCCCCCCCCTCCCCCTCTTCCAAGTTGCATGACATCTAGCATTTAGCAATGTCTTCTTGTATTCATTGATGTGTGTGACTTCTTTTCATGTATTTTTGTAATTTCAATTATTGGTTTATTCTATATAACTACAGTGAACAAGACTGCATTCAGTGAACAAGGCAGCATTCAATGTTAGGTGGTATTCCTGCCATTTCAGTAGCTTTGTGCTAAATTGAAATGTGAAAATAGACAGAGCATACAAGCGCGTAGCCAGGATTTCATTTTAGGGGGGGGTAGTGAGCACGCAAAGCGTGCGAATCACTTAACGCGCGCTCCCTAGGGGGGTAGGTGCAGGGAGGGGGTAGTTTCCCCCCCTCCCGTGCGAAGCGCGGAAGCTTTGAAAAAAGACGATTCGTTGTACCTTTCTCGACTCATAATCCTTGTCTGAATTCAGTCCGCCCCTCCTGCGCATAGCGCGGAAGCTTTGACGTATTATTAGACAAAGAAGACGATTCATTTTACCTTTCTCGACCCTTAATCCTTATCTGTATTCAGTCCCCCTCTTTCGAAGCGCGGAAGCTTTGACGTTTCATTAAATTATTAGAGAAAGAAGACGATTCTTTGTTCCGTTCTCGACTCTTAATCCTTAATTTAAACTCGATTTCCCCCGTTCCGCGCGAAGCGCGGAAGCTTTGACGTTTCATTAATTTATTAGAGAAAGAATTAAGACGATTCGATGTACCGTTCTCGACTCTTAATCCTTATCTGAATTCAGTTTCCTCCCCTCCCGCGCAAAGCGCGGAAACTTTGAAGTTTCATTAAATTATTAGAGAAAGAAGACGACTCGAAGTACCGTTCTCGACTCTTAATCCTTATCTGAATTCAGTCCTCCCCCCCCCTTACTCCTGCGGGAAGCTTTGACGTATAATTAGACAAAGAAGACGATTTGTTGTACCTTTCCCGACCCTTAATCCTTATCTGTATTCAGTCCCCCTCTTTCGAAGCGCGGAAGCTTTGACGTTTCATTAAATTATTAGAGAAAGAAGACGATTCTTTGTTCCGTTCTCGACTCTTAATCCTTAATTTAAACTCGATTTCCCCCGTTCCGCGCGAAGCGCGGAAGCTTTGACGTTTCATTTAATAATTAGAGAAAGAAGACGATTCGTTGTACCGTTCTCGACTCCTTTCCCTTTTTCTTCCTACGTCCTCTTACTTTTTTTCTTCTCTTTCTCTCTCTTTTTTTTTTTTGGCCGGCGTTTTTTGGGGGGCGACCGCCCCCACCGCCCCCCCCCCTGGCTACGCGCCTGAGAGCATATACCGTAGCATAATCCTATTTGCCATATGCCTTATGACACTTGCTGACTTTTGTTTGTAAGATTTTATATTTCTTTGGTCTACCCCTTTGTGTACCTGCTGTTTTCTCTCAGTTACCCACTATTTCCATATCATCATTTTTTCCATTGTCCTATCCATAATAATGACCCATGATGATCCAAAGTATTAATCTTTCTTGACCAGTCAACCCGAGACCGGACGTTAGACCAGCAGTGTACAGTGTCCAGACCTGGCCTGTCCATGGTGGCCGCGGCTTTGGTGGTTGAACTCATGGTCAGCATTCTACAGCATTCCCAGGGGTAAGTTGCGTTAGCTCATAGTGGCTTTGGAGGTACAGTCAAACCTGTTTTAGCGACCACCTGTATAGAAAGACCGCATTTGTGGTTTTCCTTGGATATGGTTTCTCATTAAAATCTACTAAAGGAACCTGGAGCTCTTGCCTATAAAGAACACTTTTCATGTTTTCCTTGAGTTGGCTTTATATACAGGTTTCATCGCATTACTAGGACAATAAAAAAAAAATTAATAGAGGTCTCATGTTCATGTACAAAATATATGGGCAGACACAACTATAGAGCTGTTTAATCTAGGTTAGGGAGTTGAAAGAACTTGCCATCCTATGCACTGCAAATGATGCCCTTGATACCTAGGTTTTGACATACATTGTATCCTGCATTTAACTCTAGTATACTAGAACAGCTTATACACCAATAAGATAGACACATTCTTTATGATGTACAATGAAGATTTGATTTACCAACCTTGGCCATAGAATTCAAATCTAAAATGCTTGTGAAATCTTGAGCCTTTTTACTAGTGCATGGTTTTCTAATTTCAACTCTTTAAATGTGAATATTCAATCATTACCTTGAAACTTATGATCATTTGATAAAATTATCAGAACATAAGGCGGTGTCACACAGAAAAATCCCTACCGATCTTGAATAAACCAGATTTTAGAAATCTAGTTTTTTCATTTACGTCGGTGCCAGACTGGTGACAGACAGGCTACGAATAATCTGGATAACTAAAAATTGGGATTTTTGATGGGCATGTGCCGTTAAGGTAGATAAGCATTGTGACATCACATGTCCAATCATTAAATGCGCGCTAATATAATTGTGCGCAGGTTATGATAGCGCGTTAAAAACCCTATGCCAGCCAATCTCGTTAAGCTTACACTGACCTTTAAAGGGATTATTTCAACATTGGTGTCAGACAGAAAAATCCCTTAAAAAAACCCTTGAAAAATCCTTTCAAGAGAGAATTATCTTGCTTCATGTGAGGATTTTTGAAGGGATTTTTGAAGGGATAATTGGTGACAGACAGCCAATTAAGAGGATAACTAAAATCTGGATAACCAAAATCCGGATTTTTGGCCTCTGTGTGACACCGCCTATAGATGTGTTAACCAATTCAAACAAAAACTCTTTTCTTTTTTTCAGAGCCTATGCCTCGGCCGAGACGAGTGCCAAGGACTCTCATCTTACGGTTGATCTCACATCACCGTTAGGTCTTGTGCCTCATCAGGTGAGGAATGATAATCTGAACCCTGACTAAAATGTAATGATAATCCTCATTTGGCAAGACATTAGTCTACATTTGCCACTCTCAACCTAGGTGAAGTAAATTGGTACCCAGTAGGAAAAAATTCCTTGAATGCTTTATCGCCTTATTATGGCGGCTCAGCTACAGCCGGGTTAATAACATGATGCTTTGTATTAAGTGCAGTAGAGTATATTCATATAGTAGCTGCTATATAAATGGACTATGACTATTATCATGATTGTAAGGTATTATCAAATTTATATACCGTATTTGCCGGCGATAAGGCCGCACCGCCGCATAGGCCGCACCCCCAACTTTGACAAAAAAGGGGAAAAAAAAAACGGACCAAAGAAAATAATTGTAATTTAGAACTCTATTTTTCCTACAAACTAATACCGAAATTATCAATCATTTTATAAATTTACAGGAAGTTTACCTAAAAAATGATCGTAAATTAGCAAATCTTCATCGATTTTTAAGCTTGTACTGTATTGCAGGCAGATTAGCACATTCATGGGACACTAGAGGGCGCTTCGCATGCATACAGAAACTTGAATGGCCATCTTTAGCGTGCATGCAGTGAGTCGGCACTAATATAATCCTGCCATATCCAAGCTGTGGCCATGGATATCGCAGGGTGGAAGGATGTATCTCTTTTTATAATGTTATCCGGTCTTACCCCTATCGTACCGTCAAATGGATAAAATAAACAAGCTTTTGTATTGTTATTAGAGATCTACCGAGGTTAGTTTGTCGCTTTAATTAATTATATAGTCTCAATTATAATTCAGAATTATCTTACTGAAAAGTTAAGCACACCGACGATGATCTTGATCGCTAGTCCCCCAGCTTCCCACGACGAACGTTTCGAGTCCGGGTAAAATTGCGCGCTGTGAATCTCCGAAGGTGCGTTGGATTTGTTGGCAACTCCTAGCCCCGTAGCTCCCCACCAGGGAGTGTGTGAGCGAGGTATGATTTTGGTTACGTACCCGTGCGCGTTACTTATCAGCTGTCGAATGTCTAAGGACATTTTTACAAGTACGATTTTTAGTACAAGTATCTGGTCAGTTTTCTTCTTATTTCTTTGGTTGCACAACGATTAAAAAGACAACTTCCTGCTGACGTGGTTCAGACTAGATCTAGATCTTGTCCGATGTGTTTTCAAGTCAATTTTGTTAATATTTTTTTTTGTATGAAGTTGCCTACAAATAATGGACGTGCTGTTTTGACTTGCGATTTTTACTCTTTCGGCGTAAAGGCCGCACCCCGACTTTTTGATATTTTCTTTTCCAAAAATACTGCGGCCTTTACGCCGGCAAATACGGTATTACATCCACAATAAAGTCATTCCTTACCTCTAGACTGGTCAGTAACTGATTTCATAGGGTATTAATGATCTGCATTGATCGAGACTGAATTATTAGGCCTTGTATCTCATTACTTCGTAAGACATCAAAGACCTGTATTCAACCTAGACTAAAAGTAGTCCAGATGGTAATGTTGGTCTCAGAATACATTACATACTGTATGTATATCGCTCATGCAAACATTCTTTTATGAAATTTAAATTCAGGTTAGAAACAAATTCTATAAAGCATATCATGATTCAACAACATTATGGTAATTGAAAATGCTCTAATAAATGATATTGATTGTCCTGCTATGGTATATGTAGGAAAATTTGTTTCGTATTTCAATACGTATATTTTGTAAAGATTCCTTTCCTTTTCCTCCATTGTGTTTTCTAGATTCGAGGATTCCTAGCCCGCTATCACTGCGTCCTCCCTGCTAGCCTGTGCTTTGATAAGTGTACAGCATGCTGTGATATTGTCCTGGCTAGCTATGAGAAAGAGGGATTTGACTTCCTGCTCAAGGTGTTCAACGAGCCACGCTTTGTGGAAGATCTGACGGGGCTCAGTCAGCTGCACCTGGAGAGTGAGCTTATAGAGGTAAGCTGATATGATCTGACCCGTATCAGGACACCTACCCCCTGGACATCCACCCCCGGATAACCAACCCCAGTCAACTACCCCCTAGGATAGTTGTCCTAGTTTTCCGGGGGGGGGGGGGGGGTAGTCGTCCTAGGGGTAGTTGTCCCAGGGGGTAGTCATCCCAGGGGGTAGTCGTCCTAGGGGTGGTTGCCCTAGGGGGTAGTTGTCCTGGGGGGTAGTTGACTAGGGGTGGTTATCCGGGGGGTGGATGTCCAGGAGGTAGATGTCCTAAAACCGATTTGACCATCTAGATTGAATGCAAGAATGCAATCCGTCCCTCGGATAGGACGTTAAATGGAGGCCCAGTGTAGAGGAGAGTCACCACCTTTGCACGTTAAGAACCCACTACACTATTTGTATAAGAGTAGAGGGAAAACCCATGTAGTGGTCCACCTGCACAATCCCAATCAGTTATTCCAGGAGGAGAGACCTGAGGGTTGCAGTGATCCAGCTTGCTTCTCGCCTCCCAGGCTCAGGTGACGCCAAATACATAATAATAATAGTAATAACAATTAAATATGAGATATATTAGATTCACTTGGTGATATGACTTTGTGTTTATGATCTCTTCCATTGCAGATCCTTGATTTCAGTGATGATGAAACAATGAGCACATCTTCTCAATGATTCCAGCATCTATCATTCCTCAGACCGTGCTTGGACAGTGATGTCACTAGATGGCAGCCAGATAGTCAAAGAAATAGAAGTTCTTTGTGAAAAGAAAATAGAGAAAGATAAATATATCAAATTGAATGAGATATTTTTAGAGTGATATAAGCATAAGGTAATTAATCATAATTTTAGTGTAAGTAGTAGATTAACAGTTGCCACAGTTGCTCCGGGAGTAGTAAATGTAAGTGGCTCCCTGGCAGGACTTTAGCTCTAAAGTTGTTAGAGCTAAAGCCGAATGATAATATTCAAAGTCCTTTTGAAGTGCAGTCACCATCGATGGCATTGTATTAAAATGTGATATGTGCTATAAAAGAATTTATTATTGTTATTAATATCATTATTAACATGATAGCTCTGCAAGATTTCTTTGTATGAAAGAATTTCTAATGTACCAATTCTGTAAGAAATATTAAAAAATGATTGTATTAAAAGTATGAAAAGTAATATATTAGTATACATATATTTTTAGAGGTAAAACCCCAAAAATAGATTGTGGAAGGTAAAGATATCTTACAATTTAGAAAAGGTTTACTTTGATAATTGATGAGAATTCAAGAAGATCAGGGAGAATGTGATCTTTAAATTCAAATGCTGAACCGAGTATGAAATGAAATATTTGTTTGTGTGTGTATGATATGCACACAATACCATTTTGAATGGTTATGAGGTAAACCTGTATGTTAGCATAGCTAGTCCTGCAGTTAAGGGATAAGTATGAAAGAGAATTAGAATAGTAGTCGTTAACACCATAGCTGCCATTGTCATAGTAAAGTATTTACACTTAGTAACCCTGTGTTCAAATTTGTTAGATTTAATTTCCGGTATATATGATTGGTACCATGTTTACCGGTCTGTAAAGTGCACTTTGAACGGGTCTGATTGTATACAAATATGACCGTGCTGTGCAGCATTACATAATTTTGCACCTTTTCATCTGTTTATAAAATTGTCCTTGAAACCATACTGTACTAGAAGAGCTACCGCAAAGTTCCCCTCTAGCGCAAGATCAGGTCAACTGTAGCAGTATGGTTCTGTAACTCGCTGATTCCCTAGATGTGCTGTTGATTCTCACATCGAGTGCTCTGTCTGGAAAATGGGATTAGATATTGGATTAAGCACTGTTGGCAAGTTGACCATGAGATGGCGCTGTGCAATAAACAGCACGCTAGGGCACAAAGTTCATCAGTTCAGTATCGCTGTAATGTGTATCCCACCCAAGGTTGGTCTTTATAGACAGGTTTGATTGCACAGCATTGTCAAGTGTATAAATACAACAGATGAATACAATTGTCACTACCATGACATCTGAGACAGAAACATTGAATGCTATCCATGAAATAGTTTTAGAAAATATCTATTGAGCAAACGTAAGTATTTAGGGTGTCTTTTGTAACTAGCATCCAATTGTATTGCAGGTTCAATATCAGGGCATCATTTTGATTCCTTAAATATTCAATGTCTTAGACATACATGTACCTGATGAATGTCTAAAGGAAATAGAGGTCCTCTTGTTTGGAAGAAGTATGTGTAGGAACTATGTGATTTATAGAATGCTTTGCAAATGTATGCTGCATTATTGCCTTCACACAAATGTTTGAATAGTTTTCAATTGAAATTCAAAATCAAAATCCTGCCTCAAATTAGTCTCTATAAGTGAGCTATCTTGATTCAGAATAGGACCAAAAATATGTGTTTTTGTTTGTTTTTTCCCCAGAAATATTGCCCTTTTTGGGGGGTTCACCAGTTTTGAATTTCAAAATATTTTATATTCATTGTAATGAATTAGATGACAAACATCATGAAGAGTTTATACTTTAGTCATTCTTTTTTAACATGATGATAATCAACCTTAGAACACATGGGTACATGTAAAATTTATATTTTTCTTAAGATGTGAGCTTTATTTCTTTATATTTGATGACTATAAATATCATTTTGTGATGTGGATTTACTTGTATATGGTTGAAGATTTTGATTATATTTTTGTATACACCATCTGTGATCGGTCAGCTTACTGCATTGTGTAATGTTATGTAATTGAAAGGTTTGCATACAAGCTATAAAAATATGAAATCATTTGTTTTCAAGCTTGCCGCTTGCCAATCTAAAAATATTAATTGAATAGTTTTAATGATAATAGAAAAGGGACAACCATGAATTTTCTCCAGACTTCTTTTTACTTAGTTTTACAATATTGTACACAAGTGATGATTTTCACGTTGGTGATAAATAGTTATAATGATGAAATTAAGTCATGATAAGGCCCATATTATACTCCCAACAACTCATCTTTATGAAATGAACAGTGCACATGTATAGTATATATTGATATAGATGTAATTCACCTGTATTCTTTATCTGTCCATTTAGATGAGAACTATAATCCAAATGAAATACATTTTAGTGTAAAAAAAGAAGTGCAATCGGTTCAATATTTTATTTCTCATTGATGGTCAGAATTAAGGAAAAACAGAGAAGAAAGTCCAATAAAATAATCGTTTGTTGCTCACAAAATTGTATTTTGTTGGTGTTTGTTATGGATGCATCCGTGTTATAGTATCGATGATGATGGTGGTGATGATGATGATGGTAATCATCATTTTAAGTCATCACACAACTATTTCCCAATATCTTGCAAAAGTAAGAGCTTAGATCTGCCGGGTCCCTCCCAGTGCACGTGTCAGCCAGCAAATGGTGATGATGATGATGATGATGATAATGATGATGCTGGTGATGATTTGTTATCTTTTGGTGGTGCTCATGATGATTTTGGTGGTGATTATGATGATGATAATGGATGTGATGGTTAGGATTATGATGATGGTGAATAATGTTGGTGGTGATGATGATGATTATCTTTTGGTGGTGCTCATGATGATTTTGATAATAATAATAGTGGGTTCTTGTATAGCGCTCCCGATTATTACCCTGGCTTTAGCACGGCTACCATACGGCGCTCTTGCATTTCAAGGAATAAATTCCTACCAGGTACCCATTTACTTCACATGCCATCCATCTCCAGCCTAACCGCTCACGATGGTGGTCTCCTGCGTTCCAAATTACCTCTCTAATTTATTGAAAATATTTCATATTTCTTATGTTATTGTATGCTTCGTACATGTTTATCGAATGATAAAATTGTACATGATTTTTCATTTAATTACTTTTGTAAACATTGTATTCATTGTATTTGTTATTGTTCGAAATTTTGTACTTTGACTTTGAATTTGTATATTTTTGAACGCAGAAATAAAATCAATCAAACAAACAAACATGGGTGGAGTGTGGCAAGTGTAGATCAATGTCTTGCCAAAGGACTTTAGTGCGGCGGCGGGATAATGGGTGTGATGGTTGGGATGATGACGATGGTGAATAATAATGTTGTTGGTGGTGGTGATGATGCTGATGATGAGGACGATAATGGGTGTGATGGTTAGGATGATGGTGAATAATAATGTTGGTGGTGATGATGATGGTGATGATGGTGATGATGGAGCTGATGATGATGATGATGATGATGATGATGATGATGATGATGATGATAATGGGTGTAAGTTGGGATGATTACGATGGTTAATAATAATGTTGTTGGTGGTGGTGATGATGACGATAATGGGTGTGATGGTTAGGATGATGATGATGGTGATGATGATGTCACGTGACGACGTGACAGAACAGATTTTATCATGCTATGTCAGTTTATGATGCTAATGAGTATAATCACCTGACTTGTCGATCACCACCCTTCATGATGACTTAGGAACAACTTTAATAATGATTCTCATTCTTCCTCATCTGTCGTATATTGTACTTTGATATGGGGACATTATGCAAAAACATTACTGAATCAAGTTTATGTTTTACAGAAAAGAGCACTACGTGAAGTAAAATCTCTCACCCCAGAACTCCCTCTGAACCGCAGTTAAGGAAATTAAATGTACTCACCATATTCCAAACACATGACTTGCGAGTTGGATCATTTATGTATATGTACAATAATAATATGTTACCTTCCATTTTTTAATTGTTTAAAATAACAAAGGATGTTCATCCACATTACACAAGACATGCTAATGATTTTCTATATTCCATTGTTAAAATACCATACTTCACGTAAATCAGTAAAATATTCTGGAGTGATTACTTAGAGGAATATACCCACCGATACAAAAATGTGCCCATCTCTTGCCTCATTCAAACGAAAATATAAACGAAGGAATTTATATCTTAATTATGTTTAATCAGCCTGCATGTAATAATAATAATAATAATATGTCTTGTTTACCCAGGGTGGCCTCATCAGTATTCATACTGTTCTCCCTGAGGGCCCTGCAATCATATTAGTACCCCCGTCATCGGATTCAGGCTTACCCGCACACAATGTATGCACATTCTCCACTCCCTGGGGAGCATTTCAGCCAGGCGTCATTTTTACAAGCGCACACTTGCTAATGTAAGCACATTAGCTTTCGCATCCTACCGGGTACCCATTTAACACCTGGGTGGAGAGTGGCAAATGTAGATCGATGTCTTGCCAAAGGACACATTTGTTCATGTACTAACTACCCACTCTTCCTTTTCTCTTTACTTTGTATAATTATATGCGGCCATTGGAGCCGAGCCTTTGAAAGGTCAATGGCCTCTGCTGGCTCCTCCATATTCTTTGTATTGTTTATATATGTTCTTATATGCATAATAATTGTTGAATGTATTTTTACGAAAATTGGAAATAAAATGAATGAATGAATTGATCATTTAGAGATGGATGCTTGTAACTATCACAGCTAGCAGATGCAGAATTGGGAAATTAACAGCTGTAAGTTCAATGGAGTCGAGACAGATGAAGCAGGGGGGGGGGGACTCGTTCATTTCTTATTGTCATTCTACTCCTCTCTTTCTCATTTCCTCGTTTGCCTATTCCTGTCTTTCATTGACGGTCTAAATTTATTCCCTAAAATCCTGTCTTTCTTGTATAGTATATATAGTTTGTTCGCTTGTCTATACCCTACAGCTTCCATCTTCAAAATATCCAATATATGTGTCTACCAGTCACTCGTAGTAATGTGGTAGCTGCATCAATGAAGTGATCTTATAGGAGAAGCCCCAACCCCTAATTCTAATCTCCACTTCAATTTGTAATCTTTAGCATGAACGTATGTCAAAGTAAAAATACCCGCCATATATATCCCTGGCCATAGGTTGCATTTCGATTGAGATATATACCACAAATAAATCCCGGAGAATTTAGACAATCTCATATCACCGTCGTTCACATTACTTTGATTTGATGCTCTCCAGATATCCCCCGAGTAATGATCGTCAGGGTTCGTTCACATCCTGGAAATATCCTGGAAATTGTATAAGATTTGATAAGATTCGCGCTTAAGTTGCCATTGGCGTAGGCCCTCTTGATATGTCAGGCAATCATTTAGGAAAATTGTATGATTCACGACTTATCTGTTGATTCATAATTTTTATATAAAGATAGAGAAATTAAGACGCTCGCTTTTAATGATAAAAGATGATGTTTGAACCCTTCTGAAATTAAGTTTGCAATCCTTAAACATGCACAGGGAACACAAATTTACTCACACCCTGTTCAATCATGTCCACAAATTATTTTAGAAATTCAAAAAGAGAGTAATATTCTAATGAGTGTAAACGCGTTCTGTCATCTGTCCGACTGCTGCTCAATTACGTACTCCAGCCATCGCACAAAGTTTGCGCGTTTTACATACTTGCTTGGACAGGATCAGCGGAGCGGAGAGCGGACGGGCCTCGACAAAAATAATTCCCATTCATATCGTGCTTGTCATTCATGACATAAGCGCAGCAAATTGCTTATCACGGCTTTTATTCCCTTCATAGGCTTACACGAAAGATGAATATCTTACCTTATACACATGTTCGCTGACTTTATATTAAGGCATCTGACAGCTATATAGCTACTCCCAAGATGTTTGTATTGATATCGAACATCACAAGTAGTTCTTGAGGAAATTAATATATCAATAGAAATATCAGACGGTTTCTCTTTTAAGTATTCTTATACCGCTGTTTATGATTTAATCCATTTCCTTTTAATGCGAGTCAAACTGCTCGCATTTTAGTTCGAACGTCTTAAAAACAAAACAGTAACGCTATAATTCATCCGTTTATGCGTTGTCAGTAAAGAATAACAGAGGCAATTATGATTTTTCAGATTGATTAACATTCAGCTTGGGTAATTGATCGTGTGATCATAAAGTTTGGAACGGAACATAAACCATACCAGTACTATAATCTCGCCTACTCATTATTCTCCCTTCCCATATTATCAGCATATTTTTCTTATTCCCAGTCACCCCCTCGTGAAAAATAAGCAATAACAAATTAGCCGTTAGTGGAAATAAAAAGAAAAGGCGTGCGTGATATTTCGCAGACCTGGGTTACCATGGTAACCCTACCGATTATAGAGACTCTAAGCTTATGTTATGCAACCGATCGGGGGTTTGTGACGAAGATGTGTACGTCAGTGGGCATCTTTGACGTAGATGTAGCAGGTCGTCATAGCTAGGAACCCATACCTCTTCTCACTTCTCTTTACTCTCTCATCATTATTACAGATCGCAAGGCACTATCATCAAGCAGTTTTGATTAAGACGACTGTGAATGAAATTGTTAGATACGTTTCGTTTTATCATCATCATCATCATCCTAATAATCACTGTCTCTACCACCATGATTATCATTGCCACCACCACCATAGCCTTCAACCTATTTATCACCATCATCATCACCATCGTCACCATCATCATCACTATCACACCATCATCACCATCATCATCACTATCACACCATCATCACCATCATCATCATCACCATCACCATCATCATCACCATCACCATCATCATCACCACTATCATCATCACCATCACTATCACCATCATCATCATCATCATCATCATCACCAGCATAATCATCACCATCACCATAATCATTATCCTTTACATCACGATCATCATCATCATCATCATCATCATCAGAATTATACTCCACCACTTCCTCTCCCCCTCCCTACACCATGCCTTCCTTTTCATTAATTTCCTCACTGCATGAACATAATGGTCTTGTCATATTTGATATCCAGGGACTGGCTGTATATCCATCCCCTTCAACCCAATGACATTGGCATTACCATACCCAAACAATTCTCACTTCAATCAAAGATAAATTCAAAACAATCTGAATAAATTTTGATATAAAATGTCCATATTTAATTTCACAATAATGACAGGCTACACATTTTCCTATCATAATGTCAACATGATGCAATACACATTATCTCCACACTTAAACAAAAAAACCTTACACATGACATACTTTCAAGATACATGTACTTCCAACATCTCTGACTCTGTGTGTGTCCTTCACTTTGAAATGTATAGGGAACCACGGCTATACATTTACGTACAATACAGAACAACATCTCTCAACATTAATGACACAAACCTATCTCAACAACAAAGACAAGCAACTTCACAATAAGATCAATTCTTCTCATATAATTCAGTTTATATTGTACAATATTTACAGATATTCCTTAAGGATAACTTGTCCTGACACTTTATGTACATTTTCAGATATATGATGATGACGACGAGCATGTATTCATCTTCTGTAGATTGGATTATACAGAGTACAAGAAGTTGGGAATGGCAAAGAACCAACTTTATACTTATTGCTGCAAAATACATTTAGTGTATATATTTCACACATACATGTATACAAAACCTTAGAGACAGTGAAGGGATAGAGCAAAGCAATATTAACATTCAATTTTTTGAAATAAATCACAATCTAGCTATTGGTGGGCGGAGGCAGAAAAGATGCTTTACTCCGAGGGTACCTGGTTCTAAGAAACATCTACCAAAATCAATATTGTTATGAAAATTAGCTGGTCCAATTTATCCACCCCCTTCCCCCCAACAACAAAAATATATATAAAAACAAAATTTTTAAATTCTATGCAGGAATGATTGATTACAGTTCTATTTAACATAGAAATATATCATAAGAAATGTACACGTTCTTAGCTTAAACACAACCTCATGAAAGGATAATTTGTTTCTCATTTTCAGATGAGTATCACACCCCCTGAAAAGATCTAAAAATTGTGGTGCAAAATCTTCAATGGCAATACAAATCAAAGAGCTTTGCTGTTGTAACTTGACTTGCCCTGAAAAGTTTAGACAGAACTCACAGAAGAGTAATAAATACTAGAAATAAATCATTTCATTATGAAAGAGAGAGAGGAAGGGAGAGGGGAAGGGAGAAAGGAAGGGAGTGAGAGAGAGAGAGAGAGAGAGAGAGAGAGAGAGAGAGAGAGAAAGAGAGAAGAGAGAGAGAGTGAGGGAGAGGGAGAGGAAGGGAGAAAGAAATAGGGAGAGGAAGGGAGAAAGAAATAGGGAGAGAGACAAAGAAAGAGAGAAATAGAGAGAGAGAACACACAGGGTGTTATATTGTGTCACAAGCAATATTCTTTAGGAACCTGTATAGCTCATAAGAACTATAATAGTTACAAATCATTTTGATTTGATTTTAATTAGTACATGTACCCCCTCACAGTCTCTCTATCCATCCTGACCTCCTATTGTCTCCCATCTGACGTTACTAGGCTCCATGGGGGGCCATTTACATCAAAATACTTGTAACATGCAAATCAGATTAATAGCTCTGCAGTCATCAACTCGAACACAAAAGGTATTAAGGCTACCTGGCTACCTGCCAAATTTCCATAGCCACACCTGCTCCCCTCTCTCTCTCTGTCTCTCTTTCTATCCCTCTCTCTCTCTCTCTGTGTCTCTCTCTGTCTGTCTGTCTTTCTTCTCCTCCTCACACACTCTCTCTCTATTTCTCTTCACCCATCCTCTTCCATTGTCTTCTTTCTCTCTTTCCATCTTTCTATAATTCTCTTCCCCTCCCACCCCACCCCCTCTCTCTCCTCATTTATCCCTTTACACTACTACAAGTGTTTATTGTATTGTATGTCCTTCCATTTCATTTACGGAGGAGCCCGTTTCCCAATCTCGTTAGCAACGAGGAGGGTCCATGAAGGGGCGTGAAGAAACAAAGCCCTTTGTCTGAATTTTTTTCAGTATCCATGATTTATCTACATCCACATGTACAAAAATGACAACATCTTTCTCCGATTGGATTAAACTCTACATTACAAAACAGATGACTAAAGAAAAAAGACATAGCAAATACAATATATGATACATCGTACAAGCAGGGGTATCACTTTAAACATAGCACACCATATTTCAGTCATCTAATAGGCTTTCCCTTTTTCCAGGATAAAGCTCTTGGTTATTAAAGAAGTGTGCAGCCTTGCAATAACTATGATATCTGATTGCCCTCAGTAGACTGTTAATTTACTGGCCTAAGCTCTCATCTGTCCAAACTATTATCAAACTCTGACAATTATCAAACTGAGACAACTGCTTGTCTTGACAAAGCATGTGGATTGTCTTCTTTAAATTGCTTGACATATTATATTTGATTCTTTTACCACTGACATAATGTGTATGCCACTATACATGTACCTACAATGTTTCCCAGTCTCTAAATACTCATATATGTATATATAGCAAACTGGTCCACCCAATACTCACTTTCCTTGGACCCCAGTCGTAGCCTCATCATATTGCTATACCATAACTAGACTAAACTGGCTCTTCTTGTTCTCAAACTGTATTGGATGACTGGTAAATCAGATATGCTGACTCCTCAGAAGCAAGAATTACTGGCAAAATAGATGAATGATGAATATACTTGAATGGGTCAGAAAGTCTGTAGCTCAGATGACTGTTTTAACATGACATGTAGAAAGGTATGTGGTGTGCACACTTGAGATCCAAGGCCGGGTCTCGTAGCATTTCAGGTACGGCCTTGGAACATTTCAGAACCGGGTCCAAATCTCCTTTGCGCAATGGAGATGATTGTCCGAGTACAACCTCACATCTCAGCAACAACGACTCATACGTTCCCTGATGGTGTTCACGGTCCTTTCCTGGTTTTTTCACGAAGCCACCGAAGCTTGTTGCTGCTGCTGTACAACGGGCGATGACGACAGGGCCAGGGAAGGGGACACAGAGGGCGATGTTCTGTTCGACGCTGGATCAATGACATCCTTGATCTGGGACCACTTGTCTCCGAGAGCCTTCGCGAAGTGATCATCTACAGACCCTGTGATGTTGACTTCTTTAGGTGATGAGGATTGTCTGAGGGTGGGGGAGGGGGCTGCAGGTGGACTAGTGGCTGTGGGTGGGGGACTGGAGTAGGTCTCACGGTAGTTTTGGCCCAAGCTTCTTCTGAAATGCTCTTCAATGTCAGGATCTATATCTGTGAAGGTAACATGCAATTGGTTAATGGTATAAGAGATGCAAGTACATGTAGAATACTATTCTTTCACTTACAGATTCAGAGATTAATTTTATGATTCTATATGTCTACTAAAAGATGATTACATCTGCTAACAGCAGACAACTTACATTAATCTTTTCCTAGTCCAAGAAGAGATCATTATTTCCTTTGTGGTTTAAAATTCCTATTATGGTATTCGTCTTATATTTTTGAGGAATGGTGGACATTTCTTCCGATCACTTTGCACACCAATACTCTTTGACTGCAACATGAATTACATCAATCTCTTAATAAAACTTACAGTTCTTTCCTTTAAACTGCTATTTGAAGCTCTAAGACATCTTTCCCACTCAAATTGGAGTCCACACACACACACACAAACAAGTTCTTCTCTCACCTGCATTCTGTGGTTGTAAAGGTAGGTGATTCTGGGGCATCTTAGCTGACCACCTCTCTGCGCTACTAGCCCTTCCGTTGAGGTACGGTGGGGGGACTGGACCAAGCCCCGCCCCAGCGCCTGGTACCATAGCTACCGGTCCTCCATCGGTCCTGTTGGGTTCTCGCAGGAGGGGTGCAGGGGCGCAGGTGATGACCGAGGGGCGTAGAAGCTGCTGGGGCATGTTACGGTGTCTAAGGGAGGGGTGCGGTGGTGGGGGGATGGTCGCTGAGGGTCTCCTGTGAAGGGTTTCCTGTGACATGAGACTAGAGCTGCTTGGAATAGGAAGGTCTGGGTTGATCTCAGGGATCCCTACCATCTCACTGGTGATTAATCTACAAACAGATTCAAACAGAAAAAATAACAATAATGAATGATCGGGGAGTGCCTTATATGTACATTGCTTTCAACTTATATGAAAAGACTTATTGGTGTTTACACGGAACCTGTTTTGTTTTACCTCTGATGAACTCTGCTTACCGTCAGTAGTGAATGTTTCCAAACATCATGGCAAGCTTTGAAAGAATTCCATTCCAATTACATGTACGTCCAATCAACCTTTTGAATGGAAATAATTATTCTAAAGACAAATAATTGATTCCCCCCCCCCTCCCCTTTTTCCCTTTTTATTTTGGCAGGGGATGACTGATGATGAATATGAGTCCATTTGTTTTGTTTCATGCATTAATTTATATGCTACCAATTCAATTACGTATACCTACATACATGTATACATGTAGTACCCTACTTGAAGAGTTAAGACCATATTATATATTGCATCAAAAGAAAGTTCATGCTATGAAATAGTAACACACGCACTGTATGACCATTCTTGTACATTGCTTATGGGAGTTGTTCTCATTGTATTACCGGTCAATTCTACCCAAAAGGACATTCCATTAACAAAAGGCCTCCAGTAAAAGAATGCCATACATTTGAGATATTAAGAACCAGTCAATCTCTCTGGTCAAGCTTTGGCCCCCATTGTTGACCAGCACGTCCAGACCCTTAGGACAAAAAAAGTTCACCATTTTACAAATTTTGTCCACCACCCACTTCACCAGTCACCACCCACAGTCTACTTTTTTTATTTTTACTCTACATGTAGCTAGGTAAGGGCATGAAGTGCAACAGATCTGCAAATACATTCCAGCTCTGTGCATGATCAATTAAATTGAAACAGAAAGATAACTTCATTTTTATAGGCAGAAGATCACATGCAAAAGTTTGTACTATGACAGGCCAGCCGAGCTCAAACAAATTTGACTTTAAACTCAAGCTCATGCACACAGGAAAACTAATTCAGTCAAATTCATGCTCTTAAACTCTGTCTTCATACATTTTTTAATGACTGCTATTCATTTATAGTATACATATAACTCTACACTCTGTTTTTACATTCTGAACTTCTGGAAAGAAAGTATAGATCTAACTTTCGTTTATATTCCTCTTTATCACAAATGCTTCCATTTCATAATATGTTTCATCACCAAATCAATTCAATAGTCTGACTCAATGTGCTCTGAACAAAAAAGATTTAGGGTGCGTTCAAGCAACACTTTTTCACCCTAGAAACACGGTTTTCAAAGACGTTTAGTTTAAAACATGGTTGCGTTTGAGCGATTTTTCGTCGGCCGTAAAAATAAACGTGTTTCAAAACACAAACATGAAACGCTGAAAAAGATGCGTTTTGAATCGTGATTCTGCAGAAAAAACGAAAAATCGCTAAAAATCATTTGAACGAACAAAGACCTCAATCATGATTCTATAACGTCGTTATCGTGGCCTGCGAAGTTGACCTATACTTTCTGGGTAAAACTGTGCAGTGTGATGAGCAGTGGCTGGGCTTGAAATGAGCGACAATCAGCGTTGATGAAAAAAACGCTTGAACGCTTTCCCGCAGTAACCATGTTTTCTGACAGCATTTTGATTTGTGATTCATGTTTGTGATTCTAGCTTTAAAAAAAATCGCTTGAACGCACCCTAAGTTTACAATATGAATGGGCCTATGGAAGCAGACACTATCAACTCACATATGCCAGGAATGTGGCTTATCCATGGCACTGAGCAAATAATATTTCAACCATTTGATTCTTATCTTTTCTGAGGGTCAGAGTGTACAATTCTAACAAAAAAAGAAAAAGAAAATTAAAATCCAAACGAGCTTTGCATGCTTACAGTTTCACACGTAGACATAAGTTCTACTACTAGCACAAACTTTACCATTTGTTCATGCAACGTGGAAGTGCTTATGCTGAGCAAAATTTACAAAATAAAGAAAAACACTAACACGATACAAGAAACAATCACTTGGGGTAGTTTGGGAATGCCAATATTGATCATATCTCATACATGCTGCAAAAGGGTCTTGATATCTATTTTTAATCTGGTATGATATCATGTATACATCTAAAATACAAATTAAAGATGGAAAGAGAGGGGGGTGGAGAGGGGGGAGGGTTGGAGAGGGGGGAGGGTTGGAGAGGGGGGAGGGTTGGAGAGGGGGGAGGGTTGGAGAGGGGGGAGGGTTGGAGAGGGGGGAGGGTTGGAGAGCGAGAGGGGGGTTGGAGGGGGAGGGTTGGAAGGAAAGAGGGAGAGAGAGAGAGGGGGGGAGAGGGGGCGAGAGGGAGGGGAGGAGGAGAAGAAAAAGAAGACCAAATAAAATTTAAACAAAAAGAGATGAAGACAAATTGTCTCCATCGTCAGAGGAAGTTTTTGACCAAATAGGTGTGCTAATAATAAACAGGGCCTCTATTTTTTGTTTGTTGTTTGTTTATCTTTGAAGGGGGTATAGGAAGGAGGATCATTTCCTGTTATGATGTGAGGAGATAAGCAAAGCAAAGCAAGACACTCACGTCTGCGTGCTGGCACACCTTGTTGATGTAGCTGCCGTGCTTGTAGCCTTGTGATTGTGATCACCACCGTCGCCGCACCTCATGACGAGCGGACCTTCCCGTCTCTCTACGCTCCGCCGCTGCCGGTTGGTGCGTGACGGTAGCTCCTTTGGCGATTCTGATCGTCCACCCATGGCGTAACCCATGTCACCTGCAAATAACAGAAAGAGACAAATAAGTTACAGATTAGAACTATCAGATCGATGAAGATGATAAATGTATCACAGAGCATGAGCAACTGATAATAACATTACAAACACTGCCCAAGACCAATATCTTAAACATCACAAAAGCACTTTCTGTCACACGTCTAGAAGTGCGCTCAACATCTTTAATTAAAGGAGAAAATTTATGGCCACATGGAAATTTATGATCGACATTTTACTCTCCAGCAAGACTTAATTTTAACAGTACCTGAACAACGCTATATGTATATCAAACCAAGGAACGCGTTTTCAACGCAAACAAACGCATCCAAAATTCCAAATGTAAAGATACTGCATCAAATATGGAAGCACATGTGTAATTGTGTCTATTTCTTCCATATTAATCATTAATAAAGAGAATTTATTGACCATTGTTCTAAAAATCTCCTCTTGACCATACAACTTGAATACATGTGACTCATTGCTTTGTACACAATAGTTCTGTTTGACATCAAATACTTGACCTCAAGGTGACATCATCAAAAAGGTCAACTTGTCTGTCCAGTCTCCCATTCATATGATAAGATCATCCCAATATACTTTTTGTACAGACTACATTTTTATCATGGTGGCCCTTGCATGTACATGTATGTACCTACTAGGGAGACTGGGTGTTTTAAATTAGGATGAAAAAAAGTTTAAAATAAATGTAGTTAATTTCTGAAAAAAGAAGATGAAATTAAAGACATGGCTGCTTCAATGCCCTTTCAGTTTAATATACTGCAAAATAATATGTTCCACTTTTTCAAAAGCACAAGATATTTAGCATTGTTTACCTACTTTCTTAAAAGTACAAATAATATTTCATGATTTTTATACCGACTTATATCCAAGCTCCCCCAGGAAGCACAAAGAGAACACATTTCCCAAATTGATAAATCTCATGAATTATGACAATAAAATGTGATGTTTATTAGTGTCGCCTGTGCACTTCCTTCATTCTTTTTGACAGCATTAGGCAACATTCTCCCTGGGATACAACAAAAAATGTCTCCCGTCTCTATCTTTTCTTTAAGGACTTTCCTTTTTTCCCCTTCATTTCTTCTCTCTAGGCGTGTTTTCATCAGCTCGAGATTGCCACATATCCCGCTATTTGAACTATCCCGATCACAAATTATCCAGTTAATTTGCGTCTTCATCAGACAGAAGTTGCAATTACGGGGTAGCGGAATATTTGGTTGAGATAATCATCCCAAGATATCTTTGGCTAGTTTACAAAATATCCCCCTATTTGTCCGGTGCTTCTTCAACAGCCCGGAGGCTCGCACTATGTGTGACCGCTGAGCAAATATCTCGAGATAATTTTGGTCAATTCTCAAGCTGATGACGACGCGATTTGTAAGTTTGGGATTATTTCCCAAATCAGAAATAGCGGGCTATTTGGCAATCTCGAGCTGATGAAGACAGGCACAGGCCTTCTTTCCTTTTTTCCATCTTTGTGCATGCGTGCAAGCAAACGCTCTGTAGGCAAAGCTGGTCAGCCACTTTCCCACGCTATCAACAGGCCTCAGCTATGCAGACTATGTGGAGAATGGAGCCTAGGGATTGATTTAATTTTCTTCTCCGCGACAGGAACAGACAGGGGGACAGCCACTGACAAAACAGTTCAACTTTCTTTCCCTTTCTTTTTTTCCATTTTTTTTTTATCTGACAATTTCGAAGTTCATGCTGCAGGCCCCTTTTTATGCATTTTCACAACTTTTGTCAATCTTGTTCAATAGATAAACTTGATCATTTATTGTATACTAGTTACTACAAAGAAGCTATGTATGTATCTTGCGTTACAAAATAATAACTGTTGCAGCACTCAAGAAAATGGTATATCATGACATAGGAACTTGTTTAAAAGCCGGAAGGGCATTAATTCATATACTTAGTATAAAAGTTAACGCCCTTTCCTTCAGAAACTACAGTGTAGTTTAAGGAAGACAAACAGAAAAGGGATCATTAATACTGTGAAAGAATTCTGAACTATAGCATACACAGTGATATGAAGAATATATTCTTGGCTTAATTTTTGTGCGTTATGGAATCCTTACTACGTACAGAGGACCCAGCCCTATTGTCAACAGAACTGACAATAGCCTCGGTATTTTTGTTCACCTCTTCTATGTATTTTATTCCCTTTGTTGGGAAGGTTGGTATGCCAGGAATTCTTAATGACTCGCGATATTGATTTACAGACAATGAAAATAAACCAGAGATCCATAAACGAGCAAGCATATCTATAGCATAGGAGATAAGATGATTCAAACTAAAGCAAGGTTGTATTTCAAAAGTAAACTAGATACCATGTAAAATATGAAAAAGGGGTATTATTTACTCATATACAGCTTCCTATAATTGAAATAAAAGACTTTTTTCCTGAACTTTGCAAAATACAACATTGACACACTAAGCAATTTTCTAAAGCTTCCATACATAAAAATGGAAATTGTTGCATGTATTCTTTGAAATCAGGAAATTTGAGTTAGAAATGCTAGTAGCAATCATTCTATTTCTTGGTTTTGCAATTCAATTTGAAATTCTTCAAATAGTTTGATCTAATGGAATTTGAGACACCTACACAGGCCATTTATACAGTTTCCAATTATTAACCACATCATATTAAATGCTGTAGGTCCTATTATTATACTGTTGCATGATGATGCACAAAATGAATATAAATCTGTAAGTATGATTACCGTAATATAGAATGGTTTGTAAAACATCATATTTGCAAACACCCTATGCACACCTTTTGTACTCAAATATACTGGGAAGCTCATACATTGTACATGTACATGCTTGTTAATTCAAGAGGGCAAAAGACAATGAAAATATCCAGTTTATATCCAGTTATAATGATACACCTAAGATTCAAATCTATTGACAAATCTATTTACATTTAATAATCACTTCCTCTTTCACTATTAAAGAATGTGACATTAAACTTCACTTGATACAATAAGGCTCATGTGACACTCGGTTACTTGTATCACATGTTCGAATTGAGTTCATAAAAATAGGACAGTTGCATGATTTGTCAAACTAATTTTAATCAGAAAGGGAAAAAATATGTTTTATATAAAGGAGAAGATCAATTACAGACAGGAGGTATACCGTTCTATTTTCATTCATTCTTCTTCTCGTCTTCAGATCAACTGGGAATTCATCGTTAAGTTTCTAGATATACACCTCCTGCCATCTCCTCTTATTAAACAAGAAGATAATGGGAAACAACTTCAGGGGCAGCCCTATGGAATCCCAATCAAATGATATAACATTTGTTTTACATATGGTATTCTAAATATGGGATGAGCGATATTTCCGTGTCGGAAAGTGCATGTATCACGGCTACTTTTAACCCCCTTTTTTTGCTTGTACTGGACTTAGTCATAATCATCATAAAACAGATGTATTTCCTGCCAATTTGTGTTTGATTCTAACCCAATCCTAGCCTGCACCTAAATTACCTCTGTTTCCAGGAGTGGAAACATTAAAGCATCAAATCAAATTCAACTTGACTGTTCTTCCGGACAAGAGATGAGAAAAAGAATGAACAAATGGAAAGCAAAAGAATTTGTAAAAGGAAAGAAATCTGTAAGAGTTTTTACAGATTGAAGTGGAGAGCCACCATAAAAGAGTGTGGAGTTGATACAGAGAAGAGACAGGGCGAGAGAAAATCAATTATTCAAGATGGGAGAAAGTGTAGATAAAGAGCTTTAATCAAGAACAAAAGTCAATACAATACATAAATGTAAAATGGTATAGAGGAAAGTATACAGGAGGGAGGAAAGTATACAGGAGGGAGGAAAGTATACAGGAGGGAGGGAGACAGTAATAAAGAGAAAGACAAAAGGCAATAAATAGCTGCACAAAAGCGACAGAGAGAGAAACAAATATGTCAATCTGAGAAGTAAATATAAAGAGGTAGGAAAGAGAGAAGAGATGAAATACAAAAGATTAGTTTTTGTCTTGAGAGCAATAAGTCATACGTATAAGAGCATAAGTAAAATAAGTCAATTCATAGCCTCATGAAAATAAAACTAAGACAAAAATGTAACAGTAAATTGCAAATATCCCCTCCTAATATATCATGAGCAACCTTTATCTTTAACCTTTAACATAGATCATGCAATTCATTAACCAGTTTCCCGTTATTAATTAACTTCATAAACTCTCTTTTTTTCCATCGGAAGTAGCAGATGTCTTGGAAAGTGAACCTCCAAGAAACTTGATTTAGATGAAGGTAATATTAAACATGGCATATTACTTGATTAAACTTCTTGTTTCTGTCAGGCTGAATTTCCTGTGCTTTTGAAAGAAGGAAATTAGGCAGAGCTAACAGCATGTAGATGTTGCTTTTTCTTCCCACATTTTGGAATGCATCCAAAGTAGAAAAGGTGAATATCATAAAAACTTAAATATTAACTTTGCACAAATTAGGAAAGATTCTACAAACAAAGGAGAAATAAATGGACAGCCTCAAGTGGGATTCCTATTTGAGATTCCTTTTTTTTGTTTGGGGGGGGGGGCAAGGGCAACAAAGGGTAGCTTCTGGAGGCTAGCCTGGACTAGTAGCCAGTAGAGGGAAATCAAACCTTGGTAGTAAACTACTCTAAAAGAGAGAAGAAAATCATAGAAGCAGACGGGTGAAAGTTTGAACAAAATCAAGTGAGTACTGTAAGTGAAGAATTTTTGAAATTTGTAATCACTACTGTATACATTTTATAAAGGAATTTCAAATTGGCCGAAGTGTAACTGTGACAAAGCACTGGACATCTTTCACATTTGTTCCAACACAAAGTCATGGTCTTTTCATTCTACAGAACCTTTCATTATATGCTACCCACGATATATTTTGAGTAGTGCCCCAAGGGAAAAGAAAAACAGATATTTGTGATTCGCATAGATTTAGTGATCTCAAATTTCTTATTACTTGCCCGATTTATTTCAAACTTTTGCCATTCTATTTCAATTATTTTCCACTTTCATACAAATCAAATTACTAGGAGGGTTGGATTGCCTGCAAACACCAAATTTGGGGTACATCAGCTCAAACCTAAAAAACACAACACAGTAGGTGAGTCAACATCTCTCTCTCTCGTTCGTCCCCCCACTCCTCTTTCTCTCTCTCTCCCTCTCCTTATTTTCGGGGGGGGGGGGGGGACTTCACAACAGCAATTTTGAATAGGCTGCTCCATTGTATACACATGCAAGTGAAAATGAGTCTGTGACTGTGTGTACCAGACTAATTTACACATGCATGTACCGGTACGCAACCTAAAGCCAAGGTATTTAATTCATGTATGACTCACGAGCTGACTATGACAGTCATTTCATCTCAACACCATACAAAAACCACATATAGTCTAGCTGTACAAACGCTAATGCTGTATTGTCTACTGAGAGTCAAAAGGGCATACCGGTACATGTACACCAGACATACATGTACATGTCATTAACACCTTCTGGCTCTATTCCAAGGCTCCAAACAAAATGTGCTGTATACATGCATTCATAAATCTGCAAAACCGAAAATGCATGAAATGTATGCTCCACGCCTCCACCCCTTAGAACATTCCATATTTCTTCCAGTACCACTATGTATACTAACCGATACTGTCTGCAGAGACTAGAGAGCCCAAAATGTAATTGGCATTTACATACCGGTAGAGATAACGCCCTTATGCATCTCATCTCTAAACAGACCATAGATCAATCTATATTATTCATACCATTTGCATTTATTGCAGGGTATTGGCATGGCAAATGTTGCTTCTGATCTACACTATCAATGATTTTGTCATTCTCAATGTTCTATTCATGATGACAAAGGTAATGGTGTTCAGGTAATAATAATGTAGAAATGCTATAATAATGTAGGCATGCATAAATTAATGAAAGGAGTGTTTTGCTCTTTATTCCTCCTCAATTCATAACATCCCACGTTGTGTACATGTATGTCACACTATACAACATACACACACAATTTGCTGGTACATGTATCTATGATCATCCACTCTCCGCAGCTCAGCCTCCGCATCGGTATGCATCAATTATGAATCTCTTTTCTCTCGTTTCTTGTTCTACCTCGACCACCATCTGATGAGGAACATGCATAAATTAATTAATTAAAGGAGTGTTAAAATGTTGATCTCTTATTCTTTGTCAATTACATCCTATGTTGTGTACATCACACTATACAGCACACACACACTTGCCCTTACGCAAGCACACACACACATACACACTGCTGGCATCCTATGATCATCCGTCCACTCTCCGCATCGGTATGCATCAATTATGAATCTCTTTTCTCTTGTATCTTGTTCCACCTCACCCATCTGATGAGGGACCTGCATAAATTAATTAAATTAATTAAAGGAGTTTTAAAATGGTCTTTATTCCTTGTCAATTTATAACATCCTACATGTACATGTATGTTGTGTACATCACACCAAGGAGTTACTAGATACACACACACACACACACAAACAGACACACTGCTGGCATCCCATATGATCATCCACGCTCCGCATCGGTATGCATCAATTATGAATCTCTTTTCTCTCATATCTTGTTCCACCTCGCCATCTGAAGAGGAACATGCCGGGAAGGCAGACACACCGACGACGACGCTCAGAAAAATGAGTCATCTTTTCAATCATGGCAAAAAAAAAACTAATTTATGCATCTTGTCTCCAAGCTGGTGGCAGCGGTGAATATGTAGAAAGCTGTGCACATATCTACACTGTATATGAGTAGAGTCTGCATGCCGATACACTGCCATTCGTTGTACGAATACTGTTATCTGACTTATTGTATCTTATGACAAACAGTTATGGTTGGGATAATTTAAGTCCAACATCTACCATGCTTTCTTCATTCTTGATTCTTAAATCTTGGCTTTTATCTAAATTATCATTTTGTTTCTTACTGTGGAAGTGTGGATTCATTATTATCCTAATATTTTCTATTTCCTTTGAAATTCAGTAATTCACCCATGTTTTATTCTAAATCTGAGTTCCTGTAGCTATGTTTTGTTTTTTTGTGTTAATTTCAAATAACGTTATGAAAAATAACACACTATTCCTTGAAACAAATGGGCATGAAAAAAAGATAATTATTTCAGTACATGTTATGGAGAACATTTGAAATTGTAAAACCTGGTTATTCTCTTATTCATATTCCAACACATATTCTGAATGACAGGGTAAATACTGTACATGCAAGTCAGGTAGAGAAAATTAATCTGTCAAATGACTTCCAGATGTAGAATAAAACAACTAAAAACCCTGAAGCCATCCTTCAAAGTTATGAATATGATTGCATTACAAATATTTGGACTACCAATACAACTGCATGATAGCTGCACAAACCAGCATAACATTTATTACTTACATTTATACATGGATGTGTGCTCTAGAACCCAATTACACATATACACCTGTATCGTTCCGGGGGGGATGGGGGGCTGTTTTTTTAAACCATCATAAGTCTAACTTCTTGGACATCGTATCCATAGAATCATGTGTTATAGAATCTATGTATGTGTTTCTAAGGGATGTCTGCCAACTTAGACTTTTATGATGGCTTAGAGAAACTGTCCCCCAGATATCTATCATTATGTTATCTGGTCATTTAAATTGAGCATTCAAACTTGTCATTACAATCAATTAATATAAAAAACAATAAAGTTAAAAATACAGTTGTTTACTTTGAAGCTGGAGAAGATAGTGAGAGGTTTGTACTCACAGAAGATGGTATTGATTTACATCAGACAGTGAGAAACAAAACACGTTTAAACAAACACACCTAACCTACCTGGTGGAGGAGACAAGTAGGGAAGATGGAAAGCATTGAAGCATGTCAAAAACGGTGCATAGCTCATTGTTTCCATCTCGTCACTCAAGGAATATGTATACAACTCGATGTGGGACCAGCAGTTCAGCCTTCAGAGTCAAGGTCTTGCACAGAAGCTGGCCGGTAATCAAGTTCTCAAGGACTGGAAGATGACCAAACCAAGTGAACACAAAAGTCTAGTCTAAACTTATTGTCTTGACTTGACAATACAAATCAAAAAGTGATGACACAATTAACAGGGATTGGTGCAATCAGCAGGTATTACTACAGGAAGGAGCAGCAGAGTACTCCCACTGAGAGGAAACAGGTCGCAGGAAGTCTATCCTCTGTGAAGTCAGTCTTCAATCAAACACACACAATCATTCCATCACCATCTCCTAGCCTAGCCCAGCCATTCATTTGGTCTGTGTTTGGGTTCCAAGCTTCTGATCCAACCACCACCACCGCTACTACCACCTCTTCGGTCTAACAAACCACGGGACTAATCATCCAATCAGGAGCTAGCGTCTTCCGCTGGCATCTCGTTCAAGCGATGGAACAAAAAATTCTTATAGGCATCAACGTGTTTTGTTAGTCTTGGTTGTTCAAACCAGTCTTCTACAGCAAGGGAACGCACCCTGTGGACTTGCAGAGATAAAAGTTACAGGAAGAGGATCACTGACGCTGACACTCAAATGAAGACTTGTAAACATTGGCAGGAGATGCAGTTTAATATAGCACATCAAGTTGCAATTGTGGATTATAATTCTTTTAAGAAACTTTTTCCAGTTACCAATGAAGTTCTATTGCATCCCCAGATTTCGTTTAAACTTGGTTTAATCAACTATAGTTGCTCACTGCACTTGGAAAATGAAGAAAAGGCTAAAACATGCAACATGAATCCATAAACGTTGCAATAATCCACGCCATACCGTAATTTTTTTTGCATACTTCATTTACAGAGCCTTCTAATGCAGACTAGAGCAATGAAATAGCAAGCCTGGGAAGTGAAATCCACAGATGCCAGGGATTGTAACCAACCCCAAAATACCACTGCTTGCTTGCCTGGCCTGCTCCCACCCAGCCGGCCCCCTGTGTAGTGACAACATTGAACCAGTTTTCACAAGACAAAAGAACTGCTAGTTGAACAAGTATTAGTACCTGGAACTGTTCTCCCTCTGTGGCATAAGGACTTCAAACTAGCTTTTTAAAAAATGAAATATTATTTTGTCGAGAGAGAAACTATGTGTACTTCTAAAAAAAAAAGAAAAAAAAAAGAGTATTTTGCAACCATTCCCGCTACCGGTAATAGATAAATATTTCATGTTTCAGGTTGAATTTGTAGTCCATCTTGTTTATACAATCCTGTAAAGTAGGAATGTATATGTAGTCTTTGGTCGATTCTGTCATCCGTGTGCGCTAAGGCAAACAAAACTACAATAAATTTGGATAAAGCGTTGGATGGAAAATGTGATAAAAGTGGTCACGCTTTTGGGAAAAGAACATTTTGCAAAGTTGGGGAAGAATCGACACCCAAAACAACCAAGAGATGGGAATTAGTTGCACACAAGCAGGTCTTATACCTGTAGATTAATGTCTTGGTTATGGTAAAAGAGCGCATGGACAGTTCTTTTTTACCCCTTTTCCACTAGACATAATCTAAATTGAAGTTGTCTCTAGGACTGTATTGCGTGAGACCAGGTCCAAACACCAGCTAGCTATGCAAATGACAATCAGAGCTATGCTAAGAATGCAGGGGTCATCCCAACATCCCTGGATACCAGATCTTAACAACAGCTTGAGGGCTGGCGAGGTGGAAGTTGAAAGCGCACTTCCTGGCAGCCAGGCAGGATAGCAGGCAGGCGTGCTCAACGGGGGAAAAAAGCGTAAGCACACACAGTGGCCACAGGGAGAAGACCAAACCCAAATGTCTTCAAGTTTATGGAAAGTAGTCTACGGATCCTATGATCATCATACTTCTCAAAACCAAGAAAATGTGAGACACTGCCAAATGTTTAAAATTCATTTTTCACACACAGTGTAACACAACAACATCAACTATGTATTGATTTCACGATGGAGCGCTGCATCATCCTTCATATTAAAGTATTAATTACACGAAGGAAATGGTATAAATGTCATGCTGCTAGACTACAGGATGTAGATTTTGTAAAGCTCCCTTGGTTCAAATGTCCAGGTTAATAGTGAAATACTTGGGGCCACATGGGCTCGGTTAGCTTTAAATTTGCCCATGTTTTTCAAATGAGGATATTGCTTTACATTCCTAGACCTCTCTCAGCGAGCCCCCTATTGTTTGGCCAAAGATTTCCATCAAATTCCCTACAAATGGATTTGATGCTGGAGGCAGCAGCTAGTCCAAGCTCAAATTTGTGGTTCAAGTCTAGAAGCTCCTGGGGGGCAAATATACAAAATTGTGTCAACTTGAGGAAATTTGCAAAGGCTTACAAATTAGTAACATAACAAGAAAACATATTTTCTGATTGGACACTCCTTTCTCGGAAAGAAACTTGAACCAGTCAGCTGCAAAAAATGATGGACTTTCTATCCTAGGAGGATGGCTTTGCATGTAGCCCAAAGGATTTTGTGAATATAAGAATATAAGATATTGAAAAATATAGAGCTTTTAGAAGTACTGGTGATAAGTAATTTTGGGTTGAAATTGACATAATTATAATCCCTTTTAATCCACAAGAAAATATATGAGACCAGATAGCAATTAGTTCTGGGAAAGTGTGAAGAACTAGTCTAAAAAACATTTCTAGAAAGAAAAAAAAATCATCCCTAAAGAAATGCCTTTGCTACAAGTTAAAAACCTGTATCTCCCCCCCCCCCCACCCCTCACCCAAAATGTGAATGTGAAGGTAACAAAATGACAAGGGTAAAGCCGCAGTACATCTAAAAGATTCTTGTCTTGATATTCCAAGACCTCAGATAATGAGGCAAGATGGATGCTCGTTAAAATTGCATATACATGTAGGCCTACATCACTTCAATTTTTAAAATCCAATTAATATATTCATAAAAAACTTTTGTTTGTAAAGGTCACAATGTGAAACTCATTTTTATCATTATTACTGTCTAATCTTCCCCCAGTCCGCATCCTGTTTGACTCTTTACTTTGTTCAAGATTATTCCGCTCTGATTATCTAATTTCTTTTCAATTCTCTGACACAATATCATTCCTCTGGTCACTTTTTAACTCGCTCTCCCATAAAAAAAAAAACAGTACATCGCGTTTTCTTTTCTCTCCAAGTCCCCGTTAATCATTTCTCCCTTTTCCCCTGACCCTCCCTTTCTTTTCCTTATCTAATTAGTACTAAAGCCTCCACCATCATCACCCTCTTATGTTTCTTTCCCTTCCATTCTCTCTCTCAATGGATGCTCTCTCTCTCCCTCTCTCTCTCCCGCTCTCTCCTCCAAAGTGGCCATTTCCTTCCTTTACTAATAATTTCCCTCAGCTTTTTTCATGAACCCACTGTCAATGTCACTGGTTCGCATTAGGTTGGAAATCCCAGGCGAGTTGAAGATAGATTAAACAGGATCTCCCCTGTACACACACACTATAATGCAGCCCATTGCTAATTGAATAATTCGCAAGTGCAATTGAAGGGTTACTGGCCATGTGACCAATACACACACATGAGCCAAAAGTAATGTGTGGAAAACTAATGTGTTCCTCCTCAATACTCCTACTCCTATCAATGTACAGTGTATATACCAGTATCATAGCCTACCATAATTCTTACGATTTATAATTGTATATTGTATATTAAACCTTCATCCCCTTTTTTGTAAACTGAATAAAATGAGCTTGTAGCCTACAGAATGCTGGAGGATGTACATCTGAAAAATAGATACGGTACTGGTAATCATTGTCAAACTACACATTTTGAGTCTTTGACAAGAAAGATTCCCTGACTGGAAAGATTCTTAGAAAATCATTACGAAAATAGCTTTTCTGTGAAATCACAACCAAAGTGTTGTAAGAACATTAGCACTATCTTTTTCGAACAGCATCAAGGATATTCCATGTAATCCAAGATTATCCTCTAAATCGAACACATACGTTAAAAACACAAATTCTAGCAATCTGAAAGTGAATGTACCAAGTGAGGTGTTTCTTGGAATGGCGATACACGTATACAGGCATGTATGTTCACTCTCACATCAAGCATAATGTAATTTGCAATTGTATCTAAATCTTCAAGGTGCAATGCAGGCAAATCTCATTCCACCAATCTCCTTTAAGTCTGCGGGAGCGAAAATTACAGCGGAAATGGTTAATGTTGGCGCAAACTTGGATGATTTTTCAATATGGCTGTGCTTGTGAGGGGAGTCTAAAAGGCATCAGCTCAAATTTGGATAGGAAAGGCAGACGAAACAGATTGTTTTTCCTCGTGTTCAAGTTCAGCGAAATGTGTTTGGTCTATCACAAACAGGAAAGGGATAGTGTGAAGAAAATGTGAATTACTGAAGAAAAAGCTGCAACTCTTTGCATTTTAGTCATGTGATCATCTTGAATTTCAATGATTGCTGACATCTATCTTCTAGCTTGCTTTTTTCCCCCAATCAACATGAACAATTGGTGTTATTTTTTTATCACATTGCTCAAAAGCTAACTCGTGGGAAAACCTGTTATTAGCCAGCAAAGGGAGGGGTGAAAAACTATTTGTTTAACCATATTTATGAATTTACTAGACATTTTAGTTCTTAACTAACTTATATTTGGAATGAATCTTGGAATACAATTCTACAATAAGCTTTGCAGCTACAAAGTACATATATCTTATTTCATTTGTTTATTCGTTTTCGTGGAGAGGGTGTCTACTATTATACATTTTTTGCACTTTTATCACTCTGTTCATAAATCACATCTCGTTCTCTAATTACATGCACTGTAGTGACTGTACCTTGATCAAAAGACAGCACTTCCCTTTCAACCGGTAGTAAAAAAATTAGAAGGATATCTTGTCATACACCCCCCCCCCCCCCTCCCCTCCCCAACTCAAAAAAAAGAATAGCATAGAAATCCAACACAGGGAAAACTCTTTAAGGGTACGTTTAAGCTCACCTTTTTTAGGCCATAATGAGGCGTTTACAATGTAGTTCAAAACATGGTTGCGTCCTTTCTCATTTTCGTATAATCGCTGATACTTATAGACGCCGATCGTAAACTCACAAAGGTGCGTTTTGGATCGGTGTTTCTGGGGAAGCATTAACGCACAATCATTCGTAAACACGTTAATACGGTGCACAATATATATATTATGCTTGTTTTCTTCTCAAGGCATGCGCATATACAGGCACGAGCAGAGTAATCCAAGCAAGATCATTTGTAACCTGTTAACTTAATACTAAGTACTTCTTCCATATTTATATCATTGAGTTGAAATGAGTGTCAAGGGCTCAAACTAAAACAAAAAGGAACTGAGGGCCCTTCTTCTCGCTTGGTCCTAACCCAAAATAGAAGATGAATTGAACGAGTTTCGAAAAAACGCGGGCCCCAACTTGACCTGCCTGCCAGGGTTCGACGTAGCATGCACAATGCAGGTTTGCGAATCCAGATACAGAGCCTGAATTCGCCTGGAGAAGGGAAGCATAAACAGTACCCCTTTGGAACTGCCTTTACGATGAGCGTTTCAAAACGCTCATGGATTCTGCCTTCAAAAGTGAGCCTAAACGCACCCTAAGACTAAGGCAAAGACATAATAACATATCGGCCTATACAACATACCAGCCTATACAACATACCACTGAAAAGTTGTACTTGGCAAAAATTGCTGGGGTGTTTTAAAGCACATGACTCGGTATATCATGTGATAATAGATTTAAAGCTACAATGATACTCAAATGCGCCAATATGTATACAAATGGCTGATAGTGACATGATTGATATATTTTGTCAGGCATGTCATTGTTGATTTGGATTATAGTATTCTTCATTCAGTATTTCAGTTCAGGACAATCTTGCCAAAATTAATGATCCATGGGTAATAATAGTTTAGACTTCATCAAATTTTGTTCCATATGTATGATCTTTCGAATCCATATATTTTTGCCATTGTTCATAAAGTGTTGTCAACAATAAAGTCAGTAAAATGAGCTATTTTAAGGGTCAATGGTTGAACAATGGTTCAACATTACCACAGGTTGATTCCCAAAAGGTCTTGAGGTAACAGAGAAATAATAATTATATTTGTATGGTGCTTATTACTATGTTTCTGAGCGCTTTACATTGTGATTTTTATTACCCCGGTCATTGGATCCAATTGCTCATCAGCACATGATAGTGCACACACTCTGCTCCCTAGGGAGTCATTTTATTTTAAAAGTGCACACAGGCTTACTGTTTGTATTTTATTGGGTACTCATTGAACACCTCGGTGGAAAGTGGCAAATGTAGATTAATGTCTTGCCAATGGACATTAGTGCCGACACGGGACTCAGAGCGCAAACTATGTGATCCACACACAGTCCAGTCACGTATGCACTAGACCAGGATACAGTTTGTACCTCTACTTTCTTATTACATGTATTATTATTATTATTCATTATCAATTTTATCGTTTATTTAATAAACGATAACATTTTATTATCATTATTTCTATTATTATTATTATTACTATTCAATATTACTATCATTTATTATCATTTTTCTATTATATTATTTATAACATCCTCATTACTATACTTTTTCTATATAATCATTATAGGGTTTATCATCAATCATTTATTATTTCCTGTATATTGCATATTGGTAATAAACATTATTCTTACTGAATATCAAATGTACATGTATATTTACTACTTATTTTGTAACCAGTCCTGAATGAGAGGAGAAAGGGGCCTATAATATTCCAATTAAAAAGTACAGCACTGTCTTAATGAAGAATATAACATACAAAAAGAAAGACAAAAGTGAAAGGCGTAAGTAATCTCAAAAAGAATGAAACGCAGATACTAATTAATACCACAAAAAAAAACTTATTTTTATTGACGGAAAATATATTACAGTAAATTTGCACCTGCAGAATATTGTAAATTTCATGACAGATTAGGGTACATTTGTGAATGTGATATTAACACAAAAATATTTGCATGCTCACTGCTCAGTGATGCAACATCAAACTGAATGCAAGAATTGTGAAGATAATATTTGCACAAAAATCATGAAATGAGAAAGCATTCACCAGCACCACACCGACACTCTCTGGCTATAATGATAATCAGTCATGTGTCATTCAAGTCCTAAAATAATAGCTAAGTAAGTAATCATGGCATATAAGAGTTGGTTGGTAATTCTTTATTTGAACGGTGATCTCAAGGTTCAATTATGTGAAAACATCAACCACAAAAGAAAGGTATGCAGTGTTGAAAATATGTGCATGCACCACTCTCTGCTGCTTGGCTACACGAGATAGAGCTATGCGGTACTGCGCGCGCCGCGGCCGCTAGGGCGAAACATGAGCGACTGGTGTGATTATGGTAGGCAATGCAAGTAACGTGCAAACAGGTTGCCACTGCGCTGTGATGATATCCGAAACCACCTCTCAAAACGATACGGGTCACACATCAATATTCCGTATTAATATTTCCGATCAGATTTTATAGTCTGAAACAATTTTGATCAATCTCACCTTCTTTTGGATCTGTTTCAACGAGTGTAGCCGCTCGAGAAAGCACATCGAGTGGTGTTTCCATCATGACAATTTTCTCTTGCACTCGATCCGCTCTTCAATTCCACACACGGACAGAAAACGTAGATTGCTGGTCTATGAGTACGATTGGTAAACAAAGGACAGAATATGTAGAACAACAGTAAAATGCTTCTACACCGGGAGGAAAATTTGATGAAAAATCTGTGAGAAGTGTTTTCTTTTCAGAAAATTGGTTTCAGTGAATGGTCTTCCCAAAACGCATGTCGATCACAATGGGCTTATAAATTTTGCAGCCACAAACAATCACCAGTTCGCAACGGGGATCAAACAAGTTGATAGAAAATATGCCAGGAATGAAGGAATGTGTATTGAGTAGGGCCATACCATTCATAAAGAGGGACAATGTATTTTAATAGCTCTGTTTGGTTGTGTATTTCAATAGTTTCCCCTTAATATTTCCACCTGAAGATATATAAATATATCATTAAAGTTATAATAACCTTATTATTACACATAAAATATGTCCATGGAATATCGTACAAACAAGATATTCATTTATACACTCATTGGAATGAATTCACAAACCCTGTGAAAAGTGCATGTTTCGGAATTTCATGGGTATTGAACTACCTGAAAATAGAAAAAAGAAAGACGACCTCCAACCCTCGCCACCGAATCTACACAACCTGTTAAAAATCGATGGATCTCTTTTCACTCAGGAATTTACAAAGGTGCAATTATTTAGACTGTGTGCATTTATGCATTTTTGTTTCGTCACTTCATATCGTCTTTGGAAATTCAACACGAATTCCATTGTTTTGTTGTCATTCAAAATTAAGAGAGAGAGAGAGAGAGAGAGGGGGGGAGAGAGGGAGGGAGAGAGAGAGGGGAGAGAGGGGGCGGGAGGGGGCGGGAGGGAGTGGAACAGAAGGAGTGAGAGGTAAAAAGGGGGGAGTGAGACTACTGTAACAGGGGCCTGTTTATTTCATTTTAGTGATGATACGACCCATGTTCTGGGAAAGAGACCAATAAGAGAGAACCCTTCGCGTCGTATATCAAATCTCAAGACAAAAGCTTCATATTTTTAAGAAATATTATGTGACAATATATGTGTACAAGTAATTTGTGGGTCTAGCATAATATTCCCCATGAGATGATTCTTCGTCGCTGTTTTCATCATATTATTATTTTTAACATGAAAGAGGAAAGATGGGATCATATTATTCTTCTTTTTTTTTCTCTCGTTTTTCCCCCTTCTATTTTCTTGTTCTTTCTAAATAGTGTAAATAAATAGTTCACAGTCCTTTAGGAATTTTATTTTTCATATATCATAATATATTTGAAAGGTGCTGTAACGATTCAAGCTCTATATGACCTTTGTGTGATCATTGTTTGAACTGTATAATAGTAATTGGAACTTGTCTTTGATAAAACATCGTAATATTCTCTTTCATGTGATGAATTGTTAACCAAACAGAAAGAAAAAGAGAAAAAAAAGGTATATCATTAAGGCTCGATCATGAAGAGAGGCGAAAATGCAGTTGGTGAAAACCTTAATCAAGGCAATACAAAAAAGGCAGCTGAGTTCCTGTCGTATGTTGGCCTAGGCCCCCCCCCCCGCAAAAAAAAAAGCAAGCATAACACTGTATAGAGGGTTGAAGATGATTTTTTTTCTTCAAAGTCATAACTTCCCTCTTCCAAACAAGATTTTGAACGCCTATTTCATTAAAACCGAGGAAACAAAATGTTTCCATCACAGGTTTTTATATGTTTTTAATAAGATCTAAAAGTTGGTGTTGCCTTATGCCCATTTTTGTTGTTGTTGGCATAGTGGGTCATTTGGAGTTCTTAATTGTTGTTATGATTGTTGTTGTCATCTGTGTTGTTGTTTTGGGGAAAATTTCCTCAAGGACTCAACTACGGTTGGCCAACTATACGGTACGACCTGGGTACGACCATTCCCTATAATCGCCCACATTGGAAATAAAACACACGATATCTGAAGATATTGCCTTTTTATTAGGTGAAGTTGTTTTTTAAATTCTGATGTATCCAAAATCACCTATATAGCGCGGGAAAATCCAGTTCAGCCGAAGTGTCTGCACATTTCCTCACATATTAAAAATACAAATGAAAAACAAAGAAATAAATCAAAGATAAAAACACCACCCCGACCTGTCGGAATCTTGGAGAGACTAACGGAATTCCTGTGGATATCGTTTCTTGCAGGAAAAAAAATCCTCCTCTGGCACACCTCCCCCCACAGACAATCTTTGATAAATATTCATGTATTTATATCATAAATAAAGGATTGGGCAGAACTGGTGCCTCCCCACCCCCCTTTGCAACCCGATCGGCAATAAATTAAATACACATGCATTCAGGGGCGGCAATCCCGGGGGGATACGTCCCCCCCCCCCCGGAATTTTGAAAAAATGCACACACAAAATGTATAGCAAAATGACTAAAGACTGCTACACACTTTCAGGCTCTGGAGGGCCCAAAAGTGCAGCGTTTAGACTAATAACAATGCAAAAATTAAGCTCGGTCGCTAACGCTCCCTCGCATAATAACCCCGGTAAGAGGATGGGGGGGGGGGGGGGGAATTAAGATATGGTTTAGACGGGGGTTGGCCGCTCAAGCCTCGAAACCCCTACCAATTTTTCTCGAAATAAGGCCTATCTTTCACAATTTCAGGATGTTTTTCGGGTATTTGCCATGCAAACACCCGACATTTTGATTAACTTGAACAGGCCCATTTTAAATGGTATTTTTGTTAAAAATGGGACCGATATTTGAGGACCCAATAGAGCGACACACCCCCCGTTTGTCTTCATATGTGAGTAGCCCTCCCCCCCCCCCCCGAATAATGTCCTTCAAACTGTGCAAGTAAATATTGTAGAAAATCTGTACTCCGTTGGTATCACCGTGATACCAGCGCAATACAGATTTTCCCTCGCATTTCGTCCCCCCCCCCCCCCATGTCACAAAAAGAAATCGCTGCCCCTGCATGCATTTCTTCAGGTTCAGGACAACTCAAGCCCCCCCCCCCCCCCCAGATATCAAGTTGGTTTTAATGCTTATGCCAACTATTGTAGTTATCAAGGTGGTGATCATTTTAATTACCTTTCTCTCTCTCTCTCTCTCTCTTCCACTTTCTTTCCCTCCTTGTCCTTATGCGCAAATGCCTTTTTATCAATTTTTCCCAGACGTTAATTTTTTGTAGATAAATAAAATGATGAGTTGGCGTTACACACAGGTTGATTTGTGCACTGAATATCTTGAACGATGTTAACTTTACAATTTTAATCAGTTTTCATTCCATAGAATTTAGCATGAGATTTCAGTTTTCACACTTGAATATTCAGAATACCCTATAATTTACCACTTCTTTATGATACAAAATTGCACAAAAATAAGCTCTTGAAGATTCCTTTCTTTACATCAGTGAAAACCATGAAATAAGATTACGTATATTTCATAAATAAGAAATCTAAAAAATAAAAAATAAAAGAGCCAAGACTTGCGAAAGAACCGTTCAACGGTTTAATGTCGATAACAAATTACCCTTTTCGCACTGACGGAGAAAAAAAGCTGCAGGAACAGACATCTTTCGACCCAACAGTCAGTAATAAATATAATAACAGTCATGAACGGGGGAATACCATAAATCAAGAGCTACATTTATCAATGTACAATTATTGTGATTCAAAAACCATGCTTGGATATAAAAACTTCTGCAAATTATCATTTTGCAACTCTGCAATTGCTCTACATCTTACCTACGATAATTCGAAATGTATTAGATAACACACAGCAATATTAAATTACTTTATATTCCCACGTTATAGCGATGCATATCCATGTAAAATTGTATTAGACAGATTTCTGGATAAATTACATAATCATCATCCATAAAACTATCTTTCTTGACAAAAAATAAACCAGGTTCAAATAAAGCCTCTAGTAAAAGTTTGGGAAACGTCATACTCATATTCATGTTACTCTCTCTGTATATATATATTCATAATTTACACATCGTTAATATTACACAAGACAATGTGCAGTATAAATAATTCAACCTGTAGTCCGACATTTTATAGAATGTACATATTATGTTCAGTTGCGAGAAAGGTACTATCATTTTGTCTGTTTGGAACCAAAAGGGCATTAACTCATGTAGTTTTAACAGAATTGATGCCCTTTTGGTTCTGAAAAATGATATTAACAATGAATATACAGTCTTGTTTGTTGCCAACTTCAGCAGAATTAGTAAATTAAAGCTCTCTTAAGAATTCACAAAATGCAGCAGGGAATACAGATTAATTACAATATCTCCTCTCAAAGTTTTCTCATTTTTGAATAACCACCAAAATGGTAGGGCCAGTTAAATAATCTTTGTTAAGCTTTCATTTTTCAATTAAAGTAGGGCTCAGCGTTTACAGGTTAAAATACAAGGAAGACAGGGGAATCTAAAATCAAAGAGTATAAACAAATAGTTGAAATAGTTGAAATAGTTGAAATAGTTGAAATAGTTGAAATATTTATTGGTTACTGAATCATCATAGGTTATAACAATAATGTGACAATGTCTTTACATGAGTATAAAACATAAGTTAAATTACATTTCCACATTCAGTAAATCATAGATACATACGCTCGAAGAGGTGATGATACAGAAGGGCTACAGCCTAAGCGTGACAGCTTGATACGCTTGCAGCCCAGAAACATTTAAAATCATAACGATTGTAAAGTAAAGTAAATTACAAAACATAATTGGGGGAAAATAACAAAAAATAAACAGTGACTTGCAACCAAAAAAAAAAATGGGATAGAGGGTGCATGGGAGGGGGATTTTCCTGCTATATCAAGGAAATGCTGACAAACATATATGATATCATGTGTTAATTTAAGAGATATTGGAATTTGTTTACATGACATTATTTTTAACCTGTATCCCATTATCTATACCAAGACAACTGCTCTCTCAGACAATCACACAAAGTACTTTTTGGAATTATCACCTAGTTTGGGAGAGTCGTCCTGGGGAGTAATAATAATTGTCTTATAATATTGTAGTCTTTAAGGATTTTTTTCAGATGTTTACCACACGTTGTATTAGTGGAGAATATAATTCTGTTAATATGTTATCATTTTGTAGTAGTGTTACAACACAAACTCTTGGTCATACTTGACACATTTGTTTTAATATTTGAAGTACTAGTGCATACAATAAGAGTATAAAATTGCATGCTAAATTTTAAATAGTCTCTGCCCATGGACAAATAGAGAGAGGCGACTTGATGCTCAATACAAAATATATTATGTCTTGTCGAAGGAAGCCATTTTTTAAGCACTTGGAATGGAGCACAATGCAATTTTTAGTCAGTTAATTACAAGAAACAAAGAACAGTTTACTATCATGAACTTCATGGTGCAAATTTATTACAAAATTGTGAAGGATAATAAATACAGTCATGGAGTACAAATATTTCATTCCTCCGAAATGGCACAAAAAGTTCAATAATTTCTGTAGTTTTTGAGCAATGAAATATATTTATTACAGCTGCTGACAAGTAACGTCCAAATAACTATCGTCTGTTATCTATCTTCAGCAATCGCTTCGTCATAAGTTGGTAGTTCTACGACTATAGCTGGCGCTAGTAACAATTGTTCTTCATGCGGCGGAGCATGGCCTTGCGCGCCGCCGCCACCGCCGTCGTCTAGATGACGCTGAACGCATTCTTCGCACATGTGGCTTGTGCCTGGGGCGGTCGATGACGAGGCGAGGTTGGTCGATGAGGAGGACGCTAATGGGTTATGATGGATGTCCGTCTGACTGACTTTGTAGTACCTGAAGTAACAAGATGGGAGAAATTGTAGAAGGAAATTATCTTGTGACTTGGACATGGATTGCAACAAGAGAGGAGAATTAATAGTGGTCATTTTCATGTTTTTGCATTTCTGTTTGGAACTGCATTAACCCTTACTGTACTGGGCTATTTTGAGCACCCACTGACTGGGGGGGGGGGGGGGGGGGGGGCCTGGGAGGCCCCCCCCCCCCCCCCCTATGATCTCGGCCGTCGATTGTCCGATGAACACGAAAATTTGCATGTTTGTATATATCTACGTAAGGAACAAGATGGTATAATTAGTTTTTTCCGAATATGCTAATTTTTGTCGTTAGCCTAATTAATTATGCAAAATGCGCTAATTTTATGCGTTTTACAGAAAACGTGTCAAACTCCACTTTTTGAATGTGATAACTCATTATTCATATGAAACTTCTTTTTTAACACAAAAAAGTTATTTTAATGTAAATAATAATGATAATTTATGCAAATTTTGATGCGATTATTATTTTTTGTTTGTTTTTTTGATGACATGCGCATACTAATTGTTATGTAACGCCTTACAGATATATCCGATTTTGACGAAAATTGTATCAAAATGTGCGTAAGACTTGAGGGGAAAAAGTCATGAAACGACAATCCAAAATTCCAAGCGGTTGCGGCGCAATCTCCGAAGATGTCGAGGGGGGGCCTCCCAGGCCCCCCCCCCCCCAGTACAGTAAGGGTTAACTTAGTTAGAGGCATTCTGAGGAATCGTAAGAAAGGTGGGGTTTGGGGGGGGGGGGGGGGGGTTCGACACCATTTGTCCCTATTCAAACACTTTCTTTCAGCAAACATCAAATATGTACAGCCATGTCGCCTTGTCAACATCTGTCAACAAATTGAACATCTGTCTGCAAATTGAAAGTACAAACAAAAAATTAAAAGTTTCTTTCTGTGAGTGTATAGTCTATTTTTTCCGCTGCTGTTGAGCTTTGTTGGAAATTGTGCGGGGGAAGTATGATTAACAACCTCATTCAGTTTTCTAAAGAAGATCCTGTCCGTGTTCTAAAAATCTCTCTCGTCATGTTTGTATCAGTGGTCAATCAAGTTTCATTTTCATTTCTATTTTTTCATTTCCTACACAATACAATACATAATAACGAATAATAACAACGAAAGTTACAATCCACCTCCTAAAATAAATAGGTACAAAATTATGATTCCTAATGTAAATCTCTATGAATATAAATGTAGGTCCGTGAACATACTGATAATCAGCAGAGCCACCGATAGCGCCAGGTACATCTCCGACCATAAGTTCAACACCAATGTCCTCGCGTCGTAGAATTTCAGCAGTCTCATACAATGGTGGTGGGAGGTGGTCTAAAAAGTCGCCTGACATGTTACCAGTAGGTGGAAGCGGATGTAACACCAATGTTTCATGTATATTCAGGGAAGAGTTTGTGACAGACGCTATCGCGCCGTCCCCAGGACGCGGCGGCGACCGCTGAACGTCGGCGCGGTCGTTGGCGGCACTATGACGTCGATTTGATCGTGAGAAACTTGAAACTCGCTCTCGAATCCCATGAAGGGTTCCTACTCTCCCGCAGGAGTCCGTGGTAAGAAGACAAAGTACCATGGAAGAACTGCCCAGAATAACCCCAATGACGCTGATGATTGCTCCGGCGACGTACTCTTTCGTGTTCCCACAAATGACAAGTCCAGCAAAGAGAAGTAGCGTGGCAAAGATAAGTAGAAGGCCGATGCGGTTACGTTTCTTCCGATATCGACTCCTGCGTCGACGTTCCTCGGCGGACAGCTGAGGATTTCGTTGGACAGTACCGACAACCCCAACGTTGCTGACACCACTAAGATCTCCTATACTACCAGCAGTCAATGATGATACATTGAGCTGGTTTGTGGAATGAACGATGGCGCGCTCTCTTTCAGGATCTTGGAGATCGATTTGATGCATTGTATGGTTTTAAGCTGGTCGTATCCAGGTTCATCGACCTCGATTACGATAATTGTCCAATGACGCTTGATGGGAAAGGCACATTTCGTATTTTTCCTTCATATCTGGTTATTATTTCACGCTTGGGAATCACTGTATTTTATGAAGTCTTTGATCCTACATTACTTCAAAGTGATGGCCAAGATATATTCTGAAATAAAAAGAAAGGAAAAATCATTATGATGAACCAAAGAAACATTCGTTTATGAGTGTTAAAGTAAGATGTTTTCTAATTCGACAAGACAGCCCCAATCCAATTCTACCAATAGTTGTTGTCAGAAGATGAACCCCGGCCACGAATACATGTACATTGTTTTCAATAATAGCAGACAGAGGAACACAGTTTGATGAAAATCGGTTAACAAATAAAAAATAAGTTGTCAGTAATTCAGCATGATTGCGATCACTACCTACAATGTAACTCGGGTGAATTAGCAACTCGGGTGAATTAGCAACTCGGTCATGAGTTTGTAATGTCATTTCCTCGCTATTCAATAGTCATCAATATTTTAATTTTGGAACCCATAATCATTCACTTGATCCATGCACGAGAAGCTTATTTTATCATGTCTTCACTAGGTCAAAGTACGATGCGAATGTTGTTGGTTCCTAGTCTTGCGTGTAACAAAATTGACGACAAAATTTCACTTACATGTAATAGTAATGTGAAAGAGGATGTTATTTAACACACAATTATGCAAATATTTTCAAAATAAATGTCGAATATTGATGAAAGAATACAGAATTAAGATTTTGTGTTGCACGCAAAAAAAACTAATTTGTGTATACTTTCATCAATATTCGTCTTCAAACAAATTTATTTTGAGAATCCTTGCAGAATTCAGTGTTAAATGTCCTCCTCTTTCACTTCATTGTACAATTGAAGTGAAATTTTGCCATCAAATTTCTGGGGCTCCCAACACTTGAGAGAGGTATAAAGGGATATAATATTCTATCACAAAGTTTTTGTAAATAATAAATATACATTTTTGTGGATAATATGAAAAAGCCAAATTTATTAATGTTTCTGAAAGAAAGGAATCTTTTAGTACTTTTTGATATTGCACATAATAATATGTAGAAAGTAGAAACATGTTATCATCAATACAACGTTGTTTAAGGTACGGGAAATTCCTTTTCTTCTGGTTTGAATTGATTTAATTAAATTGTATTTATTTTATCACGGTAAAACTCACAACGGCCTGAAAAGACTGCTTTTCAGCAAGTCCGTGTTAAAAACATAAAACAGATCATATCAACAACAAAAATGAATATAAATACTAGGAAAAACAGATGATATATAAAACAAAATGAATTGAATAGAGAAAGCTAATACACAAAACAAAATTACAAAGACTAAATATTACATGTGTTATACCAAAATTATATAAACAGTTGTTGAGTATAATCAGCAAATGACATAACGAACTCGTGACCGAGTTGTGCATTTGTATCTATTATAAACTAGGGATTTTCATGATTGTTTATAAAATAATCGTCCGACTTTCCTTCTTTTTTTCATTTTCAGTTTGATGTCAAGTTATTGAAATCAACTTATTTTTGGACAGGGGTTTTGGCCCTCAATTAGAGTCCCAAGGTATCGTCACTATCGTGGGAATTAAAATTCCATTCGGAAGAGTGCCAACACAACAAAATGCCCTTCAATTTGAGTTTCATAGTTCAACTCATTTCACAGATACTGACGTACTTAAATGTTCTGGTATTGGGTTGACCAGATTACCAGACATCAGGGGCAGTGCCTGAGTATTTTTACCAGTGAGTGGGGAGTGGGGACCACAATGTGAGTGGCTAATTTTACACAGAGATAAAGTAGAGTACTGGTCATGAAATATCACTGAAGAAGACACTGGAATTCATTGAAAGGTGTGTATATTAAAGTGACTCGGTAACATTGTTGGAGGTTAATGAAAAAATGTGTAATTTTTGTATGAAACGTTACTTATTATATTCCTTCTACTGTACTAGCCCTCTAACAGGCAAACAATCCAGAGAAAATTCTCACACCACACAGATATTTATACATGTAGTTTTCTCTAAAGACGTCACTGTGCTACACCCTCTAATAGTGAATAGTGATCAACAGTAAATTCTCCCAACCATTTTTGAACTTTCCCAACAGTTTTCCTTGGAAATAAGACACAAGACAGGTTTTTAAAAATGTTTAACACTTTAATGTCTGGGATAGTAGAGCCAATTCATTGCTTTGTGATGATTTACATTCACCTAAAATGTAATTAAACTGTAATAATATACATGTAGATGGAAGAATTAAGGAATCGATCAGATCAGTTTCCCCCCAATTTTTGTCATTAATAATGCTCCGTTTTTACTCAAACTTACAGATTATCTGTAATTGTACATCTACCATTGAAGTCACTACCTTAGCACCATTTTCTCTCATCTGAACAATGGTACCAAGTCCCTTTATTTCTTTAAAGGTTTAATGTGTATTGAGAGGTTTTGGAATCATTATTATCATTTGACAACAAATTTGCACACTCTTGCTGATCACATACAGTAACAATTTTTTTTTTTAAACACTGCAAAATAATGTATGGGACTTCACACATATATAGAAGTGGCCTAAAATTTGGTTTAAACTACTTTTGGGATATATATCCTAGTGACAGGGTGTACAAGGTATTTCCACAAGTCCATGGACAAGACTAGAAAACTCAATGTCATATGTTCTTGTGATTGCGGCCCCAGCAATCAAGTACGACTATACTCTACATAGAGGACTGTACTCAATGAAAGAAGAACTGAAAATGAAAAAAGCTGAAATACAAGTACCAGTGTAACTCATTAACATGCTTTTTAACTTCAGACACCCACTGTAAAAGTATTTTTTTGTTTAGTATTTGTTATTTGTCTACCAAATTATGGAGGGGCACAAATGGTTCCTGACCCCTCCCCCCTCTGTAACATTGCCCTGCCCATACACATTATTAATGCAGATGTATACATATACATGTACATCATATGGATTATGGAGTCATATCTGGATGAATCCTTACAAACCAATCTCAAGTTCTGGACTAATTATTAGCAATGAAGAAACAATTTAGACTGAAAATCACTGAATCATGATTATGTGCAATTTCTATTTTCTAGAAAACTACAATTATATTATCATGACATGTGTAGGCCTATATTTAATAATCTACATTTAAAACATTTTTTCCAGATATCACAACTGATATATCAAAGGAGGAATAAGAAGCATGTCTGTGTCTCTCATACTTAATACTATAAAGGAAGTGCATATTTTTACTTGCACAGACACAGTCATTTTTATTGTATAGTCTCGTCTATGTGAGAGTGCAGTGAGCTACATGAGACAACACAAACTTTGCACCTGCACCTTGGTTCATATCATTGGCATATATGACACCATTGATCATCCCGGTATGGTATAGCTTCTAAGGAGCTGCTGTTTGGGATTCAACAAGTAAATGTAGATTTGTCCAAGTTTTAAACACTAACCAGTAACTACAGATCTAGGCCTACTGGTCTTGACTCTGGTTACTTTTCAAATTCTTCAAATTTAGGGGTAGACTACTTCAGAAGTTCATGAGAATCAACACCAAACAGTCTAATGTTTTATCATGAAGGAAATTAGGTGAAAGAGGAATAAGGAAAGGGAGTTCTCTGATAGTCAAGGCCTGGCTTGGCCTAGACCCTAGATCAGGATGATCTAGATCTAATCCTAAATTATGCACTTGATCTAGAGTCTGGATCAGGACTAGATCTACAGTTGACTGTAGATTATTGATAGATCCTCTTCAATCTTCATCATGTCATGTCATGTTCATCATCATCATGCAATGGATCTTCTAATTAATGCAGTTGATCTAATTCTAAATCCTCTAATTATGCAGATGATCTACATCTAAACCCTATAATTATGCAGATGACCGTTAGATCATCAGCTCTAATTATACAACACGTAACAAATAGAACGTTGGCAAATGTTAAATGTATGCTAACACAACGAACACAATGGCAATGCCTATTGCCTTGGAATGCACGCCACACCACACCGTACCACACAACACGCCATGAATTATTTATCACTTTCTAGATTCTAGTTTCTCAACATAAATCCAAGGATAAAAAGAGGATTCGTCTACTCACTCTGTTCTTTCTTCTCGAGACTGGGATTCCCAATGATATCAAAGAAAGCCATCAACAAACAAGCATCTTTCAAAAATCTTTATTCCGCTATCTTTTCTTGCATCAACATATCCACGATGTTATGTTTATGTTTTGTCTGAACTTTGCAATGGATTATATAGGTACGATGCGTTGTGTGCTAATACCGTACCATAGTACAGTGCGTTACGGTACCATTCATAGATGGCTGAATGAGCTTGAATATAAACACACTACGTGATAAATTACAACACAGCTCGATCGTCTGGAATGTCAATTTACTACACGCACATAATCCAATACTTCCGACCACATGGCTGTATAAAAATAGTTCTCCTTCAACACATCATGAACAGTGGACGTTTCTTCTGGTCAGACATGCTTTCTACTCCCTTATAGATTGGTATGTGATCTGTGTATTTATTCCGGTGAATTCATCGTAGACTAAAAATAGAGAGGTTGTACAAAAAGAGAGTAGTATTTACGCCGCCACGGCCATATCGTGCACGCGTGCCACATGCATTACGTACGTACGTCCGTTTCCATTCATAATAATTCCGACATCGACAAGACATCAACATCGCTAGCGGTCATCACACTTTTGGGGTGGCCAAGAGGCGGCCCTCAGGGGGGGGGGGGGGGGGGGCACAATGCCCCCACTTTTTCAAGCATCACCAAAAATGCCGCTTTTTACATAGAAAAGGTGCCCTTTTAACTTTGTTAGAAGTACCCCTTCTACTTTGACAAGTGCCCCTATTTATTTGTAAAAGGGTCTCTTCCCCTTTTCACCTCTGAAAAGTGCCCCTTTTCTTTCGACAAGCTTCCATTTTACTTTACAATGAGTGTCGATTTCCATTGTTATAAGTGCCCTTTTTAATCTCTAGTAAGTGCCCCGTTTTTCAGGTACTGGCGAAAAGTGCCCCTTTTTCACTTTTGATAAGTTCCTCCTTCAACTGGCCCTATTCAAATCTGTGTTGGGCCCCTTTTATCTTGACAAGGGGTCCTTTTTCCTTTGTAAGAAGTGTCCCTTCTCCTATACCCCCGTTTTTACTCGGATAAGCGCACCTAGTCACATTATGTCCTTTTTCCTTTCTAATAAGTGCCCATTTACATGATGATAACTGGCCCAATTTAAAAAAAAGAGCCCCTTTGCCTTTCATCAAAACCCCTTTTCATCTCTGGTAAATGATCTATTTAAGGTTTGAGAAGTTACTTTTTAACTTCAGATAAATGCCCCCTTCACCTCCGATAATTACCTCATATTCAAATCTGAGAGTTACTGATGAGTTTCCCTTTTCACCTCTATTAACTCCCCCTTTTATTTTTACACGTGCCCCTTTACCTTTCTAATAAATTAATGTTCTTTTTCCTACTTATAAGTGTCCTTCCCCCTTCTCGTAATTACCCCCGGCCCTTTCATCTCTGATAAGTGCCCCGTTTATTTTAGCATGTGCCTCTTTTTTCTTTATAATAAGAGCCTCGTCCCCCTTCTCATAAAATCCCCCTTTCAACTCCGATAAATGCCCCTATTAAAATCTGATCGGTGCTCATTTTCTTTCAACTATTTCTCATTTTCCTTTACTATGAGTGCCCCTTTTTTATTCTCATAAGTGCCCCTTTTCATATCTGGTCAGTGCCCTTTTTACCTCTGAAAATTTCCCTTTTATCAATGATACGTGCACCTTTTCCTTTCTAATAAGGGACCTAAGTATCACCTGTCATACATGCCCCGTTTCACCTCTTATAAATGCCCCTATCAAAATCTTATGGGTACCCCTTTTCCGTCGACAAATCCATTCCCATTCCCATTCCTATTCTCATTCTCATAAGTGCCCTTTTTCATCCCTGGTGAGTGCCTCTTTTTGTAGGTGTAAGAAGTTCCCCATTTTCACCTCTGATAATTACCCTTTTTACTCGTGCTCATGCTCCTTTTCTTTTTTAATTAGTGTATTATCCATTTTTTCTCTCATCATTAAGCGTGCCTCTAATTTCAAGCGACTAAGAACTATTTCCCCTAAAAAGAAATAGATGATATTAATAATGTTACTTATCAAAAGTCATTTCAGTCTTCCGTTATGAGAATGTGCTTATCAGGATTGGGTTTTTTCCTCTTTATAAGATGTAATTTTTCGCAATGCGATCTTACAATTTGTTTTCCTCGCTCACAAATGAATTTTCAAACCATCACACCGAACTGCAAAAATGCTTAAGCAATATCTTGTATGGCGTATAAAAAAAAAAAAATATTGAAATCCTCCCTGATAATGTTATCACAGTGTAGGGGTATATACTATGTCTAAACAAATTGTATATTTTCGCTTTAAAGGTAATACAACATTTTGGTATTGGGTCATGAATTTGGTTAATGAACATATTGAAAGCATTATGCGGTCCTACAATATCAAGTGATCGTTGTCGTGGTTGAAATCGAGTCTCAAGTCATGAATTTGTAAATAATAAACTCTTTTTGTTGTATAGCTCCCTCTCAAGGTCAAGATATTAATTACACTATAAAACAATGTTTATTGACTAAAGTCGACGGATTAGCTGTTCCCGTTCTGAAATCATATTTCACAACTACATATTCTGAGATTTTCATGGTCGCAGCTACCATTGTACGACCGTAGACGCTATTTGAAATTTATCAACATTTACCGGGAGCACCGGTAAATTTTTATATTCAATTTTTCTCGAAAGCAGAAATGTCTTAGGGGCTACATTTTCTAGGGCTTTTAATACATCCATAGAGGCATCCAAATATATCAAAATTGTAAAGAATCCCTATCCACCCAATTTTCAAAATTTCCCAAAACTTTGTATTACCTTTAAGATTTCCCATTGTAGGGGCTTTTTTTCTAAAGTGTCCTTTTTTGTTGATGCCCCCTTTCCCCTCTTTGTAAGTCGCTCCACCGCCGCTCTTATTTTTGCATTCCCGATCTCTCTCCAATCAATCGCATCAATAAAATAAAATAATAGAAAACTGTTCTTATAAAGCGCTTACCACCAAAGTCTGTAGTCTAAGCTAAAGCGCATCTCACTTTAAAAGGTATAATACAAGGTTTTGGTATGGGGTCATGAATTTGGTTCAATTGAACATATTGGAAGCATATGCGATTTAAACATATTCAATGATCGTTGTCGCGGTTGAAATCGAGTCTAAAGTGATGAAATTGTGAATAATATACTCTTTATGTTGCATAGCTCCCTCCCAAGACTGATATTATATTTTAGCTTAAAAAAAACGTTTCTTGACTATATTCCAGTTTGGAAATTGTATATCAGAACTGCTTATTCTGAGATTTTCATGGTCGCAGCTACCATGGAATGGCCTTAGGCGCTGTTTGAAATATTTGAAATTTACCGGGAGCACCGGTAAATTTTGATTATTCAATTTCTCCAAAGCGAAAGTGTTTTAGGATCAAAATTTTCTAGTGCTTATAATACATCCACAGGGGCAGTGTGCAGGGGCATCCAAATATATCAACATTTCAAAGAATTACTAATACTATACATCAAATTTTCAAAATTTACCAAGCGTGCGAATCACTTAAAGAGCGCGCGAGCGCGCTCCCTAGGGGGGTTGGTGCAGGGAGGGGTGAGTTTCCCAAGCTTTGAAAGAAGACGATTCGTTGTACCTTTCTCGACTCTTAATCCTTATCTGAATTCAGTTTCCTCCCCTCCCTCCCGCGTAAACTTTGAAGTTTCATTAAATTATTAGAAAAAGAAGACGACTCGAAGTACCGTTCTCGACTCTTATTTGAACTCAGTTTCCCCCTTTCCGCGCACAGCGCGGAAGCTTTGACGTTTCATTAAATTGTTATAGAAAGAAGACGATTCGTTGTACCGTTTTCGACTCCTTTTCCCTTTTTCTTCCTACGTCCTCTTACTTTTTTTTCCTTCTCTTTCTCTGTCTCTCTTTTTTTTTTGGCCGGCGTTTTTTTTTTTTTTTTGGGGGGGGGGGACCGCCCCCACCGCCCCCCTGGCTACGCGCCTGCATTTTCAGAATTGTGGGTGCCTTAATTTTAATTTAAAAACAAACACAAAATACTTGTTCGTTTTGCTTTTGTTTTGATTTACATGTATTGGACTATTTTACTTATTTATTAAGTTGTTTATTGTTTGAAATTAAATCTTAATTGTTTAATGTAATACAGGCCTCTCTTGTTAAGCGGTTTTTATAAACTGAAGAGACTACCCTGTATAAAGAACACAGACAAAATAAATATTAATCAATCAATCAATCATCAAAAAGAAAGGAAAATCATACAGTGATTGCCTGATTGGCTACCTTCGGTTTATACCGATTTTTCCATCTCCTCATGCTCTAGAATGTTGCTAGCCAGTGATATTTTGCTTTCCTAAATTATTTCAATTTTCATATCGGTGGGGCTGCGTCTACCTCAAATTTTGCGATAAAGCTGCTGGAAGTAAGTCTCGCGACATTCATTCAACATTTTTAAAAGTATATCAAAGTTACTGTACATGTTCCTATTTATATTTCGTTATTTTTTCACATTACTATTGGGACGTCGTAGCCTATAATAAAGAAAAGCTGTAATGAATGATAAGAACCCTATCATGTACAGAGCCCCACCCCGCTCTGTACCGTGATGGTCAACCTTCGGTTAATACCGATTATTCCATCTCCGAATACTTTTTCTTAAATTGAAAAATGTAACAAAGAAAGAGAAATTTAAATTGAATTGAAATTGAATTGAATTAAAAAATAAATATAATTTGATATTTTATCGAATACAGTGTTTGTCTACATCACTCTCTCCAGCTCGGCTACGACTTCGTCGATGCTAGGTCGGCAGAGTTGAGAGCTCTGTCGACAGATGTTGCCGATGGCGGTGAGATCGGCGTTGGTCGTAGCACCTCCCATTAAGGCGAGAAGTCGGCCGAGCTGGAATACGTCACTCGAGACCGAGGTCAGCACGTCATCGAGGGCGCATTCAGGAGCGATGTGGACGTACACCTCCTGTAAAAATAAGAGGAACAAAATGAAGATTGAAATTCTTTTAGATAAAAGGGGGATTTGTTTATATTTTTAATTACCTGTACATCAACTTCATTGCACACCGAAAACATCACAAGCTACTGAAGTATAAATAATATCAACTTGAATAGAATAATACGACATAATTATGTGGATAGATAGCCAAGAAAGAGAAGCGTGCCGGGCCCAATTCTGAATATTTTTGGGATCCTGTGGGTATACATTGTCTATATGATGTCAACAAAAATATGAAAAACAATAATTAGCCAAATAATCCTGTTTGTAATGTCGATCAGTATTCGCATAGAAATCACATTACACGGAAAAAAAAAGAAGATAACAATCAATATACCTTTCTACGGTACTTCTCCTTGTCTTCATCGGAAAAGCGGTAGAAGTAAGGTCTATCGCAAGGACACGCGAGCCCAAAGTCAACGATAACTGCTTGCCATCGGCCAGTTGGTGTCTTCCGGAGCAAGCAGTTATCTTCTTTAAGGTCGTTCATGAGAAAGCCTTTCTCATGGATGCAACCGAGGGACTTGGCGATGTCGAGAGCCAGAGCAAACCTGTTTGAAAGAAAGAAGGACAGGAATTGTTTTAAAAAAATGCTGGTTGATGCATTTAATCAGCGTTATTTTATACAAACTGTCTACTGTGCTAAAGTACAACAACATCAATCATCTTGATGGTTTACTTTACCTGGGTCGAAAGTGGCAAATGGAGATCCTGGGTATTTCCACAGACAGCTGTCATAAAATTCACTAAGCCTCTGTAATATTATGTAGCATTCACAAAAAGAGTTTTGATCGTTCAAAGACTAAAATATTTAAAGAGAAACTCATCTGTACTCACCAGTCATGCTGACTTAGAGCTAGCTTTCGCATGCCACGGCTCAGTGTCCAGGACTCTCCTGTCATCGTATCCCCGACGAAATCCATCGCAAGACCAATCTTACCTGTGCTGATCTCCAAGCATCCAAGGAAAGTGGGAAAGCAATCCTCCCTGCCGAGAACGTCAAGGATGAAAGCTTCCGACTGGATGGCGGTCACCTGTCAAGTTGTACGAGAACAAATAAAATTGAGTATAGATACAAATTCATGACCATAATCAGTATTGTTGTTTTTATGTTTTCATCATCATTATCATTCTTCCCTCTCTTTAGTCATCGTCTGTCGCTACAATGCTCAGGCGCGTAGCCACGGGGGGGGGGGGGGGCACGGGGGGGGGGGGCACCGGGGGGGGGGGGGGGGGGCACGGGGGGGGGGGGCACCGGGGGGGGGGGGGGCACGTGCCCCCCTAAAATTTCCAGGATCGGATGAAATTTTGTAGACCCCTTTTTTTGACCTCGATCGATTACAATTTCGTATGTGCCCCCCCCCCCCCCCCCAAACATCAAACTCTGGCTACGCGCCTGACAATGCTCAGTCATAAAGGGGCGGCAACCAAATTATTTTGTTAATTTAGTTAGTTTAAACTAACCTTCCTTGTCATTGCTTTGATTTCGTCAGGTAGTTTGAAGGTTTTCAGCGCGATCGGATGGTCGGTTGCACGATGACGGTAGAGATGTACCGTCCCGTTGGCCCCGCTGCCCAAGAAGACGTCGCCACCGCCCTTGTGAAACGACATCAGATCAGACATCCCCCAAACGTAGGAGGAGGCTGATGGGCCTTGGGCTGGGACAGCTGCTCTGCTCGAAGGCGAAGTGGTTCCACCATCAGCAGCACTCACTTTTGGAGATCTGGTTAGAGAAGAAAGATATCAAAGTAATACAAACAAACAAATAAACAAACAAACAAACAAAACACATAAACCTCCTCCGATTTTTGCATTTGCCCACTTAAATGAAAAGGTAATCAAAATTATGTTATTATTTGTTTTAGAATTTCCAAACAAAAAAATATAATGTTGCCTTATATTACCGTGAAGCTGTGTGTGGAGTAAGTTGGACAACCACAGGGGCCTGAGCGGGCAGAGGAACTGTTAGAGGGGTACCAGGGCCGCTAGCCCAGGGGCCGGGGCTAGGTGGTCTAATGAATAAATGAAAAAACAGAAGAATTCGTTCATGTTTATCCTTTCATTTTACAAGATCGAACTGTCTGACCAGACTATAACTTTTTTGTTTGTATTTATCTATGTATTTGCTCGTTATTTTGTTTATTTTGTTTATTGAAATTATTCAATAATTGATTTTTTTTCTCTCTTCAATTCATTCAATCATTGATTTATCAATTCATTAATTCATCTATTTATCCGAATTTGTGTACCATCATTTATTCATTTGTTTGTTTGTTTGTTTGTATATTTTTTATCACTTATCCGTTTGACAGGGTTAGCCCTGTCAGCTGAAATTACTGTATAACTGGATAACAGTCATATCCCAATGTAGATTTGTTTGCTATTCTTACATGAGGGGTAATGGGGTGGTGTCGATGGGGGCTGTGCTAGGAGTAGATGGGTAGGTGGGTGCTACTCCATTGTCTAATGGTGCTGTAGATGGTGTTTGGGAATTATCTCCAGAACACCTAAAAGACAACATAAACACCGACATAAAATTTCCCATCATAATATTGGCCTCTTGTGAGAGTGTTTGTATATTTCTATATTGATTACATGGCATAATACTCTTGTAAACAAAAAGTTGGGAATATTTATTCTATATCAATGACACCACTTTGAATTAATTAGAGCATCATTTTTTCACTTTGATTGTGCTAATGTATTTGTGTCGATAATACTTACCAAGAGACACGAGAAGTCAGGCTGCTGTCGGCAGGAGAGAGGACCGTTGGCTGCCATGTCAGATCCTGAAGAAAAAAGAAAGAAAAACAAATCAAACAGTGTTTCTCATGGACATTCAAGTTATATAACAATGAACAATTATTATAACAACATGAAATTGTGTTATTGAAATTTGATGGCTGTAAGTGCTCGATATGTGTGTTTTTATGATGACATTGTTTCATATTCGCTTCATATTAGGCCTATAATACTTCATACTTATTTCATAACAATCTGTATAACAGATACTTTATATAATATATCATATTTGTTTGTATTATATTAGCATACTTCTTTTTCTCTCGATTTTTTTAACAAGAGAACCCTATCAGAATAGACAAAAATAGAAGTAAAACATAAATGGTTTACTTGGAGATTCTTCAAAGCAATATCTTTCTGCTTTCTGGTCTCAGTCAGCTCTAGCTCCAAGACCTGGTCCTTCATGGCCTGGTCCAGGTACCTCTCCTCAAATGCCTTAGCCCTTCTCTCTGCTGACACTCTCCTCCTCTCTGATTCTTTCACCAGAGAGCTGATCTTAATGAGGAGAGCTGCGCTGTCTCCATCAGCCCCAACTCCAAGCTGAGTTGCCAGGCTCTGTCATCCAAAACAAAGCAAGGAGATTAAAAAAAAAAAGTTTTCATTTTGAATTTTTGGGTTTCTTACTTCAATCTCTGATATTTTTTATAAAGATTATATAATACTTGTTTTTGTTTAAAAGCATCAGACATACGATTCTAGTTTGACCTAATATGGTTTACAACTTTACATAAACTTATTCTTATCTTAACTTGTTAAAACTTAATCAATTTTTAATTTATACCGCCCTAAAGTGTTTACAATTTGGCCCTTTGATACATTAAGTGTCCACAAATATCATAGTCATTAATAATGATATTAATTATATCTCATTTTAAATTATTGTTACCATTAATATTAGCAACATATTATGCGATATTCGTTTCACCATTGCCATAATGAAATTGTTGATTTCATACTATCGATGATATTATTTCTAACGCAAAAATGAGAAATCCGAATCGATTGATTTCAACTATTATTAATTACTAGTTGAGTATTCGATAAAGACTCACAGCAATGCCTTGTTGAAGTTGTTCTTTCTCCAAGTTGTTCTGGAGGTACTTCAGAAGGAGCTTACCCGACATAGCTGGTGTGGGTGAGATGGTAGACGACAGAGAGAAGCTGGGGTCTTGGAAGGACCTACATAGCTCCTGTTTATATTAAGTTTGAGGCAAAAATGGGAACTGTTTTTGTTTTTGTATCGGTGAACTGATGTCCATGTCATACAGTAGGCCACCCACACAATTTCAGTGACTATGCATGATAAACGCAAAGAATACTTTCTAAATGTGTTTTATATTTTCTTTTTCGTATTGTCTCCCAAAGAACTGTTTTTTTCTTCTTTATTTTTGTTAACATTTCTGCCTATATATTTTACGTTGGTTATCGTTTTTTTGTTGATCGTTTGAAGTATTTGTCGTATCAATCTGTATCTATATATCATTTTTCTTATTAGTTTATTTATTTAATTTCATGTTTTATTTTCTTGCTTACATCCTGGGGGATAGCCATCGGTGGTTTGATAGCATCATGATAAGCTGACCCAATACAGGGTAAAGGTCTTCCAAGTATATAGGGGTGTGGGGAGCGGATACGTCCGACGCAAAACATTTCCAGTGATATTATTTAGAAACTGTGATCTAAACGAAGGGGGGGGGGAGGAGAAGAGGAGACGAAGTTGAAATGCATAAAAAAGCACATGAAAAGAAAAGGGGAGATAATGTCATCACGTAAGCGGGTTTGGCAGACATCATGATCAAATCATCGTTAACATGCGTGTTTTGATACGGGAATGGATGTGAACAATCAACGAAAAGTTCTTTTTGCTTCGATAAAATATAGAATATTGTTCCGTTTTTCTTCAAATTTGCTCTAAATAATCATAAATGTTTAAGAATTAGGTACTTACGTGGCGGATGGAAATAAGATCTTTTAAAAGGTGGAAAAGTAGGCAAAAACTGTCAAAAATGTGGCAGAAAGTTCTCGAGATCGCAAAAGTGCAAGAGAATATGATTTGTTTACATTTTTGTTACCAGGGCGTTAGCTAGGGCGTAAATACTTGCAACGCGCAGCGCATACATGAAGCGCATCATTATGCTTCCAGTTTAGTGGCCAGTATTGGCGTTAAATGCCCTAACCACGCCCTGCCACGCCCTGTGGTAAGCGTAATGCGCAGAGGCCAGTGCCTTGTGATGATACTGTCATTCAAGTTGTCAATGTCAATGTAATGACGTCATCAGAGTTTCACATAACTGACCAATCGTGGAGCATGAACCTTGCTTTCTTTCGAAAACTATTGTTTGGTTACCAGTAAAAAAACATTTAGTTCTACTTTTACATTAAAATTTAATGATAAATTTGTTTTTTTAATACAAAAGGGGATGAAACTGAACGAAAAAGCATTGCTTATTTATCATTTTAAAAATTGAAATAAAGAAAATATCCCTTAACTAACCAATCAGGAAATGCCTACTATTCATGACGAGCGGTAAAGCAAACTTTTTAACCAATCAGAAGTGATACCTTTTTTAGGTGGAGTGAGGGGTCCGGAATAGACCTACCCGGATTAGATTGATTTTGGATTCTACTTCTACGGTACTTCTTCTACTTCTACGACGATACTCAGCATGCAGGATCCATAAGTCAGGATGTAGTGCTGAGGAATAAACTATCTAGTTCTTGGTCTAGATGCTGGGCGGAAGCGCTCCCTTGAAGCCCTCCAGTGAAGTAGCATCAAGGGTGATCTTCGAAAGTGCATTCCACGCAGTTACTGTCCGAGGGAAAAATGAGTTCTGGTAGACTTGGGTGCGGGATGGGATAGCCAGCAACTTCTTTGAGTGATACTGATTTGTGTCAATCTTTTCCCATCAAGTGTAGGCTAGGGCTAAAAGCTGGACATATCTTTCTTTATATACATTAATGGATAAAACCATAGATATCATGCTTATTAATAATAATGATAAACAGTTAAAATAGCATCAAAGGCCTTCAAATCAAAAGATAACGGACATTTTAGTTAAACGCATAAAGGTACATCGAAATTAATCATCAAAGAACGATGACTTTCTCCGATTGGCTTTTAAAAGGCTTTTTTGGCATTACAAAAACGCAGGTTATTATAATGAAAGCTATGCCATCAATACAGTTATTATAATCACAAGTAACATATTTCATGACTTCAAAGTGTTTGTCCTACAAAGAGAAGGAGGAGGACAAAGTGTGGAGAAAACGAGTTGGGAAGAAAATGAAATAGAGATGTAGAGAGAAAGAGAGAGAGAGAGAGAGAGTGAGAGGGAGGGAGGGGGAGAGAGAGAGAGAGAGAGACAGAGACAGAGACAGACAGAGAGAGAGAAAGAGAGACAGAGGGGGGGGGGGGGGGGGGGTCGACGAGAAAAGTGAGACATACGGCACATGCACAAAGAGAGAAAGAGATGGCATGAATAATACATCTTGTAATGTATTCACCGCAGATGGCGGTTTTTAGGGTTCGGGTCATGGCTCTGTTGTGGCAGGAGTCTAGCATACATTTCTGTAATAGCTCATTCATGACTGCATGGCATGCACTCAAATTTAAAATGATTTGATTCATTTTATTCTTGTGCGATATGTATCAAGTATTAACAATTAAGGAGAGAAAACACTGAGAAAAAAATAAAACTCAAGAGAATAACAAAATGATGGTATGTTAGGAATAGTTAAGGGAGAGTTTTGGCCAAAAATTATGAAAATTCGACCAATAACAATTTTCTGATTTTGTCATATTCTGAAACTACATGCTTTTTTTTTCTCCATATTCCATTTCCAAAAATCAGCATAAACAAATTAAGAGAAAGCCATAAAATTAGCGTTTTTGTTAATTAGAGCAAACTTTTCATGCGTGACCTTGAACACAGAATCTAAGGCAATTTATTTATTTTTATGTCAATTAAGTTAATTACTTTTGTTGTTCATTGTACAAATACAAACGTTTTAAGGAAAATATCAATTGTTGAAAGTATGAGAGAACTTCATAATAAAATAATTCAATTTAACTTTGAAAAAACATTTATCGCTTATATTGTATTTTTAGAACTTGTATTGTGTCTCAGAAAAATTGGGAAATGTGAGCTTATGTTTCTCTTTGTTTTTCTAGGAATCAGTTTTTTGATTGATCGTCCGAATTCCAAATAGGATAACTCAAGAGTGGGATGTCTGTGTTCAAACCTTGCATGTTTATTGATGAAATGTGTTTCTAGGAGGTGATCTATTTAAAATTCCACTGAATGTTTTAATTTTCTTGTAATAATGTCATGAATAGATGATTAGCTCCGAAACAATAAAAATCAAAATGAATTAAATCATAAGATCATTAAAAAAAGAAAGAAAAAGAATTTTGATAGTTCACACCCTAGAAAGGGACTTGGTAACATTGTAAAGATGAGAGAAAATGGTGCTAACGTATAGTGAATTTAATTTTTTTTTATAAGATCCTGGTATACTCAACATGGGTTTTGGTTTGTTTTCTTTTGATTCTTTTTTTCTTCTTATTTTTTCCTTTAAAAAAAAAAATGTATTATGCATTTGTTATTGCATTTAGTTAGGGGGATATTTTTAAGGGAGTAAGGGAAAGAAAGAGAGAGAGAGAGAGGGAGAGAGTAAGAGAGAGCGCGCGCAACTGGGATATTGAATGGACACATTATTATTAGGGAATACTCAGTCAAAATTAAAATGGATCCCTGAATTTCGAAATTTGATGATTAGGCTTAGACCTACACATTCAAAAGTAAACACAGTCTCCTAAAATTTTGTTTTGGAATCTTAGCTTGCTTTTTCAAGAAATGCATAAGATTTAGTTGATGGTGCTAATACCTGTTTCCGATTACCAGTACTAAATAGGCCTAATTCAATTTCATTTATGACAATGTATCTAAACCTACAGTTTTTTTTAATAGTTTTTTTTAATACACCTTGAGATCTTTAAAAAACAAACTAAAATCTAGGTTTTTCTGTCCGGACAGAACACCCAACGGACTTGCACCCTAATTAAATGGGCTGACTGCAATCAATAAAACATAGCTTTCCTACAGAGTACAGAATGAGACTTTATAGACTCACACCATCAATTATTCAAACCAGAAAGTCCCTCTCTTTTCGCCGTTTCCTCCCTTCTTTCTTATTTCTCACTTTTGTCAAATTTCTACTTCAGTTTTCATTCGTACCCGCTTCATTTTTCCTCACCTGTCAAAATCGTAGATGAAGGCAGACGACACAATATGTATTCACCTGTGTCTGTGTGTATTGTATCCACTCTATGTACACAAAAACATTTGATATCGATATCTTTCACGTTATCGTTCATCCACTCATCAACCTGTGCATCCAGGCAGTCAGCGGTGCGTGACATCCCTATTTTCATCACAAAGATTTCATTTGGCACAATCGGAGGATTTCATAGACCATCCCTGCAGACCAAGTATTCATTTTTACTGTTGAATCACCGAGAAAAGACACATTTAAAGGAGCTGATCTAATGTTAGGTAGCCAAAGTGTTTCCCTCGCACAGTGCCCTTCACAACGCATGACGGAAGAGATTCGCCCCGAAAGTTCCCCGCACGGAAGCGGGTCGTTGGTGGATGGCTCAGGCGATTCGCCACCAGCGATGTTGGTAAGAAGTTAAGAACGCTCATTATACATGTTGATTTATTCATTTTATTTGGGTGCTTATATCTACATTTCTTGTATTCCATGGTGGAAGGGTCTCAGTGGGTATGGATTTTAATTATTCCTAGTAATATGCTGAAAATGCTGATGTTGGATCCAGGTTAGCATCTCTCAAGAGTCAAGTCACTGTACACAGAAGATGCCAAAAAGTTTGAATCACATGATGGGAATGGATATAATCTTCTAAAAGATATTTCCCACAATATATAACTATTTTTGTTGATAAGAAAGCAGAATGGATGATATTCAGCAATCCAGGTTTAACCTTTCCAAAGATGAGTTGGTGGTATGTGGGGTGGTGGTGGTGGTGGAGGAGGAGGGGGGGGGGGGGGGGGGTATATTCTACCTGTATATTGGGTCCAGCGTTGGTATTGGAATAAAGTCTGAGAGATTTCAGGAATCATGATATAAATCACATATTAATTGCAACAATTGAAGTATTGTATATTGAGAAGAATAAAGAAAGATAAAGAAAACAAAATTGATATTGATGTAATATACACATAGGCCCTATCCTATGTGTATTTAATTATTGTAATAACTGGTGTGATGGAGGAGGTCAGAACATAAACTATAAGGGGGGGAACTAAAAAGAAGAAAATAGAAAGGAGAATCAAATGAGCAATGGAGAGAAAGAGAGAGAGAGAGAGAGAGAGAGAGAGAGAGAGAGAGCAAAGTAGAAGGTGGCAGATAAGGAGAGGGAGGGGGAGGGAATTAGGAAGAGATTGAGAGAGGGAAGGAAAAAAAGATGAAAGTGGATTTTGAAGATGGATAGATAGAAAGAGATGATGCAAGAAAGAATAAACACAGGATCATTCAGAACAGCCATATTCACAGAGAGGGTTTGACAAAGTGTGTTCACACTGTTTTTTTAATGTGACTTTGTGAAACAGTGCGATTAGAGAGAATCACAATGTAGTTTTCATCATCATGCAATACGTTTTGAGCACTTTCAATGTGATATCAAGATATGAACATACTGTGTTCACACTGCAACACAGAGTGATAACTGTACTCATGTAGAGAGAAAAGAGTATATTATACAACACAGTATGAACACACTGTGTTTGCACAGTTTGGCACAATGTGACATCTACATTGTACGGCCATAGAGAATAGGGTGTGTTCAACATACAGAAATATAGACACATTGTTCACACTAGGACAAACTTTTGCCATCTAGACAGAATATAGTTTATAAACATACTACGTACATATCCACTGTGACAAGCTATGACCATAGAGAGAATACATTTTCTGTAACACCGTATTAATGCACTGTTCACACTGTGTATTGCAGTTGCCAAACAATGTCCATAGAGACTAGAGTGTATAGAGCTGCTCATTATAAACACACTGTGTTTACTGTGTATTTCACAGTTCAAAAATTAAAACTTAAGACCAAAGAGAGGATACAGTGTATACAATTGAGTATGAACACACTGTGTTTACTGTGTACTATTTCACAGTTCGAAAAATAAAACTTGAGACCATAGAGAGGATACAGTGTATACAATTGAGTATGAACACACTGTGTTCCCTTTTTGACCACAGTGTGTTAATACTCGATTGTATACACTGTATCATCTCTTTGATATAGTGTGACTCACCATCACTATTGACAAAGTAATGTGTATAAAACACAGTTTGAACACAGTGCATAAATGTGACCACATAAAGAATGTGGTGTATCAAAAGTGAGCATATTTTGTTACACACTGTTTTCCCACTCTATTTTTGTGTGAGTGAATTGGCAAAAGGCCAGAAATAGTGTAATATAGAGAGGGGATGGAGGATGGATGATGGAGGATGGAGATATGAGATGGAAAGAATGTGAAATATAAATAGAGAAGTGAGGGAGAGAGAGAGAGAGAGAGAGAGAACGTCATGGGAAAGGGGGAGTAATGACCAGAAAGATAGAGAAGGAGATTTTGAAATTTTGTTTTGATGATACTGAAGATCTCTTATGAATCTCGAGAGGGGAAATGATGAAAGTACTGCATTCATCAGTCCTGCTTTTTTTCGGTGTGGCAAATTGTAAAATCTGTTGAGCCAATTACTGATGCATTAGTAATGCTTTGTTATCCAAATCTGATGATCCATTCAATGCATGCTCTTTTCTGAATCCACCTGACTGTTGAATAAACAATGACTTTCTTGCAATTGGGAAATGCCTGTTGTAATTAATGATTAATCCAATAACCTGCCTCTGGATGTATACCTAATCTTCAAGATCTCTCTCATCATATATTTTCAGAGTTCGCCAGCTGACGAGGAAAACGGTGAGCTCCTCCAGTCTTCCAGCTTTGGTGGAGAAGGATCTAGCAAACATAGTACCCTGAGTAACAAGGACAATGTGTCCACCCATCATGTTCAACTAGGCCGGCCTCAGGCACATCCCTACCCCCACCCAGGCTCCCCTCTCTCAGACGAGGAAAGCCCCTTGTTGGAGGCAAAGCGCTCTACCACCTCTAGTCGAGCAGGCAGTCGTGCTGGTAGCTCGTCAGCTAAAGGCACCTTGGCTTCTCAGAAGGGCAGAGTACTACACAGACGTTCCCTGTCCATGATTGTGCAGCCAGGCAGTGTCAGAAGGCATCTCAATATTGTAGAGAATGAGTATGATGTAGAGACAGCAATGAGTGTTCCAGCCACCCCAGTTCCTCAGGTGAGTTGATTATGGCAAGAATCACTGAAAAGGTGTGAAATTAAGAGAGCTGTGAAATGTAGAAGCATTTCAATATTTTACACTTTACGCCCCTGCGAGTGTAAACTAAAATGTTAACCTTGCACAGAGAGGAAAGTCATTAGGGATCTCAAAGTACCAGATAAACATAAGCTGTACAGTTGTTAACACCTATTGATTAACAATAACAGCTCCATTTTGCTTTATGTGAATAGCATTTGTATAGTTGATGCAGAGCAAGCTTTAGAGATGACTTATTAGTTGTTGTTGTTTTTATTGATGAAATATGAGACAAATTAGTGCCTTTTCATATAATTGATGTTTATGTTATTTTTCTTCTATATTACAAAATTATATGAAATGAAGGAGAGAGAGAGAGAGAGAGAGAGAGAGAGAGAGAGAGAGAGAGAGGAAAAAAGCAATTTCATCTCTTAGCTTTTATTGTAAATATATATATTTTAGTGTACCAATACATGTGAAGTACAAGCTTGTACATATAACAAGTGGCTTTTCTCACTCAGCACAGCATTTCTCTCAGAACTGATCCTTTCTTCAATAAAATACCATAGCAATCATACAAGTGATACTAGCAATCCACTCATGCCCCTCATATAAGTCTTCCATGCCTCAATAAATTCTTCCCATTATTTATGATCAGCAAACCAACCTATGCACTCCTGGAGCCGGCACATGTATGACTCATTTTCATTAGATATGAATATTAACTACCACTGGCCCGGTCGGCTGGGGTAGAGAAAGCCTAATCCTATATGTAGGGGCTGACCGGTAGGCATCTTTAGATAATCCACTGAAGCGGACACAATCAACTTAGACTGCTCGGATAGTGAGGGGGAGAGGGGTGAGGGGGAGAGGGGAGAAGGGAGAGGGGGTATACAGCCATTTTGTTTCAGAGCCTGTAGGTTAATGACTGGTTGGAAAGGTGAATAGACCATGAGATGTAAACAGTTTTAATCGGGTTTACATCATATAAATTGAATTCTGACACAGTTGGTGTGCGCTGTAATTAACAACGGATGCAATTCTCAATCTAATTAATGTGATTGTAGTACTGATGATGCCCTGTGTCTTCATTTTAATTACGAGCTTGAATGCTGCAATCATCTGTATTGTATGTGTAGCTGGAGAGTAGTCATTTACATGCATGTTACCGTATTTGCCGGCGTAAAGGCCGCACCGCCGTATAGGCCGCACCCCCAACTTTGACATTTCGTAGAGGAAAAAAAAAAACTAAAAAAAAAAAAAAAAAAAAAAAAAACCGGACCAAACAAAATGATCGTAATTTCTTGTAGAACACTCTTTTTTTTTTACAAACTATACCAAATTCATCAATATTCTTATAAATCAACAAGAAGTTAACCTCAAAAATGATCATAATTTAGCAGATCTTCATCGACTTTTAAGCTAGTACTGTATCGTACGCAGATTTGGTATCCTACAATACCCCTTCCTCGATGTGCGGTGTAATCCGAAATAGCATTTTTCGACCTGCGCAGTTGCGTTGCGCGGCAGCTAGCTCCGTAAGTAACGGCCTGTCCCTTTGTTTACTTTTTGGCGATGCAATGGTACGGATTTAGATCTAGATCTATCGGCAGATTTTATTAGAAAAATAAGTTTTTTCGTCTTCATGTCAACTATGCAACAGAAAATTGTCGGTAAGTTGTGTGTAGTTATTCTAGAATTGTCCTGTACCGTTGTCTAGTCATGCTACCATTCCTATAGTCCCATACGTGCAAATGGACGTGATGTTTTGACCGCTGAATTTTGTTGTTGTTGCGTATACGCCGCACCCCGACTTTTTGATTTTTTCTCACCCGAAAATACTGCGGCCTTTACGCCGGAAAATACGGTAATTACAGATATAGATTGTTGTAGTCTTTACAACAGGAATATGTTACAGAGAATTTTCAGAGAACATTCTATGGAGTTAAATGTATAGCATAAAGCTATTTCCTTCTTTCATAACATAGACCCCCCCCCCCCCCCCCCAAAAAAAAAAAAAAAAAAAAAAAAATGATATAGAAAAATAATGAAAAAACAACTAGGGCATACATCTTGGATCAGGAAGAAAGGCACAGTTTAGACATTTTTAGAGTTTTTAGACTATTATTAGCAAGTATAAAAGGAAGATTCCTTGCTAATACCTGAAAAGAGACAATTATCCCTATATTCCCTGAGCAAATTTGATATATTTATTCTATAATTATCTTACCCAAACCCCAGCATTTATTGATGACAGGAAAATCCAATTTTCAGTGATGTGTGTATATTGGTTTATCAAGATTATGTTGACTTAACCCTCAAAGCCAGTTCAATTTGGAATGTAGCCAATTCTCAAAGTGAAACGTAGAATTAAAAAGAAAAAAGAAAAATGTGCACATCTTGGAAAACCTTTTTGTGACTGCACTTTTGCAATAATTCAAAATTGATTAAGTACCCCCCGCAGTGATCACTGATTACTTTATACCGGTAATTATTTTGTTCTGATGATGATTATTTGCAATCTACTGTAGATGTAAAACTACTGTTTTTTGCAAAATACATACATGTACATGTACATATTCATGTGTGTTTGAAGTTGTTTCATGAAGATCACAGTGTGTACAGGTAGTTGTATTATGTTTCTCAAGAAAGAAAGATGCTGTTAGCAGCAGTACATTTGAGATGTTTCATGGTATTTTGATTTTTTTTTTTTTTTTTTTTTTTTTTTGGGGGGGGGGGGGGGGTTAAAAATATTCTTAAGGTGTATGTTGTTTTATTGATATTTTTTCTTGGGGGAGGGGGGGGGGGAGGAGGATTTGAATGTATACATGTCAAGAAGACTAACTCCATGAACAAGTAGAAACCATCCAACAGCACTCTTCCCTTTTCCTCAGTTTTCTTTATGAAGCAAATGTGTAGAGATCACATCTTAAAAACACTGAGGTTTGCAGTGTGCACTCGATCTACAGTGTATGTTTGGTTTTCGTTATTACGTACGCCATGCCTAAAATGATCGGAGTTAGATCTTTGATGGAACTTTAATCCATCCCTTGTGGTCTGGAAAGAAGATTGCTCCACCTGCCCTGCTGCTTCTTGACGTACAGCTCTCATCTCTGTATACCCTCATCAGTATGCTGTCAAAAATGGAAGACAAAAAGATGAATATTTCATTGAATCCATCACATGAACACCCTGGATACTGGTAATTGAAACAACAGCTTGTTGAAGAAGACCCTTGTGTGTGGTGTAATTCCATCTACTGGAGATGTAAACCTATATGTAGTCCCACTGTACAGAAACAGTGTAAGCTGAACCCTATAGTAGTATTGCATTTATTAGCTCGCTCATCTTCATAAGCGAAGAAACATGGTGAATAATTGCTGTACCATGCGGAAGATTGCCTGGTTCCATGATTAAATCCACAAAGTTGGTTGCGGCTCATAAGTCATAGCCGGGCCTTATATGCTGCTGGAGTCCCGGAGATCAAGATATGTTTTTTTTCTCCAGCTCGATCGAGTCTGACTGTACACTTCAAATTTGCCAACATTTGATAGATTAGTTTTTCCTGACGAATGCCTGTTACATGGTGTGCATTAGGGTGACTCATGAAAACCTTAATTGAAGATTGTCTTTGTGAATCAAATTTACGGTCATGCCGACTGTTGACCACTATATGTCTTTGAATAACTGCTTAAAGTGAATTTGTTATCTGCAAAATGGTATGTTGGCCAGGGGCTCAAAGCTTTAATTGACTTAAGAGGGGGGGGGGGGGGGGGGGTTGTGAAAGAGAGAGAGAGAGAGAATAAAGGTAAGTGAAGAACATAGAGATGTGAGCTTTCTGTCATTTGAAGATAATGAGACTAAGAGTATTTGAAAATTCATATTACACAGATATTTTGCTTTGAAATATTGAAATATTATTACTCTGATATTTTTATTGTGATACCACAATGATAAGTTTGGGCCTCATTCCATCTCTTGACATTCAAGATATAAGCTTGCATAGCTGGATTCTGAATATCTTAGAATTCCAAATCCGTTGTCACTTTTCCCCCCACACAAAACTCTACCCCAATCAAATTTGTTTCAAAAATTTCAAATCACAGGTACAGAGCTTCAATTGAATCTAGGCATTGACAAACGTACAGGCCATGAAACAAAGTATGTCAGCAAACAAGCTACTTGATCGACTACTCTGTACCTCGTCGGCAAACACCAAATGTGATTTCATATGGCTGTATATTTATGTAACCTACATGAACAATCTATTCCTAGATGTAAGGAGAGAGGGAGGGCACCTAGGCGGTATCTACTGAGCCACCGAGCTAATATTACTGGTTTCTAGCTCTAAGCTATGCTTGTGAAAACAAGAGAATGAGACAGAGAGAGAGGATGGAGAGAGAGGGGGGGGGGGGGGAGAGAAAGAGAGGGAGGGAGGGAGGGATGGGAGAGAGAGAGAGACAGAGAGACAGAGAGACAGAGAGAGACAGAGAGGGGGAGAGAGAGGGGTGAAAACAAAGAGAATGTGGTTTCAGTTATGATGGAAGAGCTTTAGAAGGAGGGGAGATCCGTGATAGTAGAGATATGGGCTCTGAATGAAAAAAAATGGAAGCTAGTGAAATGAGAGTAAAAACTTAAAGTTATAAAAAAAAATGATATAAAATCAATGAATTTTGACTTTCCTTTAATTTAGATGGAGATGGAATGCAAAATTTATTTACACAGAGATAGAGAGATGGACAGAGCAACTTATTCAGGAAGATAAGATATTTCCCATGAATACGACAGACCTACTGGGTTTCTTTTATATTTTTTTCTTTCCATGTTTTTTCCATTCTCTCCTATTTTCCTCTCTCTAAACTATCAATCTGATAAATTCAGTTGGCGGCAAGCTAGTAAAGCCGGCATATAAGGCGAAAACAATGCATGTTGCCTGTGGGCATTTCTGGTCACTCGCGATCCAACATAATTGCACTACACACCGCATAATGAGCATAATATTTTGTCACGTGACCCGCAGCCCGTGCACAGTCTCTCATAGGCTTAAATTGTACTTGGATAAGTGGATTCTAGTGTGTACACTCGGCTCTTACTGAAGGCTTTTACAAGGAAGAGGGACCATGTTGCTATGGCAATGAAATTAATGAGGTTATTGATTACTTGGCCGAAAACCTAGTGTCATCCGAGAAAATGGACATGCAGCTCTACTGTGGATGCTCAATGAGGCATAAAGAGTTATAAATTCATCATCATTTAGTATGCTTGGTTGATCAGCGCAATATGATCTCCATTCTTACAGGCTTAGGGGTAATGATTACGGGATTACAAGCCAAGCCAGGATTTTCAATTTCACTTAATTTAGCAATTTAGATGCCATTAGTATCTCACCATATCTTTTGGATAGATTTCATAATACTAACAGTTAAATAGTAATTATGATAATAGTAGTTATAATACTACTATCAATCCTCTTCATCTGGGTATCTTATTTCAATAAGATGCTGGATTGAAATATAACAATACTAGTAATGATATTGATAATAATGCTCTTTATCTGGGTAACTTCTTTCTAAAAGATGCTGGATTTATATAATAATGATAGTAATGATATTGATAATAATGCTCTTTATCTGGGTAACTTCTTTCTTGAAGAGGCTAGATTTATATAATAATACTAGTAATGATATTGATAATGATGTTTTATCTGGGTAACTTATTTCTAGAAGAGGCTGGATTTATATAATAATACTAGTAATGATATTGATAATGATGCTCTTTATCTGGGTAACTTATTTCTAGAAGAAGCTGGCTTTACTACATGATTGCAGTCTGGAATGAAAATGAGATGGTATTTTAAAGGTACTGTCGGCTAACATCACAATTAGATATTGCAGGACACACATTATATTATATTTCCTTTGAATAAACCCCTCAAAATACATGTATGTTTCTAATCTGTTCTTGTGTAAATACAATTCTCCCCAAAATGACATTGATATCGGCAATTCTAAGATTATGTACTGATACATGATATTTCCACCGAAGGAACATTTAAATACACCTAACCAGATGCTTTTCCTTATGAAATGATAAAGGGTCTGATAAGGCAGACCATCTTGTTTAATCAGATGCGCTGGCAGACACTGGGTCTTCCATTCATAAAAGCAGCCAATTACTCACACCACCTTGGGTGATGAGGGTACCTAGAGCTCAGGCAGCTAGGAGGGGGACAAAAGATGCCTAGCAGGTGATAACTTAGCAGGAGGTGATGACACTCACTCTACTCTTCTTCATGTAACATTACCCCCTCCCCATCTTTGCCATCTTTGAAAGAAAATGCTAAATTTAGATACTATTTTTTTATAGATTGCAATGGGAGTTTTTGAAATTCTACCTATGACTGTAAAAGAAAAAAAATGATGTAAATCATAAACGTATTTACTTGATTTTCAATAAGATCAAAACATGTTTCCTACATGTCTATAGGGAACAATAGAATGAATTATACTAATGAAGGAGATTGAATTAGCTGTAATTGGAGAGAGACATAATGATAGATTGAATAAGAATAATTGGTAAATAAAGTGATGAAAAGAAAGTGGTGAAGAGAGAGAATGGAAGAAAGAGAGGGGGAAAGAGAGGAAGAGAGAGAGAGAGTGAGAGAGGAATGTATCTGTATCATGTGTAAATACAGACAAAGGCTTGAATAATATATATTGTGCTGCTTTATTAATATACTTGAATAAATTGAAAGGAGCTGATATCATATTTTTTAAGAGTATCTTAATCTAAATTCAGTCCCAAAACCAGGTTTTCTTATTTCCTGACATATGTAAAACATTACTTTAAAAAAAAAATCCTATGGGAAATATGCAGTTGAATGTCCATCATAAATGACAGTCACGAAAATACTGCAACAGATGCTTCGACATCCTTGAAATTCTTGTTCAAACACAAGTGTTTTTTTATGATGGATGGAATTGGTTAATGGCCTTTGTCATTGACTGTAAAGCAAACTTCATTTAGGATACTCCCTTTTTCTCTGAGAAGCCCACATTTGGGATGACATTTTCTTCTTGTCCTCATTCCAGAAAGAAAAAATGAAATGTCCATCAAATCGACTGCGAGATGGCATTTGTGTTAATGGGTAGAACGGAAATGCATGAATAGGTTTGCAATAATACCTAAGTACACAAAACCTTGAATAGAATTGGTGGTAACTTCACACCAAGCACTCTTCCTGTTCTGTGTAAGACAGGCATGTGTATAGATGGAGAGCGAGAGTCGGCTCTCCTATTATAGTGGATGCTATCTATCTGTACATGGTGTATCTTTAGCTGTGTGGTGTAGAGCTCGTTCGTGGTACTGCCCTCCATTGCCCTGCATTCTAATGAGAGGACAATGTACTTCTCCGTATCAGATGTAACACGATTTGACTCCCCCTCATATAATACCCCCACAGGCCAGCGTGAGCAAACAAACCGCACCAGATCTGACCTGGAGAAATTCATTCAATCTTAAGGATTGTACCGAGCTTTATTTTCCTCTTCCCCCTCTCTCTCTCTTTATCTGTCCCTCACCTTCTCTCCATCCCTTCCTCCCTTCTCCTCCCTCTCCTCCTTCTTTCATTATGTCTTTCTGCTTGATTTTGGTAAATAGATTTCATTTTTACTAAACTTTCATTGTTGAGTAAAAATATATTCTTGCTATGCAGAAATGGTTTTAGGTCTTCTAACCCAGTCATTTAACTTCTGTTTTCATCCATTGTTTTCTTTTAATCTATATTGTTTGTTAGCCCAACTTTATCTTACTCCTATGTGTGAATATAATGCATGTCTCTTCGTCTCTTTCTGTCTCTGTCTCTTTCTGTATGTCTTTCTCTCTCCCTCCCCTCTCCCCCCCCTATATCTGTCCTTGTCTCTGTCTCTCCCCCTTCCTCCCTCCATCTCACCCCACTCCCTTCCTCCATCTCCCTTCCTCCATCTCTTCTATTACGTCCCGCTATCTCATCTTTTCTCCGAGTAGATTAATTGCCAAAAGACCTTTTTATTTCTTCTGCTTGCCACAGGATATGTGCTCCCATTCAATGACTAGTCTTCTAAGATTGCTCTCTATTCTTCTTGTCGTGAGTTTAAAAGATGAACAAATGATGCTTTAAATAATACATCTAACAATCACTTTATTAGCTATTGGTTGTACCTGGTTGAACAAAATGGTGTTAGATAATGAATTTCTTGTTGAGAATAGATTGCAAGATCATCAAATGTTTGATAAACAAAATTGTTTTGAGAAATGGTAAAACAACTTAGTGCATTGTGATTAGAAAGAATGCAAAATGAATTTCTGATCTTTAGCACCATTCTTTATTCCTTGCAATAAAATATTTCTCTCACTATGATGCATGAATATATGAGCTTGCATGATATAACAGACTTGCTTTCTAGACTACTAAGTGATATTGAGTGCAGTTCACATGTGAGTCCAATAAAGCTGAATGACTTTCCTTTTGTGAATTAAATGCCCCGATTCTATTGGGAAATTTGGCTATTTATGCCACCATTGAGATCCTATTCCAAGCATGCAATTTAGACTCAAGAGAGGGGAAATGGAGGCATTAGACTCTCTTGGATATATGAAACGAAATGATGAAACCCTAAGCCTGATCTTGGGCTGGCAAATAAACAGAACAGTGTGACTCATAAAAAATCCCCCTTTTACAAAATAATAATAAAATGCTTCATGTAAATCAGTCATAGCAGTCATTCCACTTTTATCAAAACTGAAGAAAATTCTATAACTTTATAATGCACATGTATATTCAGAGTGAAGTTATCTTTAATTAGAAATTAAAAGCCTTATCTTCTTCTGCGGATAACAGGTGATGTGCATGAAGATATTATGATTTCAGGCATAATTTGTGCATTCACCAAATAGACATGATATGTTGTTTAGTCATGGTAAATGTTGTTGAGTAATGCATTATTGAAAACAAGTGGAATAGAAAATTAGGAAGTGCTCCTTCTGTCTTTAAATATGAGTAATCTGGATAATCCATTCTCTTGCTCAAGCGATGCCTTTCATGTTAACAATATACAAGGTATATTAATTTTGCAGTAAAATCCTTTTTTTTTGGTTAAGGACCACTTTTCCTTTAATTAGACTGAATAGTAAGTATGAAAAGGAGTGCAATTTAAATATATGTATCATGTCAGTGTGACGACTTGTAGATTTTTTAAATGACTTGAAAAAAAATTGGTTGCCAATCCAAAGTCAGTATCATTTTTTGACAAAGACATGTTATTTATAGCTTATGAACCCTATTTAATGGTTGTCATTCATTGTCAATTACACTTGTCTTATTGACACTACTCTTCAAGAAACAGAAATCATTGACAAAAACGAAGTGATAAAACAAAGTCTGCGTCCCCTAAAGCTGTCGCTGTGATTGACTTGATTAAATATAATGCCTGTACTAAGTTCACATCTTAAGCAGATTTCCAGCTTTGAGGGCAGTGTACTCCTTTAATGTCAGGGTGCATTTGAAATGAGGCTAACCTTTCCATATACACCTCATAACTTTTTACGCCAACTGCTCCATTTTCAGCGCAAAGTCAGTTAGGAGATGACTCCAGAAAGGGATGTTTGTAATCATCATTTCTGCGCTAGCGCATTACCTCAGGATAAACATGAAAGCCAGCGCTTCCTTTTTTTTTTACGACTCTTCCCTCCCAACTCTGCTCATATACTCTTGGCTCTTTTTTTTGCTGTTGCCAATTTGCATACAAACCCTTTCCTCTAAAGATTAGATGTTGGTTTAATCTATAGAAGACTGGTTGCTACCTTCACACTCTTATAGAATTATATAGTGCTACTAGTACCTTCATCTTGCATCCTGTCACTATTACTCTTCTGGTTGCCAATTTAGCAAAAGCTGTCGTGCAAGGGATTTGCTTTAACGCTTTCCACTTTAGTGTAAGGGGAGCAAGTATTGTGAAACCCATCCAACTTCATTTAAGACTGCATGAATGATAGATCAACTGGCGGGTTGGCTCATTCTCAAGTGTGAATCCATGATCTGTTTCTCCATTATCGCTTCTCAAGGAGGAAATTCTTATAACCATAGCAGACATATGACGGACTGAAAGCATTTTATGTCGTAACGGGAGTGAGAAGCCACATTTATTGCTTGTTGTCGATCCCATGTACACATGTATCTGACTCTGGCTCCCTGTTTCCTCGCTGATCATGCTTGCTAATTATGCCTTGCATCGAGACGAATCCACTCGACTTCACGAAGTGGTAAGTAGTCTTGGAAATCCCTTTTCTTGTTCTGAAACATTCATGACAAGTGCGGGTTCTTCATTTGTGATTCTAATTAGAGTCACGATGTTAAGCGATAAGGAGAAGAGGAATACATTACCATAGCCATCGACACGGTCTCAGTCACAGTTTCTTGTTCGTTCAGCGTGTATGTGCATGGACAATTGAAAGAGGAGAGGTAGGGGAGTGTTATCTCAACATTAGATTTCTGATCGCCTCTGGCAGCTGAACAAGCGAGTGCAGCTGTGTGATATAAGATAGTACGCGCTTCTTCTGTTTCACTTCATCCCGACATCTTGTTTGTGTGGTAATTGATGTATCTTTTAGACAGAAAAACTACGGTTCTTATAGGCATGTAAGAATAAATAACGAGACATCAATAATGGTATTTACATGTAGGCTCACAATGCAATCCACTTTGTAAATAAATGCTAAATTATTAATAATTTTATTGCAGTAAATGCTTCTTATTGAAAGTGATTTTAATAAGATGAAATTAAATGTGATGGAACTTGTAACTTTGTTAAGGAATGTCATAGACTGTCAAGAAGTTTAATTTTCAGTAATGATTTATTAGTGATGCTGTGAAAAAAAGAAAGATTCAAGAACTACACAATATGTGTGATTTTGTGCCTGATGCCACTTTATGATGAAGAAGCAGCAGAAGAGTCTATAAATATTTTATTAGGGTGTATTTTTTAATTTTTTACTTTGCTTTAAATGAAGTGTGAAAATAAGCATAGTAATTATCATGAACTTTGAACCTTGGATGATGAGAATTTTTTTGGGGGAAATTGTAAAGACCCTGTATATCGCAGGAGAAAAAAAATAGTGTGTATATATACACCAATGTCATGTTACCATGGCATTGCCCCTTTTTTAGTTTTGGAGAGAAAGTAGAGACCATTTTGAAATTGTGAATTAAGATTATTGAATGATTGTTTTCAATTAATTAATTTCTTCAGGGGGTGTGTCTTAGGATTTAAAGAGATATTCAGCTTCAACAAAAGCTACCATGACTGAAAGCACAAAAGTCCTAAAAAACATATTAGCTAGAATTAGAGTACCAGGTAATGGATTGTCAAAAGTCAAGATGAGATCACGTTTGGTACAGGGAATATTCCATGTGTAATTTTGTCATTATGTTGATGTCATATAGTTTGCCTACTCTTTTGATGCAGAGGAGTGTAAATCCACATTTTTGGGGAGTTAATTTTTAGGGATCACATCCTTTGGCAGTGAATCCACTCCAAAATATAGTGGAATTCAATCCGAAAAAGTAATTGAATAACTCTTTTGTGAGTGGATTCCAGTGTGTATGTTGTGACTCCTCAAAGTGTAGATTTCCATTTCTGCATTTTGAGCATTCCTCCAATACAAAAAATTACTGGTTCTCAAAATCTCTGTTAATCATGAGATTGTGTAAAATAAAGTATGTACATGTACATGTAACATATGGTATATCTGGAAAGGTTATATCTGTAACATTGGGAATGGGGAATTTTAAGTGATCTTTAGTACACAACCATTAGAGATGTCCAACTACAACATTACAGATGCAATGAGCCTCCAAGTTATGCATGTTGTGCATTTCATACATTATTCATGAAGATGTCCATGATTGATAGCTTACTGTGAAGCTACACGGAATCACACGTCGTAAACTCTCGGCGTACGATTAATGCGCCATCTTCTAAAGGTCACTCGTCATCCTTCTATCGCCACCTGTTGTCTTTGTCAACACTGCCCTCTCTTGTTTGATTTAATAAATGTCATTCTGCGGCATCAAATTAAAAAATGTCCTCCCATCCTCTCAGAAAATGTGGCTGTTTCCAAGGAGCTCCTGAAGCAATGCTGACCTATATCTTGATCAAGAAAACTAAAACGAGTGTCTTCAGGAAAGCATCATGGAAGCATTGCATGACATAATTAGGGGATGAAGTAGCATTTGCTGTAAAGGTTATGGGGTAAGCGTAGATTTTTAAGAACAGATACCAATGTGCAGGGTGTTTTGATCATGTAAAATAAACCAATTTGTGAACGTCCAATTAATTGAGCATTGAAGGAGTAATGGAAGATCATCCTCAGAATAATTTTACAGTTTTAATTCTTTTTGTGGTTGGGGCTCGGAGATGGAGCTGAATTTATAACCACTTCATGATCTAAATAACATTCTTTGATTTAGATGTGGTAGGACAGTAATTACAAATCATGTTGTTTTATCAAAAAAAACAAATTCAAAGATTAATTTATGTAACAGATATTTAAGCATCCTGCTTTTACTAACTTTTTTGGGGTTATGTAATGTTTCCCTGAATTTCATGTATCATTCTTAAATCAATTAGATAAATATTATGGCCTGATTTCATGAGCACCATTTAAAGTATAAACTTAAACAATGGTCTCAACAATAACCATTTTCTATGGGAAACTAAAAATTGACATACAATAAGTACCCCCAAAATAATATCCATATATTTGTTTTTGTTTTATGTGTTTTGTTTGAAAAAAAAAGCTAGGGAAGGCAAAACACATTCTTTGTTAAATTTCCCTGTTTTGGTTTGCCCATATTAAAACCAGTGGTTTGAACCATGATTTGGGTCGGAAATGCCTGGTTGAATTAGGGCCTGAAGGATTGGAAAATTAACAATTCTTACACACAATAAGAAATATTCTTAGATGGCTACTTTAAAAATTGGTAATAATTTGTACCCCAACCCAAAGAAAAATATTATTCTCTCCTTTGTTCAATATTTCTTTATTCTAATTTTGCAGCATTATGTGGCTTGCATTGAGAGAGTTCTGGGTGAATGCGCCACTGATCAAAATGTTACACTTACAACAAAGGCTTTTCCAAAAATCCAATTTCTTGGCCACATGTGTTCCTTATCAAGAGTCCCCATCAAGAAGTGCCAACTTTTGTTGTAAACCAATATTCCATACTTCACCCTCGGGGCAATTTCAGCAAGTGTATGGCTGGACTGTGGAGTCTTGGACGTGCGTGGAGCAATTTCATGGGTCTGTCTGTGTGTCCTTCCCAATAATTCTTGGCTTGCTACGTGATCTTTTCACCTCCTTGAGAATTCAGGGGAAAGAGCTAAATTTAGGATTTTTGACTGATCAACAATACCATCTGGGACTGGGTAGAAACTACAAAGATGATTATTGAACCAAAGCGTCTGTTGTGTTATACTGTGACTCACTTTTTGTCTTATGGTCTTTATAAATATATTTACTTGATCCCCTGTGACCCATTAATAGGGTTCTCTTCTCCTCTCTTTTCTTTCTTTTTCTTTCTTTCCTTTCTCTTTCTTTCATTATCTTTTCTTTCTTTCATTTTTCCCCCATTATATTCCTCGCTGTCTTCCTTTACCTTTGTTCTTTTTCTCTTTCCTTTACTTTTCTTTCTGTCTCTCTGTATGTAATATATCCTAAGTTGTATTTTAATTTTAGCTTGGGTTTGTCTGATCTTGCAATCCTAAAGGCCAATATGAATGTAGGCTGACATACTCAGCACTAATTTTTTTTACAAGGATACCAAGAACAAAGGTTTAATCCCCCACAATTCAATTTCTTGATGGAATATTCCATGGCGAAGGGGTCACGTACTTGCCCTTAGATCTTAGTTGAGCTATATATGTCATCAGTGGTAAAGGACATACAGTAAATCCCTTACAAAAATGTAGACTTCTTTAGCAAGCAATAATTTATAATTGAATGAGAACTGTATTTTGTATGCTATGACAATTATATGAAGTGTAGGAATAACTGTTTTAAGCCTCTAATTATGTTAATGATTGCATTGAATTACATTGTAACATTTCAAATATATATTGAAAAATGGTCTATTTTAAAGAATTAAAAAAGTTCAAGAACATTTGTCATGCCCCCTTTCCCACAATTTCAGATGCTGCTATAAATGTAATTTTATGGTAATTTGATGCACTTTATGCCCGTGGAAAATCAGCAAGAATTTAGGAAACGCTACATTTACCATATGTCACAAGAGTAAATATGAGATTCCACCGAGAAAATTCTGTTGAAGCCTGCTTCTGTAGACTAATTACAACCCCTAGGAGTAGCAGTAGTAGTAGCCTTGGGAGAAGGAAAAAAATTCCACCTGTGTTTAACCAGCTCACTATGCAACAACACACGTAACTAACCGACGCTCTCTCCATCGAGTACCTGTCCATATCAATGCACTACGCATACACACAAACATCTCCATTCATTCATTCATCTGCCACACATTAAACCAGAGAGTGACACTCACTGCGCACACACGCTTCCCCCTCTTCTCCATCTCCCATCTACCTTCGATTACCCATTTACGCTACTCTTCTCTGCAGAGGATTTCTACCATGCGGTGATGTTTTGCTCCTGGTTTTACTACTATGGCCGGCTGTTTGCCTCGATCGCAGCCAAGGGATGCATATTTGTGAATTATGGAAGATATGTTGGGACTGTATCTCAGTGCACTCAGTATTGAGTAGCTTGACACTGTTTTGTTCTTGTTGAGGCATCCTAATGCACTTTCAGATCGTGTATCTTCGCATGGAATAATTAAAAGCTACTAATTGAGTTGAGACGTCTCCTTGAAGAGCGCTTCCTTGGATCGATCATTGTTAAGTGCTTCATTCATCCAAGCTTTGAGAGTTGATTATAAGTGTGGTGTGGGACTGCTATGGAAACATGGCTAACCCGGCAACATACCGGGCCCGCAGTCGAAGCTCTTCACCTCCGATCACCAAGAGGCATACCTATACCACCATGAGGATAGGTTCCCTGTGCTGTGGGGGACGCCCCCCAAGGAGATACCCTCCATTTGAGACAAGGCCGACTGTTAGTATGGAAGAACTCGAGATGCAGCTAGCAAATATGGAGGTAGCAGACTCACTGATGGATTTTGTGTCTTAAATGTGTATGATCGTTAGTAATTATGATATGGTGTAATGGATTACAGTTTATGTGATACTAGTTGTGGACTCTTTATGATTATACCTGTACAAAGAAGTATATAAGGGAGAGATAGAGGGATAGAGAAAGAGAGAGGGAGAAAGAGAAACAGACAGAAAAGAAAGATAGGGAGAGGGGGTAGAAGGAGTGTATATATATAGAGAGAGAGAGAGAAAGAGAGAGAGAGAGAGAGAGAGAGGAGGAGATGACAATTTAGAGAGATTGCTTACAGAATAAAAGTAACAGTTCATTATCATTGAATTATTTAAAAGCAGAATTGAGGGGTAGAATCAAGGAAGACAGTTTCGCATCATTTTGCACAACGAGACAAGCATCAGATGTAATATAAACCACATATCTAACTCCCAAAGTGCATTGGGTACTTAAGGCTTCATACTTCACTCTGTTTAACATTTAAAGACAGCCGTATAGAACTCCCATTGTGAGGTATAAATCAGAGGAAATGAGGTGGTGTGCGGTGCATAAGAATCAGTAATTTGCTCTCCGTTATACTGGACGTAACTTGATCTGGCTTGAGACACCAGAATTCATTAAGCATGCCACATCTTGGGTTCTGTTGGTGGCCCAAGACTCTCATCTTTTCACACCAGACCCCTCTCCGGATCGATAAACCCATTGACCCTAATCTCAGAGGAGAAACCACTGCCTAGCTGCTTAAAGGTAGAATAGAATCCTATTTTGATGTGAATTCAGTCGATTATGATGGTTAGAGGCACAGTTTTACAAAATTGGGTTTCTTTGCAATGGGACAGTAAAACTCACAGGATGAATTACTTTGCTTTGTTATGGAGAGTAACCCATATTGATGATGATAAATATTGCTTTAAAAGGTGAACATTTCAATATATAGAAGTTGAAAACCACAATTTGAATAATCATTTAAACATTATTTTGGACATTATATGTTCTGACTTTCATACACACATGACACAAATAGACTCTATTAAAATGATCTCTATTTGATACGATAACCTAAAATAGACCAGAAATAGAATCATCTGAAACAGTACTATCTTTGTGATTTTATAGAGCCAGTGGTATGATTTCGTTCATTAATTTGATGCCCCTGTAAGTGGAGAGCTGTGAGAGATTGTTTGAGAGAGAAAGAGAAAAGCAAACAAGAAAAATGGTGTCTGGTTGCAGATGCCTGTGTTTCGTCAACCGTGTGAAATATGAAATTTGGTAGCATTGTGAACTTGTGAAGTCCATTGTCCATATGGACAATGTAAGGTTACGTATTGTGCACCAGATATTTTTTTCTCCCTTTCTATCTTGTTTTTTTAGGGTACCAGATGTTGAAAGTTATTCATAACAGTGAATGGAAGTTAGCAAATAGATATGTATTTATATGTAAATCAGTTAAAGACTTGCAATGCTGTATGTGTGTCAGTTTGCTTTTAATAGAAACAATGTATTTTACCAGATGGTCTTAATTCAAGGAATTATCATACAAAACTTTATTATGACATTGTTCTTTTTTAAAGGTATTTTAAAGTTCATGTCATCTTGTGTGTGTCCTGTCCACTAATATTTTATAAATATATATTCCTCTTACTTTTTCTATCCTGCAATGTTTGCTTTCATCAAGTTATGCTGTTTTTCCCTAAACTGAAGCTCATTTCATAATAAAATTATCTATTATTGTACACATTTTTATTTCACTCTCTGCAGAACCCTCCACCGCCTCCGATAGACTTCAACCTGTATGCTACCAAGAAGACTATAGCTGAGGGCTTCCTGGTGGTGGCCCTCCTGGCAGCCAACGCCGCTCAACTCAAGACCATCATCACAGCGGGCAAGGAGAATCAATTCCATGGCTTTGTGACCGCCCTGGTCATCCTCTCCATCGTGCTCCTCATCATCGTCATCGTCTTCCTGCTCCTACTGGGCCGCGACAACCTCAACGATGTGTACAAACAGCGCAAGTTGGACTGGATCAACAACTTTGCGACGGCGCTTGTCTTCTGCATTGTATTCATGAACATCTTTGTATGTGCGTTTGGTATAGAGCACACGCCGCCGTCATAGTGCTGGCTGCATGTGCCCTTGTGCTTGTACAGAGTGGGTCATTTAGCATTTTTCTAGTATTTAAACAAAATATAGACATTGTATTTTTATGAAGAATAATAAGATTGCATTCAATTTTGCAATAGAAAAATCTGCCCTTGATAATCATTATTATACAATGGCCATTGAAAGCAAGAAATTGTTGTACATTGTAAATGTCGACAAGAAATGAGAAAACCACTTAGTGTTTTTGTATAATGTAAATGAGTTCTGAACACTATTATAAAATGTCAATTCAATTTGTTTACACTTTTTCAATTTTAGAAGGAATAACATAGCATACTGCATGTATTCAAACATTGTCATTGAGATTATGTACACTACATCAAGTTACACTTGGTTCTTGTTTACAGGCAAAGCAAGCTTCCTTATAATATTCTGCATGCATTCATTAATAATGCATAGCATACAAAATGGTTTCCCCGAAGGCTCGAGTCTGGAGCTCGTCTATCGTGCCCTAGATGAAATAAGATAAAAGGTGATGTGGAGAAGGAGAAAGCATACTGCAGAGAAGCTGACTTTGCAGGTCTGCTGATGTATCAAGGTTTTGTTGTGCATTAATTCTTGCCTTTCAGGAAAAACAGAGTGAAAGTCACTTCATCCCTAAGCCATTTGGAGCCGCGATTATTTCCATTTGGGATGGACGGTGAAACTGTACTGCTGGGTTCCGCAGTTATCTTGTATTTGATCAAACTGAATGGAAATGCACAATGTTATCATTGAACCGTAAGGGATATCAAAAAGATTTTGCATCCTACACAAATATGCTTCTTTAACATTAAGAGAAGCAGGAATATGAGAATCTCTAAAGTTCATAGATGTTGGTTTGTTGCTAAGCAAATACAGGGGACTGAATTAAGCTGAAGAAGAGCCAAAGCACTTGCCTAGATCTTGCCTAAAATGGCAATATTATTCTTAGATATTGTATACAATTCTTTTCTGACAAGAGACAAACCAAATTGAACTCTTAAACTTTTTCCTCATATTTACAAGAATATTGCAGGATTTTAGAGTTATATGAGGTTGTCATATTGATATCCATTGGCGTACCCATGTTGAAAGAAAAGATAAAGAGGTTTGTGATTGCTTCCCATGGCTTCATTAACTCTAATAACCTTTGAAGAACATTCTTGATATATTTGAAAGTCTATCTGAAAGGACAAGTATCAAATGTCGCTTGCCACATTTAGCTAGTTATTTGTGCACACCACATGCTGAATTACATTTCATACCCAGTTCTACTTCCATACGCAATGACTCTATGCCACGTTTGTGTCTACATTATATGTGACTGATATATATGAAAACCATGCATTTTGCACTGGCTAGCTAGGTAACAGAATAACAGTAACACTAAATGCTGCATATTCATTTGTGGCCTTGTTTAAGGATCTGGAAGCCCCTAGGATAAGGCATGAATATGTATGAAGCAAACGACCATGAGTATGATTGTCTGACCATCAAATCTCTGTTGAGTCATTTAGTAATACAAATGATGGACTTGTTTTCAGTGTTTCTTCTCAAATGAGGCACAGTCGGAAGTACTTTTTCATCCAGTGCTGTTCACCTTTCAAAATATAGTTGAAAGCAGTACTGCAAAGTGCAAGGAATTGGACACATACAAAGAATTATCATATTTATTGTTTTTCATGAAAAAGATGATTTGAATATTTTGTACTAAAGTGATGTATTCATTGATTGTTCCTGTTGAGCATTGCTCTTTGTACTGATTAGTATGGGGATGTGTTTATTTCTTCATCATTCAATGTACAGGTGTATATAAAGTCATTCTGTCAACTGTAGCATTACATGTTTAATTGAGTTGCTTTCAGGGTAAGATGTTAACATAGTACGTGTTACCTATTCTCCTGTCTCGCCATCATACGATAACATATGTTTTGCTGCTATCCTTTTCTGCTTTTAATATGCCAAACAGCTTTCCAGCATGGCATGACAGTATAGTGAATCTTTGGGGGATATATGGAGAATCATGGTTTGGTTGATTAATACATACATGATATGGTTATGATATGTGGAACGTGGTTTTTTGATATAAAACATGAACTGTATATGACCGTGAGGTTGGTTGATTATGTATTTTTGTGGAAAATTATGGATGACAAGAAAAATATGAACTTACTAACTTAAAAAAATTTTGGAGCTTGAACCTTATTTTACCGCATTATAATATCTATCGAAATGACATTCATGCATCTAAGGGTGATATCACAAATTTAGGTTAAAATGCCCGCTTCATATAAAGATTAGATTTCAATATAACAGTATAACCTTTTGTAAACTAATACCTTTATTGTTTTTTTACCCCATATTTTCTAAATGAATATTTTCTCTTCTCTTCTCTTCTGTAAATTCATACTGTTCATGCAAAAACGGCTTTGAATGCACAAAATAATTCAACAATTTACCTTACTACTTGCAACCTTTCTGATCCCAAGAAAATTTGCACACTTAACCATCTACTTCAAAGTTAAATTAGCCGGGGTCCTTGAGATGTATATAGTTGCTTTAAATAGAAAAATCATCAATCACGATATACATTTCCACTCCAATATCCTGTATGTGTTGCTGGTTTTAGAGCTGAATCAATTTATCCTGAGTGGCGTTATCAACTTGAACTGTCATTTGAACTAACAGTGATGATAAAGGATATCATATCACCTGTAATGTACTGTATTTGGTTACCTACAAAAGGTCACAGATCTTTTTTGAGCTTCAGACTAACTGCTCTCTTCATTGAATTAGCAACATCAAAGAATTGCCGCTCTTCCTTATAGCAAAATAATCACCTGTTTTGCGGAGGTCAAATACTGGCAAAGCATATGACTTGTTGTTTTTATGAAATATCAAATAACTCACAACTCTAAGCCACAGTATCTATTTCATCATACCTACACAGGGGTTATATAATTGATTATTGTCAGTATTTGGCAGGCAGTTCAAAATATTTTTTTCAGTTTACATCCTATATTTTCTATGGGTGTGCTTACATAAACACATAATATCTGAAAAGGGTATGTGTGTGTTGTGGAGCGTCTGTTTGTATTCTTTACATGCATGAGTACAGTCACTTTCGAAAATTTCTTGAGAATATTAAATCAATTTAGTTCTCCAGTAAATTTAATCTAGAATTATTGTTCATGCAGTGGAAAACAAATACAATGAGGGAAAGCTCTATTCCACATGCATCCTTAATGTACAGCTGCATTGAGCTTTGATCAAGATTATACATGACACTACCTTGTATACTGAATGGAGATCTCTGATTCAAATTGTATGTGCAGTATTGCAGTTCCATGATATGTTGCCTCGAGATTCATCACATGTTAGATGATGAGTTAAAGTACTTAAAGAATTTGAACAGTGAAGTTTACCAGTACTCTGGAAAGTGTCCATGCTTGAATATAAGTACCGGTACAGTACTGTGCTTTTTATTATTATCCAGGTAATTAAGTGCTTTCTATGGTATACTAAGGGCAGGTATGTGTAACTTGGTAATTTCTTGAATCAGATTTGTGAATTGGATTCCAAATTCAAATTGTCACATTTTGTTTTAGGCCACTCTGTATATGCATTACCCATACGTTATTTCCCCTGTTTACTGTACTAGGTCTGTAATTGCACAATTTTCTGCCAATCTTTTTTTCTAGAATCCTGCATGAAATTGAATCTTCACCAAAATCCAAGGGAACAGGAATATTATGTGAAATATGGGACAATCTTTTAGTAGCAAGATATGATTTACCAAGGAAGGAGGGAGGATGCCAATTCCATTCATTGCCAATCTGGAGTTTAATGAATAGGAGAATCTAATTTTGCTGTCCCGAAGGATAGGCGTATATAGCGAGTAGGAAGAATGATCAGAAATATAACTAGGAACAGGATGATTTATTGGATGTTTTTGGAGGAAGATGAGCTCGTTCAGGTCACCTCTTCTGCAAGACAGCTGTATAGTACACTGTACTTACTAACATGTATGCATTGGTGAGCTGTTTCGTGCACTGGACATACTGTGAGGTCAGAGAAAATACAAATTTTCTATAGGGAGAGAGAGAAGGAAAGAAAAGACGGAAAACAGAGAGAGAGACTGAGAAGAATAGGAAGAAGAATTGCCCATCTATCTGAGCCTGGGATAAAAAGAATTGGGTCTATTTCCCTAGACAGTGTAAAGCGAGATGCAAAATGTACTATCATCTGACTTAGATGGTAGATGACAATCATATATCCCTGGACACTGTAAATGAAACTGCATTATGATGATAATCACAAACCAGGTACAAATGAATTTGTCACAAATGTCATTATTCTATATTCATTGAAAACATGACCAAAGTGGTATGTATTGCTGTTGAAACTGCTCTGATGTGCTTCACTGTAAAAATGTCATTTACCATAACAAACAGAAGATTACCTCTTCCTAGAGGTAAAAATGTGTATTTGAATGAATTTATGAGATATATTTATTAATGAATTTCATCTGCAACAGTCCTTGATTGTTTATTTATCAAAATCCATGGAATATTTTCTTTATGCCACAACACGTCTCACTCTGTGCATAATTGAAACCCAAGGCTATCAGGATGTTTTCATTCTTCTCTGCTCACTTTTATGCACAACTGTGCGTATCAACTTTTTTTTCATGCCCCGGCCATCCCACGCCCAATATCTGGGGCATTTCACGCATCATGGTCATTACTTTTCGGTGGGAGATTGAGTGTTATTCAAGGTTGGTGATGGAGATGATAACGCAAGAGAGCATGGCCCTATGATGTGCCCTCCCCATGGACGTTTATAAGAGGTGGGAAATATTGGAAATTGATTTGGGAATATGGAATGAATGATTAATATCATTGCACTATGTCACTCCTTCTCCTAGCACCTATCAGATATGTGTTCGAGCGTAAGACTTTCTTGATGAGTTTGGATCTGACACGAATGATGTCTTTTGGAGTTGTTAATGTGCATCATCTGATATTCGTGATTTTTGTTGAAATAATTAACCACCAAAAACAATTGAGGATTATTTTCCAATGGTTTTCACAGCCGGTTCCATATTTCAATCTTGGTTTTCTATCACATGTCATTTCTAAACTCTACCTCATCCATCTGCGATGAAGTGTCCCATTTTCTCAAACCCCCAAGACCATAGAAACGGCGTGAATAAACATACATGTAGTTCATGTATATTTTTCTTTTCAGTCAGGTAAATACATCTTTCTCAAAGGAATGCCAAGAATCAAAGCCAATGCCAAGATTTACAAGTAAAAAGTGTGACTGGAAACTGCTTCTATCTGACCCCATTCATCTTGAGTTACTAAAAGCAAATAGACAGAAGGTGAGACAGAGAAGAGGTTGCATTCATCATGGAAAACCCCCCAGTTTTCCTGAGACATTGCTATGCCTGCACCTAGGTGTACCTTGATGTATTACCTCAGTGTGTGTCACTGACATCTGCGGTAGTTTGGGAGCAGGAGTGAGAAATTGCATCCATTATCCAGACACCCCTCATGAAAGTGGTAAAATTGTGATTGACTCGACTTTGATTTGGAGACAGCCAATATTCCTGAGTGAAAATAGAAAGCTTTTTTTCTCTTTCTGAGATATGTTAAGTAGTGCTGTTATCCATGTTGTTTGATCATTCATCACAGTATTTCAATCAATGATAACTGGAATTCAAATCTTTCACTGTCCAGGCATGCTTGCTTGTGATGTTGCACTGGGAGCCCCCTTATTGTTATGAAAAAAAATTATTTCAGGAATTCTTGAGATTAAGAAAAACATTTTTGGCATATTAAGAATGAAGAATGTCAAAAATTTGCTTCCAAATATCCATATTATCCGTATTTGGCATCATCCAACATTATTAACATATTTCAGCGACAGGACAGAAAATCCTTTCCTCACTTTGCAGAAATAGCATGAATTCATCAAAACATGTTGAGGTGCAACATAATGACTCTCATGTGTCCATCCTACTCCCATGAGAGATCCCATTCCTAGGGCCTGAATCACTCAACTAAAAAAGCCGCATCCAGATATAGAGGGCAGACTGATTTATTGTAGGATTCATCTCTGGCGTCATTCCGCACATAATTCTCCTTGTTGGTTTACAGCTATCACAATTCTTGATCCAAGGGGGAAGGATCGGCGGTGACAAGCAATGTATTTCAGGAATCCTATCCCATTTCCTCCATGCAATCTTAAATTGCTCTTATTGCTTAAAGGGGATGATCAAGTTCATTTTCATCTCGAAAACCATAATTCAGCTATAAATGTGTTACCAGGGGATTTTTGTTCTTGAGTGATGGAGGGAAATTGTAATGGCCTTTAACCTTGCTTGTTTGTGTTCAGAATCAATCCTCTAATGCCAACTGCTCCTTTTTGGTCTTAATGTTGTAAATGCTGGCCTGGTCTTACTAAGCTCGAGAGAATCACATAATTTTCCAAACTTGCATTGAATTATAACGAAATCTGGAAACATTATGAGAGCATATTTATGTAATAAACCACTTAGATAAAACAAACTATTGTTGTTAGATAGGATTGAAAATTTGATTAGAAATCAAGAAATCTAGGAATATCATGATCTTTATGTTTTGATGAAGAAATTTCTAGATAATAAGTATGAGTAAGAATGAATGATAAACCTTGCATCTATCATTCATGATCTTTTGCACTTTATATACATGACTCATTTTGAGTAAGCATTTCTCTGAACAGTTCAGCAAAGAAATTTATTTGTTCCTATTCCATTTGTCAAAATGTATGGGGAGGTTGTCCTTAAATTAAGTTGTCATACTCTTTCCCTCATCCATTCTTTTAACCCAGAAGGTTCAGTTTTCATTTGATACATATTTCCTATAGGAGCATCATGGGGGCTTGGTCTTTAAAGGGTTAAGGAATGGAGGGGGGGGGGGGGGTATGTCATCTATTTTGGGCATGCACCTGTTCTGCACATGACAACATCAATGTTTTGACCAACTAGTCACCCGGCAACCAAATTTAATATCACCATCTTGAAATGCCTCCTGTACATGTTCTTAGTTTCGATTGTCGGTCTCTTATTCCCTTGCCCGCGGTCCATCTTGTGATTTGATCTGAACGACACGAATTGAACTCTGATGACATCGTTTGAAACCTTCCTGTGTTTTTATTTTAAGAGTGAGAAGAATGTTAGGTGTGCCAAACGAGCATCATCTCTCGTTTCACAATAAAACTTAATTAATTACTAATTGCTTTACAGTAATCTAATAACGATGTGTCTTTCGTGTTCTTTTCTGTTGAGAGCCAGAAGGGTGTTAACTCTTTTAAAAACGTATTGTTGATGATTTCAAGTATTTCTTCGATCATAATTTCTTTGTTGAGAAAGGATAATCTGCAGTGTTTTCAAAGTTGGACATATTGACCTTGTATTCATTTAAGCAAATCATTGGGAGCATACTTCATGAATATTCCATCTTGTGCATCTTTCTGTGAGTCGAGCTTTGATTCCTCACTCATTCTGGCATGTAATAACCCAAGGTTGCTACAATCTTCATCCTGTATCTATAGGCATGCATGTGCACTCTACTATAAACCGATTGTCCAATTATGAGAAGATTTATGAGGAGCAAGAAAGCGTGGTATTGGAATATGGTGGTGTGTGTAAAATGCATCGTTCATCAATGATGAGGTGTAAGATATGTGTCTTACCCCATTGCTTACTGGAACCGAGTATTGCCTATAATAAAGCCTCTGGGAATAAGAAAATTCAGTAGTCAATGGGTTAAAATATGTATACCCTGTGGCGTTTTGGCTGTCAAGGAGTAAATGACAGCTCAGATGCTAGGTCAGAAGATGGTTTTCTTGTTTTGGTTTACATATTGACTTTCAGGTACTGAACTTGTGTTCCCTAATATCACAAGCATCTAGTTATACTATTGATAATTAATCACATTTGTATAAGAAATGAAGTTTTTGCTCTGTCAGTGAGTTTAAAATCCTGGTTGCATATAGCAAATCATACAAATCTTGGTATTACACGCTCTTCTCCCAAGTAGATGGCCTACATGGTATATGAAGCAAAATTGTCAACTCCTGTTGCATGCTTGTAATTCACAGGTCACAGGTTTCATTCTACTTGACCTCGGGTGAATATCTTAAGATTTCTTGGAGTGTAAAGAGAAAAGCCAGCTGCATCAAAGTGAGTCATTCTGAGTTTCATCAGAACGTGTTGGTCATAGCATGGACCTACTACATGATGGAGAGGGAGATCGAGTCTTATAATGCGGTGTTAAAAAAAAAGTTCGAGGTATATGGCATCCATGCATCCTCCAGAGAGTATTGCATATCACTGTGAAAGAGATTACTTTCAGGATTTATGGGGGCATGAAGGGTCCCAGAGAATATGCAAGATAGATTCACCTTTCTTTTGTATTCCAAATATCCACACACCACACAAACTTTGCAATAAGGGATCCTGAATAGATTTGTGAGACAGCACAAAGTCATATATATATGCTTGTCTGTAATTGCATTTCAAGAAAGATCATGTGCTTTAGGGTCCATAAATACGTTAATCTTGGATACTATGCATTGATGTAAAATACTCATCTCATTCTTTTCTAAGAATCTAAAAAGCAATTGAATAGCACTATACTGAGCACATATCTATTTCTTAACTGAATTAGTCTTTTTATTTTCAGGTTAGACAAAATTGACTTCATTCTAATGTTCTTCATATGAAAAAGAGGGCATTATTTTCAATCTGTGTTGTAGAATGTAACACTATTTCCCAACATTTTCTGTGCTGAGACGTGGCTAACAGGAGGTCAAGAGAATCTGAGGAGAATCAAATCCTCTGTGTAGTCCTAGCTTCTTAAGAAACTCAGTTCAGCGGAGCAATGCAAAAGCTAGGATTACACTGAAACGTGATTGAACCTCCGAAACCAGGGGGTAACAGGGGGGAGTGTGTCGGACAAAGAAGTCTTGTGGATTTGGAAGTGACCTACATGCAAGAGTCAAAACATAGCCCAAAGCTCAGCCAAAATGGAGAAAAAGCTGGAATCATACAATACGACCTGCATGCAATTCTGTACTCCCATTGGCTTCATTTTCTTGAATTGCTGCTTGTAATCAAAGCCAAACATGTTGTAATTGTAAGGGATTTCTTTTTATTTTCCTGCTGCCAAGAAAACTAACCCGTATGGAGTTTATTGACACCAGAGTTCATGTACTTCTAGCTTACCTTTATGGTCTTTGTTCTCACAATCATATTTCTCTCCTTTTTTCCCCTCCAAGGTAAAAGTCATTTTCATACAGTGTGTCAGTAGAATAAGTTAGGAATTTATAGAGTAATTCGGTACTTACAGCATCAAAATCAATTACAAATAATCAGCACAGTTTTTTACCTCGGAATCGTTACATGAATTATTAATATTTTTCTGTTGGTATTTTTTGGGGTGAATCACCTATAAAAGTAAACATAAATGCTATTCAGATAGTATATAATTTTTTTCTAAAAGTGAAGGCGATTATTATAGACCTCTCTTTGATATTTATTGTTAATACCTGTAGTACAAAAAGAGTAGTGGTACGTAAAACCAGGGTATGTTAGTTTTATTACAAGCCCTGGTAAAACCGCTGATACTTAAAATGACCTACCTCAAATTATCAAGATAAGTATGAAAGATATTGTAAGAACAGTTCCATTGCATCAATTGTATAACAATTGATGATATCCTAACAGTGTTTTATGGTTATCGTTATATGGTTATCCTGGCCTTCTGTGAACATTCTTGTATTACTTTGGCTAGGCATTGCCATGACTTGAATTCTATAGCTGCCTGTCATGCTTTTCTTTTTAATAAAGACAATATGAATGATGGGAATCACCTATCTGCAATTTGGTTTACAGCTGTATTTTCTCCTCTAAATTGAGCAAGATTTGGAAATGAAGTTATGTGTATACATATGAGGGCAGTATATGACCCCAAACCAGGTGCTACAAATAAAAGGGGCCAAAATAAGCTAGAGTGAATACTAACTCGTATTGTTGCAGTATTTAGATTAGAGATATCACGATCCATACCAGTATAGAAAGTAGAAATCAGGAGTTTGTTATGTTGTTACAGTATTAAAGTAGTTACGTATCTAAGCTGAAATGGAGCAGTGCAATATCCCTTCAAGAACTTAACTATTTATGATTGCATGTAAATAGGCTATGATTTTGACTTGCTGAAAGCCACAGGGGCACCACATGGGCACTTTCAAAGTGCCCCTATACCTCTCAGAGTTTTAAGCAACAAAATGTTGTTTTTTTTCATTGTTTGTGTTTGCTACGTGTAGGAAAAAATCCCAACCAGTATTGTAAGGTGAAATTTCACATAAACTGAGTGTTGTGATGATGTTATCTGTAAATATGTTTGTATTTCATGTTATACATGAAAGCCCTTGTCAACTCACACGATTTTGTTGCCAGTCATGTATTAATGTATTTTAGAATTTATCAGAGATTCTATTTCATTGGTATGTTGCCAGTTCTAAAAGTGTTTAAGAACACTGAATTGTATTCTATGTTATTATCAGTGATCTTTCCGACATTTAAATCAAATTCAAGCTTGTATTCGATCATGCCTTTTATACAGTCATATTAAAAAGTCAGAAGTTGATATTGGATGTAACTTAAAAAGTTAATTTATTGAATAAATTTCATTTGATTGAATTCGCCCTTTTTATATTTATGTAAGTAATGTTATTGTAAATGATGGAAATTCTTTAGCACTTTTTTTAACCAAACATTTTGGTTCAAGATAACTATTTTATATTTATTAACTCTTATCCTGCCATGAGACTGCTAGCGCGCTATTGTTATAGTGCCATGTGCACGCGAGCGTGCTATCGATTGAATGCCACGTTCATGCTAGCGAGCCACCGCTACGGTGCTTCGTGCGCGCTAGCGCGCAGATGTAATAACAGTTATTGTTCATGCCCATTGCACCGTGCTGAGTGCTTTTGCAGCGCTATTGAAAGTACCATCGCGTGCATCAGATTATCGGCTTTGGATTACGCGTCTTTGTATACAACAGTCAGATTGGATTTTCTCGAGTAATTCAGCGATTTGTTTTTTGTAAAGATTTAAATAACACGCACCTGAACCAACCTTAAAATTAACTTGGCACGCAGGAGATTAGCACTGTGGCACAATAGGAATTAGCACTATGGCACTGGTTGCATTGTATGGGTGGCAGCTTAAGAGTTAAAAAAATGTTTTTAAAAGTGACTTCAACAGTTGCAGTTTTGTTAACATGCGATAAGATCGCAGTAAATTATAAGTCTGTTGATATCGTGAGAATGACTTAACTCCAGTGATCATATTATCCTTTTATTATCAATCAAACAAGCTATTCAGTGTGAATAGTCAAACTTTAGAAAAAGTTGGGTTAATTGAGTTGGAATCTTGAACTTAAAGTGACAGATCCCCGTACATATCAGGCAAACCATTTGATCCTTTCAGTGTGTCGTATCAATGTATCTTACAGACTTTCAGAACACTGCCTTTCTCATATTTGTATAAGAAAAATACATCTATGTTAGCTCTGTTCATATTGTGAGATTCTGTTAAGTAGTACTTATATCGTATACATTTTTATAGTATTCTTTGAATTTACTTTATATCACGTTATGCATGTAGTGGAGTGTGTATAGATATGGGATTTGTCAATGAATGAATTACCGTGTATATATATTCATAAAAGTGGTGATTTCATTTTCATGGTAGATATTGAATAATGTGGATGAAAATCTTAGCATTTTTTATACATGTGTCTGAAGAGAATTATAGTTTTGATCATAATTGTGGTATTTTTAATGACAAGGGGAAATCAAAGGATGGTAGTTGATGTAATGATGTGTTTTGATGGAAACTTTGATTGTTACGCTAGCTTGTTAGCTAGTTATCATTTCTTCAAAGTAGATGATCATCGTGTATGTACCATTGTTTATAAGTTATTGTAAGATTTTTGTTGTGAACTTTTGTGATCTAGAAAATAAAACAAAACAAGTTTTTGTATAAAAAAACAGAAATGTCAATTTTGTTTGTAAAGGATTCTTTGTTGTACAACATATGCCTTGGTGGCAACTGCTTTCCGCCCAATATGCTACTTTAACTAATTTCTTCGTTTCACCCCAGGACTAAACACTATTCCTAACTCTAACCGTAAGAGTAACCTAAATCCCAATTCCGACCCTTACCCCAATCCTGTATCTTTGACGAAAATAAAGTTTAGAGAAATCGTTGCCAGAGCATGTCCAAGCATGAGATTCATGCTGTTGGTGTGATAAATATACAATGTAAATAAGAGTCTTTCATTTAGAAAAAGAAGTCTTAACCTCCCTACTGTTTATTTCTCTTATCAAACTCTATCAGTCTTTGTATATATGTCTCGCTGTCCCTCTCTTTCTCTCTCTTTTCTCTCCCTCCTGTCTCTATCTCTCACTACCATGCTCTCTCTCTCTCTCCCTCCCGTCTGTCTTTGTATATCTGTCTTGCTGTCCTCTCTTATCTCTCCCTCCTGTCTGTCTATATCTCTGTCTTCCCTCTCTCTCGCTCTGCCTTTCTCTCTCTCTCCCTCCCTCCCCTCCCCCTCTCTCTCTCTTTCTCTCTCTCTCTCTCTCTCTCTCACTCTCTCTCTCTCTCTCTATTTACCTCTCTCATTAAAATGAAATAACACAAGCAGAAAACAAGCAAACCTTTATGAATTTCTATATTCTCTTTATTTACTTTTTCATTCACTTTTGGACTAAACCATCAAATAATATAGTATTTACAAAAATAACCCACAACATAAGTTCTATAAACATGACTTTTACATTTCAGCACCAATATGAAATAATGCATACAAAGTAAGATAGTGCATACCTGATTATTAATTCATACAAAATGTTTCATTTACATGATACAGTTCAAAAGATACAAAAGAAAACATATAAACTGTGTACAGAGCAAAGAAACAAGTTCATAAATATGAAAATACAATCACATCATTTAACATGTCTTCATTTCTGAGAATACTTATTCATTCTTTACATTACAAGTGATCAATGAGTTGTTACTAGAAGATAATTTTTTTCTTCTCCATTTCATTATTACAAAGATTCAGAGCAGATAAGAACTCCTACAGATGTATCAATGCCAGTATTCCCCAAGTTAATCTTTATACCGGTATTCAATATTTTGTAATCACAAATGTATTTCAATGCTTCTTCACAAACATATTACCAAATACCAGTAACAATAAATGAGGCCATGGTACATTATATGGTGTTATTTCATAAATATTTCTGCCCTCAACATGAGTTTTATGCCAAGCCTCAACTTGTATAATTGCTCATGATTAAAAACGTGATGCTTTAATTTGGTATCAACTCCTTAATAGAGAAATGTTCATGGGGTATTTCAATGATTCAGAGATTACTCTTGATTCTACAAATCAGGCTTGTGGGACATTGCATAATTTTCAAAAATATCTTATCACTATAATTTTCAGAGCATGATATCAATATTCAGACAAAACTGCTTGAATCATATATCATCAAAGAGAACTTGATAAGTGTACATCTCGAATAATTTCAATTCAAATTTTCACAAAATATTAAAAAATACATCATGATATATTATTTTGGATATATAACATAAACATAGTTGAATGCCATAACAGAACTATGTGAAGTGCAAAAAAAATCATCAAAAAAAAATCAAATAAATGATGTGGGTTACAATAACAACATCGGTTTACATTTACACGAAATCCTTTTAAAGGGAATGTGAAGTGCATATGGAAAACAAATGGTTGGTATAATCCAACAGTAGATTCCATGAATCTTTCATCATTTCACATATCAATAGATGATGTGATATTGTATGTCAATTAGCAATTCCTAGCTCAATCGGGTGATAAAGAAAGATGAATAATAGAAGAAAAAAAGTACACCAGATATCTCAGCCTCTACATGTATCATATTCAAAATCAATTAACCTTTGACACAAATGCTCATATGATACTATAACAGAATTAGTAAAGCAATCTATATGTATGAACAATATATTAAGTTTATTAAATACCTGTTAAATGTGCTTTCATAATGTCAATGAAGTTGAGATCGTACCATGAATCCTAATGCAGATTTCAACAAACCTGAATATTTATGTAAATTTTGTATAAGAGATTAATGATCAATTTCTATAAAATATTCAAATTCATCCTTGTACTATGTCATCCAAATATTAAGAATCTGGCAATTTGTTTTATGTCCAAGTTTGAAAAGTGTTAAATAAAGTTGAGACAAATATTCTATATATAATATCCCATAATTTTTTTCAAAATATGATTTTTGTTCGAAATCAAACTAAGTAACTTATACCTCATGACCCCCCCCCCCCCCCCCCCCCAATATCAGTTCATATTCTTATAAGTAAAGCAAGGCACTATTTTCAATATTCAAATCCCACTTTCAATCCCCACTCAGTGAAAGACAATGTAATATCCTGTAAAAGTAATAATTTAGCAGTCTCTGAGTTTGACAAAGTTCATTGCATAAAACCATAATACTGTCAAGATATTTTTCCTTGCAACAAATATGGTCTACAATCAAGACAAGCGTGCATACATGCAAATTTCTACAAAACCATGTAACAACAAATTCTTTGGTTATGATTAAACAGAAATGATAATCAACTGCTTGTTTTCATGACTTGCCCTTAACATTTACCTCAAATGATTCTTTAAAATGTTATATTTCATTTCAAACCTACATCATAAGAATAAATACCAAAATAGTTGCACAGTCAGTCAAACCTAGTCTGTACCCCTGTTACAAGAACTCTTCCCAAAAATTCATTTTTCATTATTTACAATTTTTAGGATCTCTTTAGCTTTGTTCTCAATAGTTATAGTTATTTGAAGGGAAGTATTGGGCAAGTATGTAGTGGCCAAGCAAACTGAAATTCATCTTGGGACTAGACATCTATGAAAGGACACAACATATTTGACTGATAATGTATTGTGCCACAATAAAGAAAACATCTGTGTTATCATTGATGCTTATTCCAGAATGTTTTACATTTTCCCCCCTTTTTTCATTTGATAGTGTGTAATATTTCTTTCCTTTGTGTCTTATCTCTTTCCAAAATTTGTCAATTGAATATATAATGAAAGATGTGAAATTCAATATGAAAAATCATACACCTCTATAATTGAAGAAAATGTTTATATAAGAAAAAGATGATTGCATGAAAAGAAATAAATTTCTTTTCACTTGTCAACCTCATTAAAACAATCAAATTCAACAAGGCATGACCTATCAAAGCCTTTACAACTTGTCATTTCTCACAAAAGAGCAACACAAAAGACAAAAACAAATGTATTTACCTATTATACATAATTCACATTTTAAATATTTGAAAATTTCAGTTAGCTTCTTATCCTCTTACAAATCAAATTGATTGTAAAATCCATTCAAAATTTTAGATTTCATTGATATTGAATTCATTGTTTTGGAAATGAAATGAATGTGATAACATGTTATGACTGGAAGAATAATGAACATACAGTAATAAATTTTGTCATGCATTTGCCCATTCCTTAGCCATACGATACCCTTATAAATTCTCTTACATCAAAAGGGTTTATGAGACCCACATGATATTCATGAAACAACCTTAAAAATGGTATCCATAATACTTCTGACCAAATCCAAAACAGAAATAGAAATAGGAGAGGGGGGGGGGGGGGGGGGGGGGGGGGGGGGGGGGGAGTGGCAGGAAAGAAAAATGAAGAAAGGTAAGAATGGTAATATGAACAATACAATAGATCACTGAAGGACAGAATATATGCAATTTTAACATCTTACTTTTGTCATTTATACATTAAAGTTAGCACCATGTTTGTTTATATAACATTCCATTAAATTTACACAATTTTCAGTAAGAGGCCACTGGCAAATGCCGCCTTACAAAATAACGTTATCAATAAGGCCAAGTAGATTTAATAGCTCCTTCATACAGCTGTAAGAGAAAAGGAGTTGTATCAGAGAATTTTAAGTTTCTTGCCATTTCTAAGGAGATGTGGTCTAATGACTTGATTCAGCCCTACATCAGATAAAACAAATTATATTGACAGAAATACTTGCATTTATCATTAATTCTGGGGATAATAAACTTTGAGTTGACCACAGAGCCTTCACTTCACATTTAACTTTCAAGTATAGCAGATTTTAAAACGACAAGGAATACACTAAATATTTTTTCTCCACCAACATGATCATTCTTTCCAATGTTTTGTCTCTCAATAACATGTACAATGTAGCTAAACAGTTTATACAGCAATGTACAGACTTGGACTGAAATGAACAGTAAATCATAAATAAATATATACAGATATACTGAGATATAGAATGTAATGCACACAGAACTGAATTCCTGCACGATAAGATCACCTGCAGCAATAATCAGAATTAGATATGTAGATAACTTTGACACGAGTATTTTCTCATAGCAAAAATAATCATATTTACAGGCGACTAACAGAGGCAAGATGTAGTAATATACCAAATCATTTTTTTTTTCTTACAAAATTAAGATCTGGCCTATTTTTGATACATTCTGTTATATAACAAGTATGGAGAGTTAGCCAAATATATATTTGAGATGAATTTGCATAATTGTAAAATGGCACCATTATATTTTTGGAATATCAATAGAAATTATGAACAACTACATTATCAAACCGCTCATTCATCTGGTTTCTTAAGTAAAAAAATCTGACAAATAAATTCTGTAATCTGATCCCTTTTATTTTTGGGTTCTATTTTGTTGTATAAACAAATAGGCAATAATTTAGATTAGGTGGTAATCCGTACTACAGTAACTAGAAAAAATCTATGTAGAAAAGGTATGGAGACCAAGAAATTCCACCTTGAAAGCTCCCTAGCACAAATCAGTGTGAAAGATTGCTATCCAATATCTTTTCTACTTAGACCAATTTTACAGTTTCAGTTATCTTTAACATTATCAAAAATACAGTCTCACCCGTCTTAGTGGTCATAGGTTTTATCTCCCTCAAGAAAGAAATGTGTGCTGTAGAACCTGTCTAGAAAGGCCACCCATCTTCAGTAGCCACTTTCTCTGTTTCCTATGAGTGGCCTCAATAGACGGGTCTGGGCCCGTCTTACAAAGAGTTGCAATTGATCCAAATCAATCACAAGTCCTCCAATTGATCGCAAATTTGCAGTCTCCAATCTCTTATGTACTTCAATCGCAAATAAGTTGCGATCGATATCAACTCTTTGTAAGACGACGTCCTGATTGCATATGTCCAGCCCTTCAGTCACTGAAATGGGCAAGCCATTACAATAGGAAGTTTATTCATATTATCAAATATAAATTAGCAAAAATATTATGAGTTGCATATCAAAGGAAGCCAATTCTGAGTTATGTAATATTATTTATGTCATCATTTGTCAATTATCCCCCTCCCCCCCCCCCCAGAAGGGTTTTTTTTAATACCTTTCTTGCAGTGCCCTACAGTGTAAAAGTTTAAAATTGTGCCGCAGCTGCAGGTTGCATCTGAACAAAATGCCCATTCTCTACACCGGACCAGGATCCTTCCTCATCACCACCACCGTTCTGGTGCTTGGCCATCGGGTTACGACTGATGACCAACTCCAGCTTGTTACCAGAGTCAGCGATGAGCGGTACTACCATGCAGCAATCAAAGTCATGGGTCCGCGTCTGGTTGATCTGTAGCAAGAAGAGAGGATTTAAAGAGACAAATTTAGCCTAAATTGTTTAATGGCTATCGTATAAACCTACAATAAATATGTGTATGTAGTGCATATTATATCCCCGGCTGAGAGCCACTTAAGGCCCATTTGGCTCTTAGCAGATGAATTTACAAATTCAGAGTGTTTCTATTTGAAGCCATTATCCGGTTAATGGCCGATGAGGGATAAATCTTGCCTAATAGAAACTGACCTTTTCCGCTATTATCCGGATAATGGCCGTGAGAGCTGTGATGCCCTTCACGGAAAAAATTATCCTTCTTTTAGAAGGATATCGCAGGGGATGCTAAGCGGATAACGTAAGTAGAAACTCACGCCGTTGATTGAGTGCACATAACGGAGAGAAACCGGAAATCGGAGTGATCACATGATCGGAATATTTTTCCCAGACACTAAAATCCCAGGTTGACCTAGCAGTCCCACAATACTTTGCGGTGACCTTAACCACAGTTATGCTTAGATAGAAACTGTCCATTCCCTGGTATTATATGATATTTTCTGGAAAAACAAATTAACCAGATAATTTCAGTATAACTAATAGAAACACACTGTATGTCTACTTGGAGCTAGAAAGGCACTAACTGACTCACAAATACTTTAACACAGAGTTAACACCCTTCTGACTCTGAGCAGACAAAATCATCCTTGATCATTTCCTGTAACAACAGATTAAAATCCATCTACCCTGGCTTTCTACTCTCCATAAAACTTGAAAGACAGCTATACAATATGATAAGATGTACATGAATTCTATCTTTTTTTATGATACACCCTGTACTATGTCCATCGCGCCAAGCAATTTCAAGCCCGATTACAGCCTCCGGGGGATACCGCTCCATTCATACCGTCCAATTTCCAGCCACTTTCAATGTTGACATTCCCTATTGATTGGTGGGAGTGGGGTGTGAGTGTGTATAATGATTGTACTATGTATCCCTCTCCATCCATCACATCTCATATCATATCATCTCATGATATTAAAAAGGTGAGATGTTTCACACAGAAGCATTATATTCTGATGCATAATCAGTAACATCCACAATTGCACTCATACAAATATGAATATTTCCCATTTTGCTATTGATTTATTTTGACAATTTGACAATTTTGTGTAAAACAAGACCTATGAAATTTAACACCAAGGGCAAATGAAATTAGGAGGACAAAATTAATTACATGATTCTAAAATTGCAATGGGATAGAAAGAAATTGACCATTCCATACATAATGCTCTTTGAAGTTCCAACCACCATTCTCTTTCTTAAACAGAGGAATGTAAGCAAACATGCCGCTATATTACCAGTATTTTTACAAAACAAGCTGTACATGTACCGGTAATATAATTTGTCATATGATAGTTAATACCTGATGAATGATAACCATCATTGTTTGTAAATAAAAACATTAATTTCGAACTATGGTGTATACACACATTCTATCCCCTTGAATAGGAAAACAAATTATTCCATCAACTATTGATGCGCATTGTAAGGACATACACATGTACATGTATAAAATTGAAACAGAATGCATTTCCATGTGTTTTACTTGGACACCCTGTATCGACTCATCTCATCCCACATGCACACATAATACATGCCATGGGGAAAACCCATTCTAAGATTCAGGGACTCCCACAACCACTGGCTCTGTTGATGCTTTCAATCAAGAACGATGTAAGAGGTAAGAGCGTGCAAGGCTTGAAGCAATTTACTCCCAGAATTCATTCACCTCCAATCCATCTTGTCAGTACACGATCTCTCACGCTCTTTCTCTCTCTCCCTCTCTCTCTGCCTCCCTCTCTCTCTCTTCCTCCACATCCTTCCTCTCTCTCTCTCTCTCTCCCTCCCTCTTTTGCTGTCTCACCATTAGTCTCTTCCTCTCTCTCCTTCCTCTCTCGCCTCTCAATCTGTCTCTCCTCTCTACCTCCCTCCCCCTCTCTCTCCTCTCTTGCTCTCTCTGTCTCTTGGTCTGTGCATGTGTGTGTGTGTGTGTGTATGTGTGTGTGTGTGTGTATGTCTCTCTCCCTTTCTCTCTCTCTTTGGTTGCGTTTATCTAGCAAATTTTTGGCTAGAATCAGGTTTCTCAAACGTCTTTCAGGCAAATTTAGAAGTAGATAAACGCAAAGCCTTTTTCAAACGTCTTTAGATATGGGCATATCTATGGGCATATCTAAAGACGCAAAAAGGTGCGTTTTGAATGTGACATACAGCCAGAATCACGTTTCTGAGAGATCGATAAACTAAAAGCTGTTTTGAACCTCACTTACAAATTTGACCACCCAGGTGTTGTGTACAAGCATACGTGTGAAGTTGACCTCCGAGAAACTGTCTGCTTCCCGGGTCAAAACAGCTGGGCAGACACAAGGCCTTTATTTTGAATCGTGAAGGGTCGATAAACGCGACATCCCGCAAATCACGATCGTATAGTGGGGTACGATAGTGGGGTTCGATAGTGGGGTACGATATGTACATATCTAGTGGCAAGCCTAGATAAACGCGCTCTTAGTCTGTCTGTTGCTCTGTATGCCGAGGACTCTTTCTCTCTCTCGCTGCACATTTGCTAAGGGTCAACAATCTTTCCCTCTCTCCCTTTTCAGTAATTTGTGTGCATGTACATACTTGTTCATTTATTAATGTCACTATTATCATATTTCTCTCCGCCATTCCACTCACGCTACCCCCCCCCCCCATCCCCCGTATCTGTATGTATATATGTATTTTCTTTCTATTTCATCTTTCATACTGCCTTTTTGTGTCATACTTGCCCTAAATCTCCCTAACAGTGAGTATTAACTGTTAACACACATGAGCTATAAAAAATTTAAAAAAATCTGCATTGCAGTTTTAAGCATGCTGGCTGTGTGGATTTCAGACCATTGAGACTCGTGTTCACCCATACTAGATTTAGCAATCGTCTGTCACTAGGTTCATGAATGTCAGTATGTTGTGATAGGATTTATGTTGTACAAACATCCTGACACTTCCTGACAAACTCTTCACTGACAGATGATCACTCCAATATCACATGACAGGTTTGACTCACGCTCAAAGTTTGTATATTGTCCGTCTATGATGTAAATCTTATTTTTTACTTTCTTCTGCATGCATACAAACTAAATGTATTTTTTCTTCTATAAATATTATTCAGTACAACATCAATAAGACTGTGGAACGCATATTTTCAAAGACCATCCTCACAGAAATAATTCAATAACATTCACTGCTAGTTCACGCTTTTCCTCATTATTGAAATCCCACTCTTTAAATACTGGATTAATCGCATTTCCTCCTCACACTCAAATTGAGTTATAGTTTCTTTGACGTATTTGAAACCATTGACGGAGAAGTAATAACAAGATCTTTCTCTCACTCACAAACACAGGTCCTTCACAAAGTGCAAGTAAACAACACAATCTATTGTTGCACCATTCCAGGCATGCAGTTGCTAATGGCAACAGTTGCCATGGGAGTGACAGATGAAATGCTGACGATCTGACCATTCATAATTTGTTTACAACAAAACAAGGTCATTTATTACTCTACTATAAATTGCTAGAATTGTCAACAGAGGAGAGTAATCGGTATTGAACACTGCTGTGAAGCTCAAACACTGGCAATCCTTCATACCCTTCATTCAATTTAAATACTGTAGTGTACATAGTCCTGTTCAGACAAAATATTCAAATGAAGTTCATAAATTACATGTACACTCCCACTGACAGAGAGGGTTTGAAAAACATTCTCCATGAGAAGAATTATACAGGTTATGAAATGGGAAACTTTCTCGGTTGGGGATAATCATAAAATGTAGTTTTTGAAGCTTCTACCATCCTTGAATTTTGTTGCGCAAGCTTTCGTCCACTCCTGTGGACTTTTTCAGGACACCAGTGATCGCAGGACACCAGGCAGTGCAGCTAAGAACACGTGTGACTGATCACTTAGCTTGAGAAAGTCCACAGGAGTGGACGAAAGCTTGCACAACAAAATTCAAAGTTGGTAGAAGCTTCATAAAGCTACAGATTATGAATTGTTTATCAAAACATATTTCAGTCACATACTATTCATGTCATTATGACAGCAGCTTTGACCTTAAGGTCAAGTGGTCTAGAGACTTGAAGTTTTAGTGGATGAATTACTGGTTCAAATCTAGGATGCAGCACTTAGCCTGTTTGCTTTGTCATACATTCATACATTTAAATATCATCACCTGCATTTTCATATATAATAAATACATCGTACTATCATACCTCTTTTCTGTCATCTATATTATTTGTTCTATTTGTTCAGTGATAACAAGATTAAATCAAGATTCAGGGCTTTAAGTCAACACCACAGCCATTATCATTATAATAATCATCATCACCATTACCATCATCATCTTCATCTCATCATCATAAAGATACCAACATCATCAAGTTATCATCATCATCATTGCCATCCATCATCATCACTGTCATCATCAATAGAGTCCAAGATTTCCTGTGGTAAATCAATGAAGAAAAAAAACTTTGAAAAAGAATGAAAAAGCTTGTCTTTTAAAAGCAAATATGATGAAATACAAAAGAAATGGTCAACTCACCTGGAGTATCCTATCAAAAGGCTTGACATTGCCACTGCGTGAAGCTGGTCCACCCGGTCTCACAGTGTTCACAAACACACCCTTGTCTGATATGCCATCAGACACACTGAATCCAAAGTCCTCTACATCACTGTCCTTCTTGAGAGAAACCTTGTGGAGCTCCACCGGTGCAGGGTTCGGTGCCTCCGATACCGTCGACTCGTCTCCCAGGTGTGAGGCATCGTTCTGATTCATGACATTCTGGTGCGTTGTGTTCACACTCTCACTCTTGGAGCTAAAGCTCTCAAACTGGTTGTATCCACCCCCACCCCCACCCGTAGGAGCATGGGGCGGTAGAGTGTAGCTATGGGAGGAGTCACTGTACATCTGCTGAAGAGAGCTCGTGCTTGGTTTACGTCCCCCGACCGTGCTCGGTTGGTTGAGATAGTAGCCGTGACCGACGCTACCGGCCCGTCGCATCTCGCTCGACGTGAACTGATCGGTGTTGAGGAAACTAGCTTCCAGTTGACGTAGGAACTCTCTGTGCTTGGCGATCTGTGCTTCGTGAGGATGGTAGCTATGCTGAGAATGGGCGTAACTGTCATCTTGATCTGAGCTCAGGATATCAACTGGATACGATCCATTGGCACCATTGACGAAAGCCCTTCGCCGCTCGTCAAGCTCGTCTTCACTGGCATCGTTGGGTGACGTGGAGTGTGATGAGTTGTGCACCCTCCTGGGGCGATTGCTCCGTCTTGAAGGAGACATGCTGCTGCGTCGGGAGCGGCTGGTCTTCGGTGAGTGGGAACGAGAGTGATGCGTGTGGTTGCTATGGTAACCGGTATCCATACCCGAGCCTTCCCATGAGTCTCCATTGGTCTGGATCATGACCGGCGTAGCAATGTGGTCTGCGTCGTAGTGTGTAGCTACTCTATTGAACCTACTAGGGCTCTGGCTTCTTGATGATGGTTTGTTGCCCTGATAATAAAAACAAATTTAAAATGAATGTGAATATCGCTGTTATAAGAACATTAATGTGACACATTAACAATAGCTAACAAAATTCATTAAAACAATTAAAATATGTGTCATTAGATACGACGTAAAAAGAAAATGTCAAGAATTTAACTGGGTAAAATTTATTAGACACAAAAACCTCTAACTTCAACAAATAATAAAGGTCAAACATAATTTGAATAAAACAGGCAATAATATCTTTCTCTTTCTCTTCCTCTCTGAATCTTTCTTATATTTAAGCCAGAAACAATGTTTTAACAACATGTATTTCTTCTTGAGTTGAATAATGACAAATGGGCTCAAAGCTACTTCCATCAACCCATACAACCTCATCGATTCTTCTTGTTCTTCGCTACATACCTCACATTCACACAGACCCAACAATATACAGTCTAACCTGCTTTAGTGACCACCTGTCTACAACAAGCACATTTTTTGTTTCCCTTGAAAATAGTTTCTCATTGAAACATGTACTAAAGGAACCTGTCTACAAAGACCACTTTTTGTGTTTCCCTTGGGCAGTCGCTGTAGACAGGTTTGACTGTAATCATGAGATCATCTCACCTGGTCGTGTCCTCGATGCTTCTCCTTCTTGCTGATCTTGAGGACCACCGTGTCTCCAGCAGACTGCAGGAGACGGATAGCTTCAGACAGTGTCTTGCCCTTCAGCGAGACGCCATTGATGGCTAGGAGACGGTCGCCCAAGTGGATAGCACCAGTCCTGAATAATAATGAGGGGGGGGGGAAGGATTCCATAGGCACGTTATATAGACTTGATACATAATAACAATCAATTTATTACTAATTTTAAAAATAATTATGACAAATGAAACAACAACATAGATTCAACACGAGCCCTGCTGCTCATCTTAAAGGTAGGAAGACCTAAATGTAAAGGTAATTAAGTCAGGCAACTCAGAAATTTGGTGAACTCAATTAAACTTTTCATGAGGATTTTGTATGCAAAAAAAAAATCATTTATCATATTCTTTTAATCCAAAATTGTAGTAATAGAAAATGATTCTTCATCTAATGACAATTGGAACTCTCTTTACACAGAAACTTAACATGCAAAAGCTTTCAAAAAACTTACCTCTCAGCTAGACCATTCTCTGTGAGGCCAGAGATAATGACAGGATCAAAGGGTTCTTCTGTTCCTGAGATTGTGATACCCAGCGGACCACCATGTCTGACCAGCTCCACCGAGTAAGATATTGCACCGCTTACATCAGGCTCATCTGGGCAACATAAAGAGAATAAACAGCAACCTTAGATGAACTCTATCACTCTGTTTTATACGTCTAGGTAACTATTCTTGCAATAATAGTATTAGTTATGGAAATCGCTTACAAACATGATATTATATAAACATATTTGTGGCTTACACCCAGTAAATAAGATTGATTGATCGATCTGTATTGAAAAACAAGTCAGACAAAATCTTGAAACCAGCGGGACTTGAACCTGCAATCTACTGCTTGCCGGGCAGCGACTCTACCACCAGGCCATCACTGGTCCATGGCACAGTCACGATGAACTATAAACAAATACCCAAAGCTCTCCTGATTTATTCTGACTCATTAATATTCATTAGTCCGCCATAGGACAATAACTTTATAAATGTAATGCTTCCTGGGAGAAATTTCAATTATTTAAACATATTTGTTTATCAAAAGTAAACTCTTACTCTCTAAGTAAGATTACATGCAACCCCTAATAATCCTCCATTCAAATATACAGTGTGTAATAGAGTCATGTTTGAAAATACAAAAGGGTAACAGTGGGGCATAATGGTTTCCATTAATTCCCAAACACGTAAACTGACCTTATAAGCCGTGACATAACACCCCCTAAATATCAGTTTCTCGACCATCAGATCATACTGTTACCATACATAAATTAAGAAGAAAATCTGAACGTCTTCTTACCTGAATAAGCCTCATTCTTCTTGACCTTGAGTTTGACGATTTCATCTGCCTGAGCCAATAGATGCATGGCTTCTTCTACCGTAATACTGTCTAAATGGATGTCATCTATGGCAAGAACTTGATCACCTGGTTCTAATGTACCACTCCTAGAATGTCATGGAAGAAAATCATCATATTAAAGGTAAATGAAATGGAAGCTCTTATTACCAATCATGTGAAAGAATATGTTGTGACTAATACGTGATGATACAAATTTTGCCAGGAAACCGCCTACTAATTGATATATTTGGTAAATTATTATATCAATCCGGACTGGATAGATATAGGGTAGTCCCATATACATCTTTCTGTGTACAGTGCTTGTAACTTTACCAAGAATGGGCCAAATTTCTTATCATTTTGATGATTCCAGAACCTTGCAGTACACACCAATACTTATATGCTAGATGATCAACCTTTTCTAATCGATTCCATGACGTTTCTTTCACAATGCAATCGCATGACCAGAACTGGTCTATACCTTTAATACCCGAGTCACACTATGGCAAACATAAGTCGGTTTGGAGTCATTATGGAGTCGGTTCGGTGGTGTGACCGAGGTATTAAAAGGGATTATGTATTCTTCTGTGAAATTATAAGGGTTACCTATAGGTAAAGATATAATTGTCATCTTCAATCGTCAAACAAATTCAAGCTCATTGACATTTTTACTAACATTTCATTACATAACATAACATTTGCCATGAATTTTTGTTCTTGTATCAAGTATTGAAATGTTTCCATGTTTTGATGTGATTCAATAAAAAGAAAACATCTCTTTTACAGTACCTGTTTGCCACACTGCCCTTTTTCACAGTTGATATAAGAAGGCCATCACCTAGTCTTCTGTGTTTAAGACCTGAAATATAGAAGAAATCAAACATTCACTGCTGGTTCACATAATCAAACACAATATTTAGATTGTCTTAAAATGAACTAGCAGAATCAAGTTCTTATAGTTTTTAGTTCACCACATGCACACACAAAAAAGATATCGCTCTTAAAACTGTTGTATGGGTGACATAGATGACTAACTTGAGTTTCATCCAGTAAATACTGCATGCAACTTTCATCAAACAATATACAATACTTCAAATTAATGCAGATTTTCATTACATGTGAATCACTATTTTGCATGATTGTTGAACATCTGTTTAAAAAAAAATAAGATCAGCTTTACCAATGAAAATCAGATAAAGGAAAGTAGGACTTACTTGTGAGTGTTATACCAAGACCCATCTCACTGACTGGTAACTTGACATTGAAGACACCACTGCTAGGTACAACAGACTCTGAAAATGTAGCAAAAAACATAAAGGTTAAAGGTTACACTGATAATTTATATCACACAGGACATTAGTCCAATTTCAAAGATATATGTGTGACTTGATGTAAAGAATTTTTTTAGGATAAAAACTATCTATTCACACAATATTTTTCATGGTGAGATGAAATGTTAGTTTACGGTAGTTTCTAAAAATCAATGAATTTCATCACAATTTCATCAGTAATAATCACTAAGAAAAGTGGCAGGATAATCACCTCATCATTGATGGACATACAACACAACAACTGACAAACTGCAATGTAATGGCTCAACTGTACGACAGAACAAACTTAGTTGATTAGTCTTGCAGGATGAATTATACATAACAGATTAAACTGAAATAAACATGATCTTACCTGCAATATCAAACTCAATTTCCAATGTGACCTGTGGTGCACTTTCCCTCAGGATATGATTAGCTTCGTCCGCTGTCATATCTTCTGTGTAGCTACCATTGATAGCGATCAAACGGTCACCAGGCTGCATTACACCACTCCTGTATTAAACAGAATGAATATAAGAGCATCAGGATTTTGTCATTAAGGTTTTACCCGATCAAACTCATGTTGCTCACATTATAATATACTACTACTACAAGTTTGAAAGATCTAATTGAAAGTAGAGGATTTACTTTACTATCATAAATTCAAATATATTGAAAAATTAGAACTGATTTATACTTTTCTTGTTGCCAAGGCACTACTGAATCATAAAGCACTAGAAAATCAACTGGGGAAAAATGCACCTGGAAGCATTATTGAATATTGCTAGATTATTTCAGATCATGCAGCACTTTTCCAATCAGCAATTCCAATTTTACAGGTGAAGAAATGTCTACAGCCCCCCCCCCCCCTTTCTGTCTTCCAAAAGAAATATCAAAAGAAGGGATAAAAACTGCCTCTCTTTCATTTGAAGCCTATCTGCACTAGTTTGGCCAGGAGGGATTAGACATCCGTGCGTGGTCACTGACAGGTGGTTATTTCACCAAATCAGCTCTCAAGGGATCATGGGGAACCAACGGGTACGGCTTAGGAATAGTTTGCTATATATAGGGCGCAAGTAGCAACAAGTAGTGGAGTCCCGCTTTCAGCAGAGTTGGACTTACTTTTCAGCCTTTCCTCCTGGTTCTACGAATCCAATGACAGCAGGAGAGCCTAGGATTTCTGTAGCAAAGACACCACTCTGTAGCTGGATACCATAGTCACCTGTCCTAGAGTATAGGGTTACATCTACAGAGTCTGTGTGGCATACTTGAGGTGATGATAGGCCATTGATGGTTGATGCAAGGGATACTGTGAGGACACAAGAAAGTGGGATAAATTAGAATGATGAAGATGAACGGCTGTGATTTGTATCATACCTACAGCATTGATGTGTGATTTATGGACTCTGGCATTGCAAAGACGAATATATTCGTGAAACAAAGGCTTAAAGAGAAAGTTGAATTCTGGGGAGAGGTGAAAAATAATTTGTGAGCGTTATCATTGCTATTATGCAAGTGTGGAAGAACATCAGATTAAAAATGTTCAAATGCCTAAATATTCTAAATATGGCATGTAACATCATAAAACGATTCCACACCGTTTCTTCCACAATGCAATCGCATGACCAGAACTCAACTTCATCTTTAAATAAATTAAACATTGGTATAGATTTTGTGGTTTCAAAAGATGGCACAACACGTATTTATATATCTTCCACTTAACCAGTGTATTTGGTGGAAAAAAATGCTTTGAAGTCAGAATAATGATAAAACATTCAGCAGCTATGTCCTTTGAAAAGGTACATCAAAAATTGATTTGATTCACAAGATCACTTGGATGATTTCTTAAGACACTTCATTCGACTAAGACATTCATGTTAATTTGAAATTGAACTAACTCAAATGTTCCTGTCAGAGTATTTTGACGACTTTCAAAGAAATGTGTCTTTAACAATAAATCACTTTCATGGCTGGAAATCTGTTTTCACTTGCATAACGTAATATAAATGACATGTTGGGGTTCTGTTAAACTTACACATTGATCCTGTCTTATGTCCCTTAGATCTGAGTTTACGTGCCAAGGTACTGCTCTGTTGCCTTGTGTTCTGTGAGTTCATTGTTCCTACCCTAGACAGGCTACTATGGCTATACCCTGGCATCAAGGGGGTTGTTGATCGTGATGGTTGACCTAGGATCAAAAGGGGAAAAGTGATTTGTATCATTTGATGACATGATTAATCTGAAGCACTATATAGAATTACGATGTTAAGAAACAAACATCTCCTATAAGATCAAGCTAATTCATTGCTAGAAGCTTTTTGTAAAAGAAAAGAACTACAATGGGAACACAAGTCACTTATTCAAGATTTTTCTCATATCATAACATCAATACTATCCTTTCTACATCACTGCTTATTTCAAGGTCCGCATATTAATCATCATTATCGTTGACATCACCAACATCTTCTTTACTCTAATCCTCGTCCTCCTTTTCCTCATCATCATCCTTAGCATCATCACTATCATCATCATTGTCATCATCATCATCCTTATCATCATCATCATCATCCTTATCATCATACTCATCATCATCATCACTAATATCAGCATCATCAGCACATATCAGCATCATTTTGATAGCACATTTCCTAAGACCTACCTCCCAGTTTCTGCATATCTCTTGAGTAGGTCAATCTAGGGGTCATCTGACTGACCGGTAGTATCTCAAGCTTGACCTGCTCTGTACCGGACGCTAACAGCTTCATGGCTTCGGCTACACCCATGTGAGTAGTGGTCAATCCATCAATGGTCAGTATCTCATCGCCAATGTGAAGGGCACCACATCTAAAAAACAGAAACACAAGTCCATGTTGACATCCTCTGAATTTTTAACATGGTCAGCCTGATTTTATCAGTAAAAACAATCTAGCTATCAAAATATATGAGAACCTGATATGGGCCATTATGGTGGCAATTTCACCAAGCTGGACCAATTATACAATTTGTGAAAGTTCTCATTTTATGGTACACTGTAATGGAAGAGCGAAAAATTCTGCTCCTGTATGTATAGCAAGTTAGTCTACTGCCCTCTACAGTAGAAATTCCTAGGTACATATATGAAATTCTAAAAGGAGAAAATGATTTCACATGCATTATCAAAGAGAAAAAAAGAAGAATATATTACCCTGTATTATTATTTATTTGCACATATTGAATTAAACACCATGATCAATGCAAGTGACCTTTCCCTGACCTTGCTTTTTCAACACTCTCTGACCACTGATCACTCATCAGTTTCATTCTGCCTGTGAAAGTATGCTGGTAGATGTCACAGCTTGAAAGTCAATTACAGGAATAAGTCAAATGTCCATTTCATGTCAGTTTCACATGGACAATTGCCTCACATTGCTATCTTGTAGATATCATCTCAAATTAATTAAACTGAAATAACTGGAGTGTTGTTTACTTCCTGAGGTAAGGTACAATGGTTGATTTCAAGCACCTGCTGTGTTTAACATTCCTCTTTGTTGTTTTTTGTTTTCCTTTTTGATGTAGAACCATTACCTAAGCGGCTACAGCCCACTGTCTGTTATGTAGGCTTTTGGTTTTGAAAGTTGTCTGTCTTATTAACTGTCAGTCTACTGGAATGTCCTCCGAAATATATTGTTACCTTGATTTTTAACCATTGGGTTAGACCCAAACCAAGGTTTGCACCCTAAAGGACTTACCTATCTGCTATCCAGCAGACTTCAGGTTGTCTATGATTATTACTGCCTTTCCATTTCTTGGAATTACGCTTATTCTCACACTAATGGGGCGTTGCAAGAAAATTGCGATTGATTGCGAATTGCAAAATTTGCAACTGATATTTGCAATTGATTGCAACTCAACTTTCATGCAACACCCACTAGTCTCCTAAATTTCCTAGGATTCTGTTAGGATTAAAGTTTTAACAATTAAATTAATTTAACTAGATCTAGCTTTTATTATCTCCCTCTCCCCCTCTCTCTCTCTTTCTAATGCCTAGAAAGTTGAGTTGCGATCAATTGCAAATTTTCAATTAATCGCAAAACTAATGCTCGATTTGGGGGATTTGCAATTGCCCCACTAGACATGTATTGAAGGTTATTTTCAGACTTACCTATCTGCTATACTGGCAGGCTTCAGGTTGTCTATGATTATTACTGCCTTTCCGTTCCTTGGAATTGAGCTTAGTCCCACACCTAGATGTGCACCTGGGGTTTTGGAGACCTCTACCAGTAATGGACCTGTGGCATTCTTCACTGCCTCTGTAAAGTGTAAATAAAAAGAAAGCAAAATTTGTTATGAAAAAAAGGATGCGTTAATAACTTGGAACAAGGTATAACTTTTTTTAAAGAAGTGAAAAGAAAGGATGAAAATGAGAAAATACAAAGTAAGAGATGAAGATGTTGTTATATTTCAATTATTTGCAGGGTAAAAAGAGGAAAAATGGATGATACTTCTTCAAATACATGAATTAATCTGCACATCAATTAAATTTTACTAACAAAATATTTTGGATGTAAAGATGTCTACACATGAATACAGAAGCAATTAAACAAATCAAACATGAAAGTAGTATATTTTTAAAATGATTTAGATATAGATGTTTACAAAAAACTCAAGCCAGGCTTTTGAAATGAAAACATTTTTTCAAAAAAAAAGCAAACAATTAAGCAATTTTGAGAATAGTACCCATGTAAAATTATAAAGTTCCAAGAACTGAACAAAAAAGGGGGGAAATGTACCATTATGGAAAAAAAGAAGTTTACTTCAAAGATTATTATTTATCATTTCCATATTTGAACACAAAATAAAGAATACAATCACATTGTTTAAACGTCAATAACTGTAAAACACAAAGAAAGAAAAACAAAACCAGACCATAAATACTGTTAGTAAAACATTTCTCTTTGTCAAGACTGTAAACAGTGCAGAGAGACCCAAAGGGAAACCAGAATGACCCACATTTATGAACTTTAAAAAAAACTAAAAGATTATCTGTGATCTTCTCAGAGATCCATGATTACAGCAAGCTTATTATTCATAGTCACTTTATTCTTGACCTGCTAAACAGTTACTACTATTTGAATAACTTAATACCACCATTAATCTCTAAATTAATCCTTCATTATGAACTATTTCCTTTACGATCACCCCCATCAGCTCCCTGTGACCATTCACAATCCCTCTGAAAATATGGTTATAAAGAAATATGATAGTTTGACACACCATCAGAGATTTTAGACTCTAACTTTAGATAACAGTGATCTATGAAATTAAAAATCAGATCCAGCACTAAATTAAGTTGCAATATAGTGGAAATATTAATAATCTTAATTCAACTGATAGTGAATAAAGATATAATTTACTGATTTCAACATAAAGGACTTGCTTCCCTCTCCTAATTTAATGTTTTAATTGAATTCCTGGGATCATTCAAATTTTACACCAAAAATAATCAGCAGTTAAGGGAATATACTGCTTTCAAAATAGTAGTATATTTCTTTGATCAGCCTCAGCCAAAGAGCCCAATATTCACCTACATGTAACATTGCAAGAATTATCATGGGCAACTTGAATTATGACCATAGGAATTTAACATCCTTTATTAGGTATTCTTGAGAAAGAGCATTTCTAAACTGTTATAAAATGACACTTGAAAATACTGACTTCCAAAATCACAGCCCTGCGGACTGCTACACTACATGTGATTCACATGATCCTGTCTCAATTCTCTGGTTCACTTTAAACATGAAAATATTGCTGAACTTTCAGCTCAGGCTGTCAAAATGGTCTACAGCAATCTAGTAACCATATCTCAAGGCCAGTTTTACACTTTTGGAGGCTGTTCCTTTCAACGTCACAGGCGTGCAAGGAGTGACAAGTCATATGCCATACCGAGATCAGTTTAGAAAGTTCCTATCTACAAATCTTTCTTCCTTTTGCCATTTTCCCAGGTATTTCTCAACTATGATTAAGTCCCTCAAATGATTAAAAGATCTATATCAAGGGCTAGGAACAGTTCAAAGTTTGTACAATGTTATCAGGGGAGATGAAAAGACAAGTTAATGACAATCTATCACAAAATGGAAGTCATAATTTCCCCCAATCAATTTTGAAAGACCCTGACTCATCAATAGTTTGAGCTAAATTCAATTTAGTTTTCAGTTCTACTCCTTTAAGCACTAGTTCTGACATTCAGTCTCCTAGCTAGGCAGCCAGATTAAATGATGTGAAGCTTTCTTCTGAAATGGTTCTAAATTTTGTTGTTGTTGTTTTATTAAGTTATACCATTTTTCTTTTAATCATCAAGGTAATTGATTGAAGCGGTCCTGGATTTTTGTACAGAATGGTGAAAATTATGCATTAACTTTTTATACAATTGTCTCAGTAATAGCTTCCACTGACTTAAATTTCACTCAACACAAATTTACATTAAGTGACTACAAAATAATTCTAATGATTTCTACTACATCCTTGTGATATACATGTAGCCACCTATTGTGTAAAACCCAAAGAAACCAAACGGTCTCGTTCTAGCCTAGGTGAAAGCATGATGAATGATTGGCCAATTTGTATTCATTTCCAGTGATAACGATGATGAGGGAGAGGCAGATGTTTGACAGGTGTCTATATTTGGAAGTGACAAATGTATTACAAATTGTTAATCAATCTAATTTTCATTTCAATAGATGGAGTTTAAATATTCTCAGGCTAATTTGCTTTTATCTTTTTTTGCAGTGTTCAATTAACAGAAAAAGAGACAGAGAGAGCATGAAGAGAAAGAAAAAGGGAGGATACCGTGACAAAAGAGAGAAACAGAGAGAGAGAGAGAGAGAGAGACAGGGAGTGAGAGAGAGAGAGATGGAGAGGGGGGGGGGGGTACCATTTGCAAAAGAAAGCCAGATATTAAAAGAGAGATACCAAGAGAAAAAGAAGAAATTTATTTAATTAAAACAATGTACATGTGATAAACTTTAAATTAAAGAATCTATCCAAAGAAAATTTGAGTGACTTGATAGAATTTCTGTCAGGATGTATAAATTCAATTCTCTATTATTAGCTTTATAATAGCTGTGAATCATTGCATAATGCTGGTACACTGCCAATTGTTTGTTCACATTAACATAGGGTCTGTTCTAATTTGTTCTAACAAGTGAACAGTCACATCCCATGGAGCTTTAATACGGACCAGTGACCTCCCGGGCTTACAACCTCACAAAATCTCACCACGTTCGAGATGGGGTGTGGCCACTCTAAAATAGCCACTCTTAAAAATAGCCGCATCATATTCAAGCTTGGATAGCGTGTAAAGCCTGGCCTTGGAACATCAGCTCCATGTAATCATAAATAACTTCCCACTTGTCATTTGGGAAGGATTATAGAGACTTAGTCAACCGTGATTCACCATCGTCCTGTCTCTCAATTCCGAGTAGAGTATGGGGCATTGCAGGCAAATCAAAACACTGATGTCAAAATTCAGAAAATGGAACAGGCCGGCTCAATACAGGAAATGGATTATATCAAAGGAAGTGTTGTTAATTTGGAGAAGATGAATCAAAGACAAAATCAGAATACAGACATCGTCATTAATTTTGAACAAATTCAAGTAGATTCTGATTTAATCACTACTCCCTGCACTTTCCATGCATGGTCCCTTACGCCTCCCTTCTCAAGTTTGAACTTTGTTTGCACAACAGCTATTAAATCATTTCTTTCTTTCTTTCTTTTTCTACCAAATCTGTCTCAGAGGGAGACATCTTAGAATCGTGGTTCAATATTATAGATCCCAGCAGTGAAGGAAAAGGAAGAAAAAGTTCCCAGAAGGACTGTTAGAAGGTCTAGTGAACCCAGTGAATCATATAACATGAAACATCTGCTTCCTGTTTCATCCTTTTCTTCTTTAATTCACATAATTTTTTTTTCTTCAGACTATTAAAGTACCAGGGAAGGAATATTTTGTACCTATCTATGTAAGAGTTAATTGTATGTTATTCAATGTTTATTATAGAAATCCATTTTTGGGGGAAAGGTCATACATGTAGAGAAACAAAATTTGACTCAAAAAAATGTCCAGGTACCCCTTTGCACAGGAAGTAATTCAAAATCTTTGTCAACAAATGCCTGGGCTGTCAATCAAGAAATATCAGAGGTGTTAAATTTGGGTGTCTTAGCTCTTTTCTTTTTAGTTCCAAAGGGGACGATACAATCTTGGTTGAAGGTTTAGCTGCAACAATCTTTGACCTTTCCATCAGATCACCTGACTTGGTCACCTGACAAGAAACTTGAGCTCCTTCTACCCATCATCATTATCTTTGGCCTGCATCACAAGACATCCAGTAATCACTTTACCCAATATCCACACCATTTCCTACATGAATTACCACAAGAGAACCTTGACGTAGGCAACTCTTTTTATACCGTATTATTCTCTAGATTCTAAACACGCTTTGTCATCTTATCGTTCTATCTCCAAAACTGTAATCCACTCTGCTCTTTCCTTACTTTTCCCCTTTGGTGTTGCTGATGGATGCCAGTTTATAAATATATTCATGTCTCAGTGGCCATTTTAATCTGATTTGCCTCGTTAAGAATGAATGTTTTCTATTTCTACATGCTTCCTCTAATATCATTAGGGGAAGTGATGATGAACACAAATTACTCTTTTACATTGTATGGAAATTTGATTTCTATAAAGATTTTGAAAGAATGGTTGGAAATTAAGAGAAATTTCATCAAATTTCGGTCTAATTCAGAATAATGGATTAATGTGGAGTGATGTGATTGTACTACCATAATGGTTTCACTTTTATGGTCAGTCATGCTGCACACATGAAATACAGCCAAACTTATTATTAACTGAGGAGCCAGTGATGATGAACTCAAATTACAATTTTACATTGTATGGAATTTTGGTTTCTATAAAGAGTTTGAAAGAATGATTGGAAATTGAGTGAAATTCAATTAAAACCTAAAGCCCAAAGTCATATTAATGTAACATTATCTATGTATGTCGTTAAACAGCAATTTATCAATAAAGTAAACTTTAAGCATTGTAGCTATAGCGTAACACAAGTACAAACGAGACATTGCAACACCAACAACAACAAAACAAATCAAGGAAAAAAGTAATATTAATGCATGCATTCATGAGAACACTCCAAATAAAACATTAGAAGCTGAATAACATATAAAAAACAAAGCAATGAACACTCCAACAAAGGAAAATGAAATGAAAAGAAGACAAACGGCAGAAATGAAAATACGATGTTATTACCTTGGATTTAGTCACTGTGCACAGAGTGGTGAAAATAAGAGGTAAATGGAGGGTTAGAAAAGATGAGGTTAGTGGCCATACATTTGGAAGTGGTTTGGGTGGTTACAAGTATATATGGTAATGGCTTGTGAGGATAAATTTACATTGATATACAGGACTTTTGATAAAGAGTAGGTGTAGGGTGGTTATAGAAATGATACAAGTGACAGGGAGTTGTATTATATGAAGATAAAAGGGCTTGGATAATGCTATTTATTAAGTTTTTTGGAGGAAGGTGATCAATTCCTGAGGCATGATTATTATATGATTATAAACAAAACAAGAACAGCAAATACAAATTTAAACCCCTACCCTAATTTGACAATCAGCCTTGACAAAATTATAATTTTGAGAAATAATTTAGTGATGACAGAATTCATGTGGTCATCAAGCCTAACTAAGTCAAAGACTGAATAGAATATGACATCATTTTGCTATCAATTTTGAAGAATAATGAATAAATTGGGCTGTTTTTTCAAGTTGTAATAGTAACACATAATCAAATGTTTTTATACTACATAATTGGTCTTCTACTTTTCTGGGAGGTTTTTATCACTTTTATTACCCCATTGGCTGCTCAATTCTCTCATTGCCCTAATGCTAATACAGTAACCCAAGTGCAATGAGTCAAGGCAATTGAACCCTAGACCTATCATGATGAGCAGCTCGCAATGAAACCACTCAACCACCATACTTACCCATGATAGAGACATCATATTCAAATCTTAGCACGGCGCTGTTGCCTCCTTGCCTAATGATGTTGAGTGCTTCCATGTGAGAGGCCTGACCCAGGTTCGTTGTCTCCACGGCTACCAATCTATCACCAACCTTCAACGACCCCTCCCTGAATGGGTCAAAGGTTAGAATGGATTAATGTGTTGGTGTAGTATCGTCTTTCATTTTATGAAAGACGTTAGTTATCAAGTAGAGATAATGGATCTATTCATCATGCCTGAGAGAGATCTCTTAGTTTAGGATTTCTTTCATGAAAAACATCAATCAATCGTCATGAAACCCATCTTCTCTCTCTATTGACATACCAGTGGAAGTACCTGATAAACAAATCTCAACAGCGGTCTTTTTTTTTATTTGAAGCTGAAGTCTTCATTCTTATACTCTCATAAGAAATGCTCCTGTGCTCCCTTGCTTAGAATTGAAGTTTTTCACAAAGAGGTTTCAAAGGTAGCATGTATGTTTGACAGTTATAATAATTTTTAAAAATTTCCTAGAAAATATTTGTCTAAGTACCTGATAAACAAATTTCAACAGCGATCTTCTATTTTATTTGAAGCTGAAGTCTTCATTCTTATACTCTCATAAGAAATGCTCCTGTGCTCCCTTGCTTAGAATTGAAGTTTTTCACAAAGAGGTTTCTAAGGTAGCATGTATGTTTGACAGTTATAATAAAAAATTTAAAAAATTCCTAGAAAATATTTGTCTTTAAACATATCCAGTAATCTACGACAATGAGAAAGTCATTTATGTGCATCTTTTCAACAAGTATCTTTTGATCAGATTTGATTCTCTTTCACTCCAAGGCCTGAACATTGATACACTGCCTGTTGCAGTGGCATCAATTGTACTTCATTGGACCATTCGTCTAAGAAACATCATACAGCCTTTATAAAGCCAACAGGAAATTTGGGAGATTATCTTCAATAATTTTCAATAAATCTGTTACGTCTAGATGCTTTGCCCATATTTTATATTTCCATATCATACAAATGATCATGGAATGCAAATGAGCCCATCTTTTTGTATAGGACCTTGGTAACCTTTTTTTTCTATTAAAGGTAAAGATCAGTTCTGGCCATGCGATTGCATTGTGAAAGAAACGTTGTGGAATCGATCAGAAAGGTTGGTCATCTAGCATATAAGTATTGGTGTGTTCTGGAATTATCAAAATGATAAGAATTTTGGCCCAGTCTTGGTAAAGTTACAAGCACTGTACACAGAAAGATGTATATAGGACTACGCGACACGTGCACGATATCTATCAGGTCCAAATAGATATAATAATTTACCAAATATATCAATTAGTAGGCGGTTTCGCAGCAAAATTTGTATCATCACGTATTAGTCAAAACATATTATTTCACATAATTGGTAATAAGAGCTTCCATTTCATTTTTAGAGAGGGGGCGTTTCCCAAACTGGTCTATACCTTTAAAATAAAAGAAGTATGATTACATATAACACAGGAAGATCTTGTGTTGTAATAGACAAGAATCTTTTACCTATCACCTGGTCCACCCGGTCTGATATGCGTGACAACCAGTGGGCGTGTCTTTGAGCTGTTTGCATTGACTCCGCCCCTGATGGTGAATCCATAGCTACCGTCTTCTCTGGTCAATCTGATGTCCAGAGTCTTAGAATACCCTGTTGATGGGCTCAAGGGAGCTGTAGAGAAATACAAGAGACGGTAACATGATAAATGGTTGCGCTTCCTGATGAAGGTGTTTTCTAGCAGTCTATAGAGGAAGGTACATGGTAATAAAAATGCTTAAAGATTCTCCTCTCATAAAGGAAGGAACTAGAATATTATACATCTCAATTCGAAACTATGAAAGTTACTGCTAAATTCCCACTAAATTTGATGATCCCTGTAGCAAACTCTCACTTACATCTAGGAGTACCTTCAAGTATCAAAATCTCTATGGCACACAGCATCTCACCTATTCTATCTCAAACTAACCACATTTGATTAACTTAAAATAAGAAATAAAATATTACAAAACTAAATTTGAATTAATACATATATCTGCATTTGATATGAAATATACCCCCCCCCCCTAAAAAAAAAAAAAAAAAAATGTATATTCTAAAACAGTCAAACTAGGATTTTAAAGACTTTGTCTCCTTAACAATTATCCTTATAAAATCAAGATAAAGGAAATGAGTGAGTTGACCTGCTGGATGTTATTTGATAATAACATTTATTTGCCATGTACATCAGCTTGGTTAATGTCGGGCTGAGTATATTCAACTTTTCAAAATGAAATTATGATTCTGTATACTCTTACTATATACAGGGAGCTCATACTCTATCTCCAGAGAGACCTTATTGCCCACATTCTTCAGGAGAGTGATGACCTCGTCATGTCGCAGCGTAACAGTCTTCACATTGTTAACTGATGTGATGAAATCTCCAGTCTGAAGTACATCACTGCGATGGGCCACGCCGCCTGGACGCATGTTGGTAACTCTGGGTCGGCCATCTTTGTCTATGCCACCTATAAGAAGAGAGAGGGATTGATTATTTAGGACTGCTGATTTCAAATACCCCTGTCATTTATAACAATGCAAAATCTTTTAATAGAATCCCAATATTTAGATTTATAACAGTGCCAAATCTTTTTATAGAAAGCCAATATTTACGTTAAACATAAAATAAATGTATATGGGAAGCAATCATAAAAACTAATAAACTATCCTTAATTTTTAATTACCTTTCTCTAAGAACGAGGGAATGAAAATTAAATTAACATTAAATTAATTTCTTCATAAGTATTATAAACAAGTTAATCTTTAAGCTCTACAATTTGCTGGGAACCATTGATACACTAACAGTAAAACATCTAACTCATCAATGTGCATGACAACTGCATTTTTATCCAAAAATAACAGAGAATAAGTTTTATATTGAAAATATTAAAAAAACATAAGAGGCTTCACTTGCTTCTTGCGTTTAATAATCAACTTCTGTATTAGTATTCAGGCCCTATATCTTACCCCTCATCATCATGACTATGCAAGATATTTTTCCCCTTTTTCTTGTTTTCCTCCATTTTGAAGTAACACGATGCACACTTGTTTATCATGTTACTACATTTTCACATAATGCTTTAATTCAATTTCCTCTTACTAATCTCCTAAAATGTGCAAATCAGGTTCCTGATATTTTCTCGCTTTATACATTGCAAGATTATGCATACCCTGGATCCATATAAAACATGATGTGTCTATAAATACTGCTTTGCTTCAAGGGTGACAATTTTTAATACAGGGTTGTTTTTTTAAGATGAAATGATTATATCTATAATCTCCTTGATTTTGATGACTCCAGAGTCATACTGGTAGTTTTATATTACCCTTCAGAAATTCTACAAGTACATGAATGCTTTATTTATATTCCCAGTCTTATTTACATTATCTTCTTAGATTCTGAACTCTAAATTTAGACCAGGAAATAAATCAAGGGAGCATCAGAATAAAAATTAAGAAAAATGACCAGGGGCTTGTCAAAAGTGCATGAAACCTATTAATCCACTAAATCTCTGCCAAGATCTTGACTGAGATCTATTATAATCCACATTGATTAGAAATACAGCTCAAATCAGTATTTCAATCTAATCTTGGTCAACTTGGTCTGTCTTGGGATACTATCCACACCCTCTCTCTCTTTCTATCTTACTCTATCTCACTATATATCTTGGCGTGTGATCAAACCAACTGTCATGCTTTCTAGACTCAGGATCCTAAATGGTCGGTTAATGCTTGGTGACAGTATATTAAACCTGTAAGGAGTCTATGCATCGTGACCATAAATTTAAAAGATAATCCAGGGCTTTTTCATCAGTCCTGTCTTTAACAAATCTTGCGCAATTTAGCAATAAAAAGAATATTCCACCAAAATGTCTGTGTTGACTAAATCCTATAATCATTATTATGCATTTGCAGATGGCATGAATATACCATTAAAAAATAAAGACATATTTGTCAACTTATTGTGTTGCAACTATGTATACAAAAAATTAATTAAAGAGGCCATCAGATATTAAGAGGACTTTCTATAAATCTTTCTTTTTTGTGAAAGGGGGCAGGGGCATTTTACCATATATATCTCTCTCTGCCATGCTACATGAAAATGTCTATAGAGAGACCTACTTTCAAGTACCTTCATTCCTTCCTAGGCATACATGTAGCAACAGAACTTGACTTTCCATCGAGAGTGACAAAAATATGGCAAAATCATCATAATATTTCCTGAAGTGAATTCACTGAATTAGTGCTGCATCCTATCACCTCATAGCTCTATGTCACACTGTGATTGATGTTTCATGTTTCAAGGTGCAAGTCTGTTTACATCGAGCGAAACATTATCCATGTAGTATTCATGCCCTTGTTCATGTATGCTTGGGGGGTGGAAATGACCCGAATCTGTCATCTATACAATTTAAGTACATGCACTTGCACATGCATTCTGATCTTTCAAATAGCCATGTTAATTTATCATTTTCTTCGAAGATTGTGTTGTTGATAATCTTGGCTTCAAAATCACTTAAATTTTATGATTTGCCTCCTAAACTAAGATGATAAAAGTAAACACCATCAAATATGTTCAATTCAGAATTATGTCTCTCAAATTGCCAAAATGAAGAATGTTATGCATAAAATGTTCTATCAAATAGCTTAATAATTTAAAAGACAATAAAAAAGTCAGTCAAGATGCAAAGTTTTGTCTTCCATTCCTGGAAGAGACATTCCATTCAAAAGCTTGATTATTTCTAAGGTGCTATTTCCAATGAATTTTCCCAAAACTTCCAGGGACCTATTAAAACCTTTTATCATAACACTTCAACAGAATTTTCATGACATTCGCCAGATTTTAAGCAGAAAGCCCTTCCATCTCTTCTCACCCATAATATTGTTTTAGGCAAGGAATATATGAACAAGATCAAGTGCTCGAGTCTATCAACCCATGAGCAAGCAAAATATGAAGTGTCAGAAAAACTGACTTCCTGCGTTGTAGTTGCATACACAATGGCAGATTGCCAAAGCTATGGGTGTCCCATATTGGCCTATCCTTCCCCTTGTCTTCCTGTCTCAAGTAAGCAAGTTTATTTCTCATCTTCTTCATTAAAAACTTATTCCTCATCACTGGTATATTTAAAGGGGGGGGGGGCAAGGCAACCCTTTGCCCCCTTTTACACCTACACTGTATGAAGAATTCCGTAAGCACACAAAAGGATTTCCAGTTTAATGATCAGAATTATCATGGTTCCCCCCCCCTCCCAAACTTTTTTACAAATTTTTTAAAATTTGAATTTTTAAAACAGAATCCTGAATCCATCCTTTACATGTTCAATTATACAGCATATCTCACAACATAGGCATCCTCTATAAGATTGAAGTCTTCCAACCCCACGTTTCAAATACTTCGTAATAAACATCCATCACCCACATGTACCTAGAGATATCACAAGAAATAGCAGGAAGCTATCTATTTGGTCCCTCATACCTACTACCCATATAAGCAGATGACGGATAAGCCGAGTAAAGCCAGGGACCATCTGAAGATTTCATTCCCTAAAATTGAAATAGTCTGAATGCTCCCTACCCTCTCCACTAGGCTCTATCTTTGTATAGAAAAAATATATTATCCAGATGGAAGAAGAGTAGCACTGAAGCTCATACATTGAGATAAAAGTGATTTTTGGAAAGGGAAATATTGTTTTACAAATTCTCATAAGTGTTTTAAAAATCATAACTCATTGATAATATTTAAGACCTCCTAATGTCCTGCCAAGAGAACCAAAAAACCTTAACCTTAACAACTGAAGATTAACATGTAATTAAGGCTATTGTTACCCTAAAATGGGCTTGATCAAAGGCAAGATGAATCAATTACAGTTTACAGGTACGCAAATATCAATATATAGGCCAATAGAATGTTCAATCTGAAAAATAAAGAGGAATATGTAAAGTGCCTCAAATCTGGAGGTAATTTTCTAAGAATGTTTCAAGTTTTGAATGATAGTTGCAGGTACATGTATCAATGTTCTATAAGTCAGGGTCAAACACAATTTGGTTTCCCTGATAAGAAATGTTATATGAAGTGTGTTTCCTTTCAAGCGAGGCCTAATGACTCAAAACGGAAAAGTTTATTTAAGTTGGCTATTGAATGTAATTGTTTCAGCACGGACCTACAAATGATGATATCCATATTTTCTATTACATGTATGTGGTCATGATCTGAAAGGTAGAAGGAGCACTATCACCGAGTTTCAAAATAAGGCTTCTACATCTGTGTATACAAATGGATAACTTCATTGGCATACATGTTTGATACAAGCGAACCTGAAACAACTGTATAGTGCACTGAACTGCAATGTCAGTGTAAATTATTCTGGATATCGCGAATTCATTATCGAGCTCGCAATATGTATGATCTGGGTTTTGCTGATAAGAAGTATCAAAGGAAATGATAGTACATTTCATGCTGAATTCTAGTGACGAGCTTTGCCAAAATACAAAGTCAACTATGGCAGAGCTTTCCAAGAGTAACAGACCTGCAAAGAGGTATCCAGATTTCCCAAACAGTGATTTTGCATATTAAGAGTGAACCATCACAAAAATATGTATCTACATTATAGGCCAAGAAAAGTCTATCACAGACAACACTCTAAATACTCTATTAAAAAGTATTGTCCCCCCCCCCCCCCCCCCCCTAGGTAAGAGCAAAATATTTTCTAACATTGTTTGTCACTGATCCAATACCTCTTTCTTTTACCTCTTGCTTCCCACACCCAAAAATTCCAGACAAGTTTTTACCATGGCTAACTTAAAGCTAGAGTCTTGATCAAAAATCCTTTCATTCACCAAGGCAAGGCAAACACAATGTGGAGGTGAGAAATTTGATCCATGTTCCTTCAAAAAAAAAAACTTGATTTACCTGAGATTGTCAAACCGAATCCCACTCCGGGCGCTCTCTCCAACTCAACAATGGAGTGTGCACGAACTTCCTCTGTGAGTTTTTTTTTTTTATAAAGAGAGAAGAAAAAAGAGATAATGGGGAGAAAGAAAGTAAGCAAGAGCAAGCGGAAAATGATAGAACAGGAGAAAAAGACAGATTGAGAGAATGGAAAAGAGAGGAAACGAAAAGAGGAAAACAGAGGGAGAGGAGAGAGGGGAAGAGAAAGGGAGAGGAGACCATTAGAGAGGGAAAATGAGACTTTGGTTGAATCAAAATCTGACTGGGTGCCAATACACTGCAACATTTATACAAATTGCAAAACGTAATATTCAACAATTTATACAAATTGAAAATCTGAATTGAATTGAAATCTTATTTTCCCCTTCAGGCGATGTCACCTTCCAAGTACTTGCTTTTTATATGAGATGAATGGGGTGGATCATTGAAGGAAATCAATATCCTATTTGATATGAATGTATTTCTTCCTGATTTTATCTCCCTTTAATATACAAATATACATGTTCCACGTTTGCTTCTAGTTTCTTTGGCTTTATAACAAGTGATATGCAGATCTCTGAGACAGGTCAAATGGACAGTTCATGTATAGTAGGAAATCTGTTTTGTAAAATTGAATTTACCAGACAGAGGATATCACAGAGACATAGTAATGTAGGATATTAATGATACTAGAGCAGAAAAGGAAACATTACATTGACTAGGCTTGGTTATCCACCCACTTCGTTTAATTAATGCCTTGAAAATATTTTGTCACAGAATGACAAGAAATGGGTTCCTATGTCTGGCAAACCTATGAACACCTGTATTTAATAGAAATCCACATTCCTTTACATAACAAGTGATTTTCCTCCATAACCATTTCATTCATTACAAACATACTTTACAAAAAAGAAAAGAAAGTGTACCTGGTATTGTAGAGGCCTCATTCTGTAATGCTATCTCCTGGGATGCTTTACTCTTACCCTTGCGACCGTCGTCATCTGAAATGACAATAAAAGAGAAGAATACATAATGAGGATCATTATATCATAAAAAAATATTTAACATGTGCAAATTTGTAGTTTGATAGATGGTAAAGAGTATAAATTATCTTTTAAAAAGTCTGACAAAAGTTCTTTTTTTAAAACTATATACAAAAGTATAGGTAGTTAAGTTCTTACAGGCTACAAGTGAAGACATATTAACAGTACATCGTCATGTATCGTATGTCCAAGAAAGCACAGTTATCAGTGGCAACATTTGATTGCAGTCAGGTTTACCCTCAAGTCTTATATACCACACGAATGCATACCCAACATGATTAGCACATTCAATGCACTGATGTTTTCTTTTACTATTGTTAACGACAATACAAATGCCAGCAATAATTCACTAACGATTTCAATTTGGCAGAACAGCTTGAACTGTTACATTGATAAGCCCAAAGCAAAGCAAACATAAGAATACCAATGGATTATATATAGCAGGAATGGTAGATCTCTTTCTACTTTCATACTGCGACGACGTCAGTGGGTTTCTTTTTTCTTTATGTGGTAATCAAAACCAGCACATTATATCCTACACTAATGTGCTGTTTCTAAAATATATGAAAATAGACAACTAACATGAACACATACTTCAAATTTAGCTAGACATAAGCCAAATAATTTAAATTAAAATATCAAATCAATTACAAAATTAACATCGATTGAACTAAATATATTGAAAGATATTTAGAACCAGATTCTCAAAACATTGAATACAAAGCTGTTAGTTGACTGACAAGTCCTCCATACAAGCAAATATTAAAAAAGAAATTCAAATTGAAAAAAACATAACAAAACAAAACATGGTTATCAAATTTTTTCTTTATAGTCATGATAAGGTCTCCAAGGTTTAATGACAAGCATTACAAAGTTATAAATTTTGCCATTCAGCAGAGGGGAGCATGAACTTGTGAAATACTAGGCAGAATTCATCCAGGTTTATGTCCCCGGCATTGGACACGCTACTCTACAGCCGAACTACTGTAACCCTTTGCAATGTTCATGACCCTTTGGGTTGGTTCTTGGTTCAATGCATGATCAATCAAATTGTGTAAATTCTGACTTCCTGTCTCCTGTTATAAATACTGCATGATTAAGCGTGACTCTAAACCATTTGTATTGTAGTGGTTCTTAAATACTACTAATGCAATGGACATGTAAGTTGAGGTAGGCTTATACTAAACAGGTATATACCAATAACTGCAGTAATGAGGAGTAAGGGAGTCAAGGGGAAAAAAGGGAATGTTTAAAAAGGATTTTAAATAATTTCTGTAATGATAACGGATGATAATGATTAAACTGATTCAGTTTCATAATGCTATTTTAAAAGGCTTTCCTAAAAGCTTTATTGAAAAATAAAGCCATTATTTTGGAAGAAATTTGATTAGATACAATGAAAGCTACAGTGTATCACTGAAGTTTTATACCAAAACCTATAACTCTGGTCTAATACAATCACTACTACTATCTTGGCAATCACACTCTCTATATTGAATAGTGAGACAGAGAAATCAGGGTTTTAATAAAGATTATACAACCCTTTCTCATGTAGGTTTTGCACCTGTAATAAAATAAACATGTTTACCTTTAACCTGCAAACATCTAAATACAGATCAACTGTTTGTTATCTCTACAATGAGATTTAATAAGAGTAACAATTCACACGGTGCCCCTCCTATTTACAAAATAAGCCTTTATACATTGTGGAAAATAATTCATCCAAATCAAGAGGGTTAGCAGAGCAATGCAATTACGCTTCATATCAAATGTACCGATATACTGAACTGTACATCGTAAGATTGTACTCCAATGAAAGGTAGGAAAGTTCTGTTGACACAAACATCTTTCTATGATTCCAAATGTAAAACAAGTTGCATTTTTCCTTTATAAACCATTTTCCATAATCACTACAAAGTCAAAAATATATATTTGTTCCTGGTCATCCTTTTGAATGTTTGCTTTAAAGAGTGTCAGAATGTATTCATATTTTTCAATATGATAAACTTAACCCCCCCAAAAAAATATAAAAAAAATAAAAAAAAATAAAAAAAAAAAAAAAAATACAACAGTATGTAACTTTGGTTGGACAAGAGATATGTACTTTAATTACACTTTTAGATGTTTGTTTGTTTTTGTTCATTGTTTTTAATTTTTGTAATAGTACATCTGCCTAGCAGCAAACCTCTGATCACTGTATTAAAACTAACATAATATCATCTGTTGAAACCCTGGAGTGCATAAAGTCTGCATTTAAGTACACGAGTGAATACCCTTCTGGTCCTCAGAAGATGATATAAATCATGAGTAATAAAAAGTAGAACATTTACAAGAATACCAACCTGCTCTACGAGATTTCGGGAAGCAACTTGTCTTAGACATGACTCTCCCTGATCCTAGCTATTAAGAACCAAACAGATGCAGATCAGAAAGTATGCTGTCCTCAAAGTTTAATATCCCACAACCGAAAGTTAATAGTTGAAGATCACAACAGTGATAGTGGCATCATTTATCACTTAAATCAAGTTCTGTAACCTCTTCATTGTACAAAAATAGCAGCGTAGAGCAACTTCCAGATATTGAATACAAATCTACCGTTCGTTCGTGGTAGTGAAATCAAATTAACTGGAGAGTAATGCCAGCAACTGTTTCTGAGCCACTAAAATGTCACCACAAGGTACACATCACATGAAGCATTCAGATGTAATGCCAAACATCGTTCCGCCCAGGTCAGATGAAGCTAGATAGTACTATTAATCCAAAAGTTCACACGATACAAAATAAACGTTCCAGAACATGATTAGATATATATATCTGTGGATCTATCTGTATTATTTTAGACCTGCCTGCCTGCATGCAGCACATGTAACGCCTCGGGGGTGAAGGATAGAAAGTGACTTCTGTTTAATCAGTACAACCTGTCATAGGGATCGAGACAGGAGCTAGGGCAGAGAGAAACAAACTTCAATCATCCCTAATAAGAGAATTGGACAATAATTGTGACAAGGTTAACGCAGGCTACGAGTCATACCCTGGGAGGAAGTACACGTATTATACCGGTGTGATTTTCGGGCGGGGGGGGGGGGCAGCTACAGCAAGCACTTTGGGGCCTCGGGAGTACCTTTATAACATTTTATTAATTTATTATTAGCATTCAGCTAACATTTATGAACAATTCTTTCTTTTTATTTTCATTTTATTTATTTATTTTTATTTCATTTATTTATCTTTTTGGGGGGAGAGGGGTGGGGTTTATAGCCTCATTGTTTCTTTATGTTACATAGATGTCGAAATTAATAACAGTAGAAATAAGTAAGGAATACGTCCTTCAAACTATCATTATTCTTGAAAATAGCAAATTGATTTGCCATTTACTTTCTAAATAAAAATTCTAGAATAAATGTGAACAAATCTGGCACAGATACATGTACATGTACATATACATATCAGTCAAACATGAAGGGTTCTTTCAAACTTGGCGCAGATACCTCTATGACTAAAGCTGTACAAAACATGTTTTCATGATTCTAAAAAAAATCATGCATCTTAGATGTCATGTTGTCATGTGTTTGTCAAATATATATTTACTACAGAGTGACCTATAATTATTTTAGAAATTGAGACATCACATGGCATTAATGGATTAGACTTGCAGAGGATTATTAAGTCGAGATTAACAGTTATCTAAGACTAAGGCTGAATTAATCTGTAACTTACTCATGCATAGATCTCAGGTCTCAGTTAACATGTGACACTGAGGCTCAATTTTGGTATGGCACGGAATAACATGATCACGATTTAAAAATAAGTTTAATTTGATCCATGTTCTAAATGTGGAAGATCTCAATATATTAAATGGAATCTGGTTTTTTAAAGGAAAGTCATGTGCAAACAGTGCAATCACTTCTTCTCATGCAATACATATTCAAAGCTGTCTGCCTGAAATGCAACGCAGCTAGCAAAAAACGAAAATAAAAACAAAACAATAAAAACAAAACAAAGCTAAATAAAAAACAAAACAAGGCAAAATAAAACAAATTTTAAAAATAACACACAGGAATGGAGAGGGATTCAATTTAGATACCGGTAAGTTCAATGAAATCGCTGGTGAAAAAAACAAAAACAATGAAATATAAAAATAATAATAATAATAATAATAAATTGTTTATTTAAATATCGCTATATCCAATTTACAACTGATCAAAGCGCTTTACAAAACAAATACATCAATGAATTAAAACTCAACAAAATATGATAGAGAATGTAATGCAGATAATTATAATGTAAATAGGTGTCTTTTGAGATGTTTCTCAAAAATTAATAAGAGAAGTCTCACTTTACAAGTACATGTACATGTACCGTAAATTCCAAGAGAGCATGTGTTTACAAAACTAATAATTTTTACCTGGTATAGTGAGTATAGGCCTACATGTAAAGAGTGGCATATAGGCCCTACTTATAACAAGAATCTTTCGCTACATGAACATTTTGCACTTTGTTTATAAATGGACAAGCATTTCCACAGCAAGAATCTTTGAGAATTTCCAAAATTAACTGTTGCAATTCATTTATTTTGTAGAAGGAAAACTATTAAGTTTTGGATCACTCACAAAGTTTGCAAAAGTTCATATTTATAAACAAAAGTTTCTGGTTTATAGTATTATAGTTATTGCAGACTTTCCAGACTGGGTGGTTTGAAATAATAATTTAGAAAAATTCTACAGATACCTAAGCCTTATAGACAGCCGCCTTCACTGAAATGAGATACAGTACTTTTTTTCTTCTTTAATATAGGGGCAGAAATTTTGTTTGGCCTAGAAGTTGGCATTATTTAGTTCTGTTGCTAACTGAGAACAAGCATACCACAGTACAAATGAACCATTTAATGTCCATGAAAGAAAACTATTGAATTTTGGACCACTCACAGAGTTTGCAAAAGTTCATATAAACAAAAGTTTCTGGTTTACAGTATTACAGAATTTGCAGGCTTTCTGTACTACTGTAGGTAGTATAAAATAGTTATTTTGAAATATTCTACAGATACCTCCACTGAAATGAGACAGGGTGTGTTGGGTTTTTTTCTTCTCATTTTAGGGGCAGCAAATTCTTTGGCCTAGAAATTGGCTTTATTTGGTCCTATTGCTTACCAAAAACAAGCATACCACAGAACAAATGGACCATTTAAAAAGTGAAACTTTGTCCATGAACGGTGAGGAGAAAACTTCTGCACTTGTCAAAGTGATCCACAGAGGACCCACTGAACACCCCTGGAGGCCCCGTGACCTTCATGACCTTAATCTTGAGGACACTGGGGTCAGCATTGGTACAAGTGTTGACCTAAAATCCCAGGTCATGCAATAAATGCAAACTTACGCTAACAATGGTTAGTCTGTCTCATCAGACCCCAACTTTGAGTCGATGCATTACCAGTAGTACTTTGATCCATTGGAATGGATGCTAATTCCCCATGAGAAGAAAAAATACTGATCAGGTAAACTTTCGTAATAATAATAATGAAAATCACTTGATACTCCTGGCGTTCCACAATTACTTAAAAACATAATAATAATGTATTGTACGAGGCCCATAGCTTTAATTTTGTATATGTATGTATTTTTAAAAACAATGTCACTTTGGGGGCTCAGCGTTGGGCCAAGTAATCATTTTCTAAATTGTCTTACAAGTTGATAAATAATATTTGTTTGGAAAGTTTTCAATCCACTGAATATTCTTATTACTGCTACGTGTACAGACCTGAAAAGGTCTTTTATTGTGATATGAAAAGACTACATTTGTAAGTCAAGGGTGAGTGATATGATGAGAGATTTATTTCTCTGAGCAGAACTTATATACTTTCTGAGTGAGCTAAAAGAGTTCTTTAGTCTTTTTTCACACATTTATTTTCAGAGGAATGCAGAAAATGCAAAGGATGTGTGCATTGTCAATTTATATGAATGCTTTGAATAGCAGATTGATGAGGTTTGTCAGTAAGTTTGCACAAAGAAGCCCATTACAATCTATATACATACAATTAAAAACAAATTATTATGCGCTTCACTAAAGTATATACTGTCCTTCCACCTAAAGGCTTAAATTATATATTTATCAAGCTTGGAGAAAAAAAATGCCTCTAATGATCCAACAAAGGAGTAAAGACCATAAAAGAATTATTTTCTGTTTCTCTTGTCTTTTCTTCAGGGCTGTATTCTGTAAATCTCCAGTGCAAAGAGCAGACTTTTGTCCAACCAAATTAACCTGTAAGTACAAATATTTGCTAACAAGTGGATTATCCAATTGGGTCAATTATCCAACCTTGTGAAACCTCAGGTCATTCTTACCTGCCAGGTTTTGCAAATTTGACTTGACAAATGCTACAAGTTCATAGCTGGGTATGCAGGGATTGGTTTGAATTTACTGATACACAGCTATTTGCTTGATACTTTTTATGACAGGGTTTTAAAAAGATGTTGAAACCCTTGATTGTGACGGTACAAAAGTGGGTGACATTAAGGGCTTTTAGATTTGCGTGGACTGATACATGTGACGACAGACGTCCATTCAAGGCAGTGCATTAAAAGGACGTCGATCGTAGCAATCCACGTTGTCGTTGTGCAAATCTAAAAGTCCCTATTGATAAACTACATATCAAATACACTCAAGCGAAGCTCCATGATGTTTTAAAAAGATTACGTAAAGCTTGGCAGAATAATTTTAAACCTTGTACAGTAAATGTTGATACCCTAGTCACATTGACGGGACAGATAGCAGACTGAAAACAGAATGAACACAATATTACGTTAACCCAAGGCCCATGAATCGGTCAGTCTGGACTTAGTTTGGTGGTAGTTTGGTGGTATGACCGATGTAAAAAATACTACCTCCACGACTCTCATTTCAATAATTGTACTTGAGTTAAGCCAGCTTGAATTCTAAACCTCGCTATTTCATGGTTCATTTCCCCTTACCGGTATTCGTTTTTATTCACTTATTATTATCAATTGCCCCGATGTTGATTCAGATGATTAGGGAGGAGATTTTCATTCATTCATTTATTCATCCTTTGAGGTATAAAATGCTGCATTTCCTCTGATTTTGTTTGTAAAACCTACTTGAACTTAATGCAAGAGGTCAAAAGTCAACAATACCATCTCTACAGCTTTTTTCAGCTCCACAATAGCTGATAATAAAAACAACTTTTCCAATGAATCAATGCATAATGCATTTCAATCAGCATTAGCTTTTCACAAACCGCAAAGCCACGATAACTTGCTCCCTCCTAAAAACAACTTTGGAAATCGCTGACTGCTGGTTGCCGAGTTACACATGCACTTAGATTTAAATCTATGGCTGCTTTTCTTACTACACTTTCAAGAAAGCAACTTTATATGATGTGAGTTTCAATATCAAGCCAAAATTCGCAAAAGGATTCGACAACAACAAAAAGATACTAAATACAATATCATAAATCATTATCCACAAAGAAAAGAGGCATGTTTTTCAAAGAGAAACACTAAATCCTGTTAATATTCAGGCCTACAGGTACTAAAGAATATCATAATCCTTGACTGCATCCTCCCAAGATCCTACTTCCATCACAGCAATGATTCTCAATTAAAACAAAGTGACAAAGCCAAATTAAGTCCAGTCTTTAGAAGATGACCTTTATCAAAAAAACATACCTCTGATAGTAGGTAGCCTCTGCTCCTTGCCTAGTCTCAATCGCGCCCTAAATCTTTGATGGCGGCGTCTCATATACGGCACATATGCATCCATCTCCCACGGACTATATATCTCTCTCGCTTCCTTTAGAGGAGCAATCTCTTGTTTTAATCGTAATTAGAAATATTCCTGCATCACAGCCCCCGCGCTCAGGAAACTACGATCCGAAATGTCTCTAAGATCTTACGTTTCACAGAGATTGTTCACTGAGTGATGCGACTGTTACGAGCATAATCCCACTAAGCTGATAAGTTTTTATTTCATAGCCAAGTTTAAAAACAAAATGGGAAGAGTGTGAGAAGAGAGAAAAGAGAGAGAGAGAGTCAAAATAGAGAATTAAGGGACATTTGAATAGGATTCATTGATGGGAGAGTATGATATTGACTCGCCAGGTCTTAACGGCAAGATGCCATGATTTGATTATGGGAGGCCTTAAAGGAAAAGTGATTAGGAATACAGTTTGGCTTTGACTGTGAATGAACTGATAAATGCCTATGATATCTCGCATTGCACATATTTGATTCTTTGGGTAATCTAGATTACTTTAACGGCTTTCATGTTCTCATAAATAGTGCAAAGCAAAACAATGAGTGATAAGACGATAAACATCTAATATGTCCGTTGACCTAGCTGTTCAGTAAAATTAGGCCTAACACTGTTGGAACAATTTGCAAGCAGCACATATAGCAAAATCATCTAGTCTTCCAAAATATATATATACTGATTGTATACATTTCAGTGCTTCAAGTGGTCACTTTTCAGTTATTCTTTAATCATTTATGGGCATAAACGTACCACATGACTGAATTTCATTGCTAAATCAAGCAAATATTGATGCAGTCATTCCCAGGATATGATGAATTACTTTATATACTAGGATGTTGATCTATCATGACAAGATAATGTATAAAGCTAGGGGTTTTGGTGGATGATATGAAATTTACACAATATAAACTGAACAAGAAAACACAAAAATATTCACTTGAAGAAGTCTTCCTTAATTTTCTGGCAAGAAATTTGGTCCAATCTAACTTTATTGGATGTTGCCTTTAAGTTCTCCACGTTACAGGACTTCTCACTCAATAATTCCAGGTAACACTTTATGCAGCCAACCAAAAAAAATCATGAACTTGAACCAAATTGCACTTTTGACAAGCCTTTTTTTTTAACATGTGTTGAATACATATCAAGCTGAGCAGAGAGCAGCATGTGGGCTGAATCAAGAGCTCAATCAAGGCAGTACAAAAGTCAACCTGGTTTAAAGGTAATACAAAGTTTCGGGAAATTTTGAAAATTTGGCGTATAGTGATTCTTTACAATTTTGATATATTTGGATGCCCCTGTGGATGTACACTTCTGCTTTCGAGAAAAATTGAATATAAAAATTTACTGGTGCTCCCGGTAAATTTTGATAAATTTCAAATAGCGCCTATGGACATACAATGATAGCTGCGACCATGAAATTCAGAATATGTAGTTGTGATATATAATTTCCAAACGGGAATAGTTAATTGGTTGATTTTAGTCAAGAAACATTGTTTTATAGCTTAATTAATATCTTGACCTTGAGAGGGAGCTATACATCATAATGAGTTTATTATTTACAATTTCATAACTTAAGACTTGATTTCAACCGTGACAACAATCACTGAATATTGTAGGATCGCATATGCTTCCAATATGTTCATTTGAACCAAATTCATGACCCCATACCAAAACTTTGTATTACCTTTAAAATGGGTTGACTTTAATAGCATTCATGAACCTCTTACCCCATATAATCTTTTTATTTTTCGAAGATATGATGAAATATGGTCTTACTTTGTATTTTTTATTTTCCAGTGTGCAATCCTTTTGTGGAATTTTACTTTATTGTACACTTGTAAATGTATAAAGTGTTCTCTGTGAAAGTTAAATTGGGCATTTCTTTTATACCAAGGAAGACATTGGCTTCAGGCTACAGCTTTTTTTTTTTTAATTTATGGGGGGGGGGGGGGTGCTGACTTTTGGACCAACATATATACATGATCTCATTTGTCCAAAAAGTGTTCCACTTTACTCTTTAACAGATTGAAAATCATGATGGAAATGATTTCCCCACACAGACAGATTTAGGGTGAAGTCGGAACGATGAAATTGGATGTGTCGCATGCTTTAGTCCAATCCGCTTCAAAAGGTTCTATCTTGATATATATATCCTTAGAGCTTCAAAAACAAACAGAATCATTCAAACTTCAAGGAAATTTCCTTAAAACTTATGAGAAAAAAAACTAACTTCATAGATCATGGATCAGGAATAGATATTCCCTTGTTAGATCTGTATTGACAGCTTTTGGGGGTATTTTCACTTAAAAAGAGAACAATGTCCCAGCAATCTTACAATATGGAATCTCTTCCTGTGCGTGTTCAACAAGTTCCTATCAAACTTTCTGGCACCCATGCTAATAGAGATTTATCAACCCACACTCAATGTCAATGGTAAAATGAGTCAATGACCCAAAAAATAAAACGCCCAGACAACCTCTATATAATATTATCTTTACCCGTCTTCCTGGTACAAACCCAAATATTATGAATCATACCATACTGTATAAAAGCTTCAATTAGGCCGATGATGATAAATGGAGACACAGAGGTTGTTAGAATCACCAAAAATATAAAAAAGTGAAATCAATCCCATTCAAACTAAAATGGAACTAGTTGGAGCAACTGGGTGTAATGGTTCATCCAAAGATAAAATGAGGATCATGAAGTTAATATCAAGTAATCATATTGTCAATCACTGTATAAATAGACCGTGGAGCATAAACAAATGATATCAGAAACCCATGTCCATGAATGTCTAGAAACAAAAGCAAACAATGTTCATGGAGGCTAAAACGTCATGCATGCCGAACATATGTGTGTTCATGTGATATGGCAACCAACCTTTCGTTTAATCAGCTCCTGAATTTTGGAATGCTCTTCTTTGTGACAATTAAAGACATATTTTTCCATTGATCCTTCAGAGAAACCGCTCTGCAAATTTGTAATTTCTTAAAATAATGTTTTGTACTTTCATTATGCAAACCCTTTATATATTTATTGAATATTCTCGTTATTTATTCCATTATGCATTCAACAAATCTAAATTTGAAAATTATCAACATTATAAAGGCAAATAATGCAACAAAATATCATATGATATCAGACAAGGGGGCATTAAATCTGTGCATATGAATTAATGCTATAAAATATACCTACTGTACTTGTATTTTTGTATGCAAAGGTTATAGTTTGTTTGTTTGTTTGTTTTTTGATTGATTTTATTTCTGCGTTCAAAAATATACAAATTCAAATCCAAAGTACAAAAATTCCAACAATAACAAATACAATGAATAAAATGTTTACAAAACTAATTAAATGGAAAATCATGTAATACGATAAACATGTACGAAGCATACAAATAAGATAAGAAATATGAAATATTTTCAATAAATTAGAGAGGTAATTTAGAACGCAGGAGACCACCATTCACACGGATCCGTCATAATTTAAATTTTAAGTTTGCGAAACCTCAAAGTTGTATAAAACAACTAGTCAACAACCCACAAGCACAACGATGGTTCACATAGGACCGAAACAGTATTCAAAGTTAACTACAAACTTGGGAAGCATTCATTTCAACTACAAGCTGGCGTAACCTCAAATTAAATTGTGTCCACACTTCACATGAGGACCCCCAGCTACTTGTAACTATTATCATGCTAACCTGAAGATGTGTCGTAGTTTGTAACTTTGAGATAACTTAAAGTTTCGTAACCACTCGTACATCTGCACAGTCCCTAACTACAAAACACTGTCAAGTTTGAAACGATAACCTTTACTTAAATTTAAAGGTAGTTCGTGTGAACCTCACTATTGTCTCTGGTTTTCCATCCTGGCCATAACAAATGCCACAGAGCGGATGAACAGGAGCCTTGAAATAACTTTCAAGGTCAGACAATTGTCTTTGAATACGACTTCCTAATGACCATTCCCTGTCAGAGTTTGTGAGTTTAATATCAGTAGGATAGGGTTGTTTGGACCTCAGAGACGAGACGGAAATCAGTGATTTGATAAGTCTGTTTGTCCCATTGGGCTGTGGATTTTGATGTCTGTTTGTTGTGAGAGATATCCTATGTATTGAGTATGCCACAATAGGCCTATTCATACTGCAAAAAACCTAATGTGAAATACCATTTGCATTACTGGAAAAGTCAATGTATAATTGTCTGTATATGCTTGCCATTAAAACATTCACGTTCTGAGTAGTGCGCATGCGCGACTTGTTGTGCTCTGCACGCCGTAGTTCAAAAGTAAGGAGAGTCGCATAGGCAAAGGCAAAAACCGGAATAGTTAACAGATGTTTTGCGCGCGAACATTTACACTGTAGGTTTTTTTACTCGCAGTGTAAATGCCCCTGGTATCTGATTTAACAATCACAGAACAAATTTCCTTCCAGACTGTAGAAAAATATTTACTATTGAAGATCTGTCGCATGAAAATCAATTGCTAACCAATCCTACATCATATAAGAGTCATCAATATACGTTTTGTTCAATATGTGTGTAACTGTACATCAGTTTTTTTTTTACTTTCTAACATTTTATTTTACTTACAAACATATTTGATATTCATCAGCTGCAGAAGATAACACATCTACATCTAACAAGCCAATAATGCACCATTTTTGCTGTTGTTATTTACCTCTTTATAGCAGATACATGTAGATGTCTTTGTATGAACTTGAACAGGGCATCCAAACAGGATTTCGCACAAAGGGTCACTCTAATTTCATAAATTTAGTAAGTTACTACAGTAAAATCCCCAAAATATATATGAAGCACCAAAAGCAATTTCACTTTCCCACTGTTAACTCTAAAGTTTATTTTTAAACCAAGCAGCTAGCACAAAGAGTAGGCCTAATTGAATTTTTGCCCAGACTCCAACAAAGAACGAATTTTGATGAGTTCACTTTGATAAGAAGTGATGCAGATACTTTTAGAAGACACTGTCTACATTTATCAGAGTTTGTTCACTATGATGATTGAGAACAGGCAGCATTTCCTTGAACTGAACAGATTAAATTACCATAAAGGACATGCTGGTCAATTCATAATGAACTGGGGCCATAGAAAATAGACATCCATTCACCCATCTTCCTGTATACCAGAGCCATGTATGGAAGTCCCATAATTCAACAGTGCACGGAGGAAGGGGAGATAAAGCCCCGTTCACATACTGTAAGTCGTGGTAAACTAAATGTACCACACCAAGATAATTGACATCTACATGTATGTGTGAATAAATGGCAAGTGGGAGTGAAAAAGAACAGTAACAGCACAACAAAAGTCCTACCTTGGTGTGTGCACTTATCTGTGTGTAACTCCTTGGTTTTTAAGATACGCAATTGTGAAGTAAATAACATCTTATTTTGCCAAAGTTGTTTTTATTACAATACATGTACATGTATATGTGAATAAGGCTACAGTGGTGAGGCTACTTTTTGCCTGAGAAAGTATAGGCCTGGTCCCACAGAAACCTACATTTACAACGTGTAACACTATATTAATAGTCAATGATTAAATATATGCCTATATATAGTTTGTTATACTTTTATATATGTCATGAGAAATTCTATATAAACAATTTTTTTTAAAACTTCAATTGCTATGATTTTTAAATCGAAAAGTAATACAAATTCTTGACTCACAAGTTTTGTGAATAACTTTCCTAGGGCACGAACTCCCCTGTTAAATCTGTCAGTGATCAAATTGAATGGATACAAATGAATGTCATCAATGCCACTATGCTACCTCGTTACCATTAGGATATAATTGGTTGTTAGTTCGGCACCTGATTAGTATGAATGAAGATGAATATTTACCATCTTTACGAAGAATGTCAAGCATCCAGAGAGAAAGCTTGGCGGTACGCCAATTCCATCCTTTCTTCAATCGTAGCGGCATCTTGATGAAGAGAGGGGCGTATTCCTCTTGAAATACTTAAGTCTCAGGTACCTCCTCCTACACTGTACATGTAGATGAAGTTTTAAAGTGGTAATATTCCTTTCCAGTAATTGTGAATGGATAGTCACAAACTCTTACATTTGTAATCCCAAAAGGCAAAATCACAAGAAAGAGATCAACAGTCGCAAGATTGAAAGAATGGCATTGATAAATCCAAAGTTAATCCTGATTCAGGTCAAAGAGTCGGTTGATGCTGTAGAAATTTAGAAATGATTTATGGCAAAATCCAAGCAAATTTCAGAAGTATCCTACGATTAACAACTGACCAGCCAGCAGACTTCAAATATCCATTTCAAGAATACCAAATCACTGTATGATGTATCAGATTCTTAAAGTACAAACTGATAAATGCCTTTTTCTTTCAGAGAATTTCTATGACAGAAGCATCCATAAAGACAAAAAATACTGCAGAAATACCAATCCTGTATGAGTCTACATAATTACACAAGTTCTCATGCCAAATAGACATATCACAATTATTGTGACAGAACGAAGGTTTATGATGGATTAAGACTCAGATTAAGAGCTTTATCCATAAGATGGAACTGAGGCCCATTCAATTCTTTACATTCAGCTGGTTGATCCACAGACAAACTATTCTTCTCAAAATGAGGTCACATCAACATTTGAAACTTCCTCCAGACAAAGTCAAGACAGTATTGATAATAATATCAAAAAATCAAGTTTCCTGATGTCCTTTTAAAAATGGTAAGGTTTCCTGGATTATAGTAAGAATCCACTCATCCGGTTCAGTTTTACAGATTATTCCTTGCTTTTTCAGCATATGGTGAGCTTATTTTCTAGTACCTGTATGTATTTCAACAAACAGCTCCTTCATGTTTCACGTATCACAGAATGTTCCAACTTAATGAATCCACAAAGTCAGTTCATACTTTCAACCGTTATTGTTGAAATGCAAAGAGAAATCAGAAAAGCTTTGATCACAAAAAGGTACAGCTGAGGATGAGTTCAGAACGATGACTCCAGTGTGTAAGATCAGTCCCTAATGACAAAGAAATCCCTTATCGTCGACCATCCCCTTGTTAATAGCTGCTTGATTTTCCATCCACCCAGGCCCACGCCTACTCGATCGCTCAAGACCAAATATAAAGCTTTCGCTACAGTGAGGTCATTTTCTTAATCCTTAAATCGCCCCTTCGTCATCAGCAGCAGCAGTAGCAACAGAAGCGATTTTTATAACCTCGCATTGCCCCAGGTGTACGGACATCGGGTGTTTGAACAAAGATCCCTTGATGATAAAATGGAGATATCACAGGTATGCTGAGTGAGTAAACGTAAAAGTATGTTTCTGAATGTTCGTAGATAGAAGACGTGGACTCCTGGATGATTCAAAGTGACATCTTCAGCAACTGACAGCTTATCGGCAGAGACAGGCGCATCACATTGATGAGTAGCCAGGTCAATAATGGAACAGTAACTAGAGCATGTGGATCATGTAGTAAGCCATACAACAGACTCCTCTCTCTCTTTTACTGTTTGATAATTGGATGAAATAATACCAAAGTGCTAGAACCCAAGTCAAACACCTGGGAAAAATTAAGCTCTGGCCACAAAATACATGCTGCATAAATCAAGAGTATGGTTGCTACTACAGACCATAATACAGTACACACCCAAACTTTATTGTTCTGTTGGGAGGCACGAACTTCACTGAAGGTCTTAACAAATATTTCTGATTCCTCTAGGAAAACTGACGATGTAGATAACAATGATTTCCTTGAAAAGTTGAGCAATATGCTGAAGGTACTTTGAAGAATCCTGACGCATCGCTATCAATACAGGAGATATTGATCCACCCATGAAAGACTGCATCCAGAAGAATTTCTAATAATGAACTCTGCTTCAGCTAAACAATTTCAGAACAGACCATACATCTTCACTATTAAATCTCTATAACTAAAGTCCATCCTGAATAACACAATCATGAAATGCAGAATCCTTGTCAGTAACAGCTGACCTAGCTGTGCCATTCAGAGTTCAGCTACTTTATGGTATCCATCCAGCAAGTCATAATTCATATCGCTCATAACGCTATGATAACCATGGATTCTTACATCTGCCTGACCTCCCCGGGTTCAGTAGTATATCACGCAGAGATTAATTCTTCCTGCTTGTGAACTCAGCAGTAGGTCACTTTTTTCATCCTCTTGGAATGAGGCTACCCTAAAATTGGGTTACAACAAACCAAACACCAATTCTTCAAGACAAGTTTTTACGAGGCAGTTATTTCAAGCGAAATACGGATTTTTAGTTTGCAAGAGCAAATATTTGTTTAACCCTGAAATGTTGAGACTTCAGAAATACAAGACAAATTAACTCAATCAAAAGCAAACATTTTCCCTTGAACAATTCTTTCTTATGATTTACTATTCTTCTTCCAGTTTAAAAATGTTGTCAATTAGTATGCATCCTTACCAAATCAAGTGAACCACTACCAGTCTCTCTCAAAGTTAATTATCTAAAAACCAAGATGAATACATGAATGACCGGTAAAATCCAGGTGAGTGATCAGCCGTTCTAGAAGATCATGTCACAATTCAGGAATGAATTGACACAAGTTCAATCCACCAGGTGATCTCATTCTTTGATTGATTTCATCTAATGAACTCTGAATCTGATTATCTACAAACACACCCCACATGGGCTCCTGATGGGGGTCAATAACACACAATACCTACGCACTGCAACATTGGCTACGGGAAGAAAATTATCTGAGACGACCAACTGACCCAGCAGGCAATTAGGCAACGAGATGACCAGCAATTACTTCCTAATCTGGAAGTCATTAAATGTCTTGACTGGATTTAAACAATGATTATGATTTTAAGAAACCTGTCTAAGGGTGCGTTCAATCGAATTTTCGAAGCTAGAATCACAAACATGAATCACAATTCAAAACGCCGTTACAAAAAGCAAGGTCACTGCGGTTTGCGTTCAAGCGATTTTTCATCAACGCTGATTCTAGCTCATTGCGAGCCAAACCACTGCACATCACACTGCGCAGTATGGCCCAGGAACTTCGGCGCGCGCTTTCTGGAATTGTTTACGGCCGACTGTCGACTGCTGTTTTGAGCATAGATCGCAATAATAAGACAAAGAATGAGAAGGTGATAGAAGGAAGAAACAAAGAATAACATAAGGAAAGACAGAAAGACAGAAAGAGAGAGTGATAGAATGCTTAAAACAAAGAATTACATAAAAGGTGATAGAAGGAAAAACAAAGCATAACATAAGAATAGAAGGAAGAAACAAAGAATAACAAAAGAGAAGGTAATAGAAGGAAAAAACAAAGAATAACATAAAAATAGAAGGAAGAAACAAAGAATAACATAAGGAAAGACAGAAAGAGAATGTGAAAAAAGGAAGGAACAAAGAATGACATAAGGAAGAACAGAAAGAGAAAGTGATAGAATGATTAAAACAAAGAATAACATAAGAGAAGGTGAAAGAAGGAAGAATCAAAGAATAACATAAGGAAAGATAGAAAGAGAAAGTAACAGAATGATTAAAACAAAGAATAACATAAGAGAAAGTGATAGAATTATAAAAACAAAGAATAGCATAAGAGAAGATGATAGAAGGAAGAAACAAAGAATAACATAAGGAAAGACAGAAAGAGAAATTGATAGAATGCTTAAAACAAAGAATTACATAAGAAAAGGTGATAGAAGGAAAAAACAAAGAATAACATAAGTATAGAAGGAAGAAACAAAGAATAACATAAGGAAAGACAGAAAGAGCCAATGATAGAATGATAAAAACAAAGAATAACATAAGAAAAGGTGATAGAAGGAAAAAAACAAAGAATAACATAAGAATAAAAGGAAGAAACAAAGAATAACATAAGGAAAGACAGAAAGAGAAAATGATAGAAGGAAAAACAAGGAATAACATAACGGAACAGGCCACGATGGTATAGTGAACGCAAATTGCATGCAAAGCGGGCGCGCGGTTTTTCCCAAACCGGAAGAGACTTCGTCATACAATCATGATTGAGAACTCCGTCCGTTCAATCGAATTTTAGCGACCGTGATTCTTTTGAATCATGATACAAAACGCATCTTTTTCAGCGTTTCATGTTTGTGTTTTCAAACACGTTTATTTTTACGACCGACGAAAAAATCGCTTGAACGCATTGCGTTTTAAACTAAACGTCTTTAGAAACCGTGATTCTAGGGTGAAAAAGTGTCGATTAAACGCACCCTAACTGGTATCAATGATTCCTATGGGTTGCAATACTTCCTCTGATTTGACTTCATTACTGTTGAAATAGAAAGGTAGAAGACTCCATCAGGTAATTCCAAAATTCTTCAAACAAACTTTCGCTGCTTAAAATAATGTATTAGCTGCATGTCTCTTCAGTTTTAGATACGACTATCCTGACATGTCTGAAAATTCAGGCAAAGGTTACTGAAGAGGAAAACATGGGAAGAACTTTTTGTTGCAAACTGTTGATGGATAATACATGTACACATGTAGGTCTTCAGATGAATGACGTTGTTGGTGGTGGGTTGGGATCTCAAGACGGCAGGTGTGCCGAGATAAAAAGGAGAGGTGTCTATTGACACCTCAATGACCACAGGCTTGATGATACATGGACCTACTTCAATTATTAAGTGTACCGTGAAAATAAAATGTCAACCCCATGCAGGAAAGATAAAAGAGAATTCTCAGACACATGCATGTGCACTCACTCTCCTCTTTGATAATGATCATGTGACTTCTATTAAAGTAACACCAAGCTTGTAAAGGCAGTAAAGTAATTAACTGATCAAATGGTTTCTTCAAAGGTCTGAACGCATGTCATACTGATGGCTATTCTAGCAATACCAAGCTTTTCACTGCTGTTTTTAAAAGTCATAACCTGATAAAACAATGTTTCTTGAAAGGCCTTAAAGTTCTGTGATACTGATGGATGTCATGAAGCACATACTTGAACAAATCCTTTGTAACAAAAACTGCCCTCTACACTTATCACCTGAGCATCTACACTTGAAATTCTAAATACCGGTAATTCATAGCTGGAATGCAATTAAGAAAAATGTATCTATTATAATCTCAAAGTTAATGAATGCCCACAGGAAACTTGAAATATATTGCTGTACATGTGCAACATCTTTGCCAACATCATTATTCTGAGGGCTTGATATAATTCTAACATGGCAGTGATAAATATGACGAATAGAGCAAATTAGTAAATTTTCTTTATCGTTCTTACAATTCTAAATTGTCCTTTTACATTTTACACATTTCATCTAATGGGAACATATACCGGTACTGCACTTTGTTTGGTTATGAAGTATCTCAGATTATTTCTGAGTTTTCATCAATGACCAGCAGGCTCTAAAAAATCTTGTGCGGCATTTCTCAAAGTTGCTTGTTCTGAAAACATCACAGTTCCAGCATAAAAAGAAACTAAGTAGTTTAGTCTACTTCGACTTTCATGGCCTCAAGTAATGTTTAGACATGTTTTCTCAGCACAGAACAAATTCATAGGAAAGCCTTATACCTAATGTAAAAGCAGGTTGGCCGAAATGTCAATGCTTCGATTTCAAGTTAATTTCCTGGCTGAGAAAGTATTTAATTCGATCACTTCACACGATGTCATTACAGTGTGAAAACAGCGTTTTGGAGGGTCACTGGCCGAATAGAAACAAGCTCTGTGTTGCCCTATACTATAGAATATGTCTCGTGTTTTTCCCTCTCCTATTTGGTACATTTACACCGAACATGAGAGAATACATGAAAAAGAACATGAAATTCATTGGGAGTCTATTTGTCAAACTTCTATACTAGCTGCAAAAGTTGTTGGATGAACTTTTAAGGATATTCTGACATCTCCATAGTTATTGTACTTTTGATCAAGGCTTCACTTTAAAAGTCAAGAATACACGCAGGTTTGCACTTGCCTACATGTTATGAAGCCTCTTCTGAATTAAAATATATTCAAGCTAGTTATTCAGAAATTCAGTGAAACAATTTTCTCTCTAACTCTATACACCTGTGTGTATCCTTTTTCTTGAGTACCACAGAAATAGGAATTTAAGAAATGTGATCACAGAGGGGCAGGGCATCAGTACATCAACAACAAGTTAATTAAAATATGGATAGTCCAACAAGAAAGATTATTCAAATGCACATAATCTATTAATATCCATGGTATGAGAAGGCATGCCGAAAGTAGTGGTCCCATAACGGAGGTTCCGAGTTCAAAATCAGGTTGTTGCGCCTGTGGTAAGGCACTAATACTCAACTGCAACATTTCTTGGATAGCACTTTAATACCTAAAGAGCCAAATGGTTATTTGCCTACTTAAAGGCCTACTTGTTTTCTTAGCAAGGTAGAATAGAATCATCACAGAAAAATATCACCATCCAAAGACAAAAGCCACGAAAATGACATTGAACTAATTAAATCCTTTATACCAGAGAAATCTTTTATGTGCAAGAAGTCTTTCAACAATGTACATGTACACTACATGTACATGTAGTTCTCCCAAAACTCAAGTCAGAAATCCAAGATAAAATTAATCCACACTGTCACAGAAAGTCCAAAGCAACAAGAGATTGTAGAAAAAACTTGCAGTTCCCATCAGGCTAAAATGGATCATCAACAAAAACTATCAAGGAAAAGTCCAATTCACTGATATTCTGTAATTCCCACCTCAAGACTCCATGCAGATGTACATTAACCCTCCATGAAGGGGAGGGAAACTCTCTGGATCAGGCTCTGGGTCTCCTCGTTACACTTACACTGATTCATTCTTCAAATAGACACACTACAACTGATCTATTCATGGTTAAACAACCTACAGGTATGAATGGGATTCCTCTCCTTATTGTGGCTGGTCATTCTAAATGAGAATTCTGGAGGACAACAATAACAACTTGTTGGTCCTCACACCATCTCCATTCAACAGTGAGAATTGATGCCAGGGAAAAGGGGTGTCTTTCTGTTACAAGTATTTGTGTCTAGCTTCATAGAAACCATCAATGAAGGTTAACAATAGACATTTCTAGCTCATTTCATGGAGATGTTAATATAGTCTGATAGTTCTTCAACAAATACAAAAAGGGTGAAATTTACAAGAAAGAGCAAATGACTTTATCTTGATATAAAGTAATTACTTGATGCTTGCTTGATTTGAACATAAAGAACTTAAGAAGGAGCTGCATCGATAGGACTTCAAACAATTGTTCAAATTACAAATCACAAAATCAGGAGATGAAAGGGCGTAAATGTGCATAAGAAATTTGGAATAAGTAACCCATGCTTACATGAGAAAAGTTCAAACAATAAACATGTATATTAATACATAGAAAAATGGAAGTGTATATACCCTAACCCTACTTTTCCTTTTCTTCTTTGAACCACATACAATGTATACAATGTAGGATACAAAAAGTAGTTCATGAATGAGGCTCATGCTCATACAAATCTCCCTTAAAATTCAGTGATACAAACTTTTACAGCAAACCAGCCAGTATTTTTAACTCATACTAAGGGGCTGGAATTCTTACGTACCTGTACATGTAATTTTTAAGATATCTCAACTGTAGCATTAGAAATATCTTCTCCTTTATAACTTTATCAACTTTGATCTCTGCTTAATACTTCTCTTTTGTGTTGGTGTGACAACTAGCCGAGTCCTAGAGACCCTGAAAGCATGAGAGATGAGCAAGGTACCTGCATGATATTTGGTGTTGGACAAACTGTTATGCAAACTGTGTGTAAATATTAAATATGCTTGGACAAGTATTGTGTTTGGTGTCATTTTCTTTACAAACTGTTTTTTGTAAATTTTGAGGTGCCTCAAGGGCCCTTGTTAATAGATATAACAATGAAGAAAAAAAAATCATAAAAAGATAGGTGGACGCAGAATGAATATATCAATGGAGAATATTTCATAAAGACCTTATAAACTAGAACTTTTCTATTTTCCTCCTTTTTCCTTTGGTTTTAAATTAGAAATCTGTCTTTTAATCTGTTTGTTCATTACCTCATGATATGACCTTTTATCACATCCTTATAATCAAGAACATTAAAGTAGCTTATAAATTTTAGGCAGAGTTTTTCTGGTAATGAACTGCTGACTGCTGTCTATACAACTCTACTCTGAAATAAGATTATCATTTATGAAACCATCCAAAAAATAATTGTAAAAGGAGTTAAAGATCATACAATGTGGTAAGTTTTTACCTGTATATAAATGTTGTTTTCCTCTTTGTGTTCATAAAATACAACATACATGTAGTAGTGAGTCTAATGACCAAACTCAAAACAAAGCATAATCTGTAACAATGATTGGATGTAATTCAATTTAGGTTTGATTTCAACAATTAGTTTTGCCATGTTCCGCTAGCATAATTAGTTGAGATCTTAAGTGATTACAGTACTGTGTGACAACACCCTAAACTAAGCCTGCAAGCATGATTCACATGTATGTCATCTATTAGCCCATGAATGTGTAACATTTAATATGCCAGCCTTGCCAGGAACTCAGAATAAATTAAGACATCAAGGGATTTAACAACTTATAACAAGACATCTATTTTAGGACTGAAGTAGCTAATGGTTGCTTAATTTGATCTAACAGGGAAAATAAGATTAAGAAATAATATAATATATAATATGTGACAATATGTCAATAAACTATACGTAGCAAAACACTGCTTTTAAGACTTTTAAATCCAATTTAACTTGTTTCTTTCTTTAGTATGTCATTGCATTAACAAAATTAACACACCGACCACTTCACTTATAAATCATCTTTTTTGTAATAAATAATGTTGATGAAGATGTTTATTGTCTCCAATCTTCACAATGTACATGTACATCTCTAAATCAATGAATAAGTATTCATTGTTCAAAACTGCAAACAACACAAACAATTCAAATTGATACCATCTAAAAGGTAATTCACATTCTTTGATCCATGTACATGTACTGTACATACTAACAGTGTTGTTTTGCTGTGACTTTCGTGGATGTAAACAAAGTTCTTTCAGTTATTAAACCCTGAACTATAGAGGGCACTGTGTCACTTTCACACAAATCTCAGGGTGAAAGTGATAGGGATTGCTTTCAGTGGTAAAGAGATTATCACTGAAAGTGACACATTTAATTACTGCATGCTGTATCAGGGAAATTAAAACAACAATGCTAAGAATTCAACTCCATATACATACATGTATGTGCTGTATGTACCAACTGGTATAAATGATCAATGCACAAATTTGGTAATTCTATAGTACATTTGTATATCTACATGTACAACAGTCAGCATGAAGAAAAAAAGTATAAAGTTTGAAGCCTACAATCTTGATACACAAAAGATAATCATGAATGTTAAGCATTACAACAGATTCTTTCAAGTACATTTACATGTTCATGTATGTAAAATGATCACGGCTAAATATGCATGTACATGTATGAAGTTATGAACGCTGTAGAGTCATGTACATAAATACGTTAGAGCATTCACCTGAAAATGAGATTAACTGATCAAGTCATAATCTTCAGTCTAAAAAAATGCCCAAAAGGTCCCAATAATCAGCTCTTAAATGTTCTCAAGGGTGTTGCAGGAAATTCAGGCTTTACTTGGCCTCTTCAGATTCCACGATATACTTGGTAATCAATGTTTGGACAGTTTGACCTAGCCTACAAAACTGATACCTCAAAGTAAGATGGATTGGTCTTCTTGGGGGTGACTTTAAAAAAAAGGAATTGATACAGATCCCAGCAATGATTGCTATCACTCACTTCCATCTCATAGACTCAGGGGTCCCGCTGACGTTGGTTAGACTAAACTGGCAATGTGCCACAGAGATATGACAATATGACAAAAACCCAATTGAACCTTAAAAACTTTCATCCTGTTCCTGAACCTCACTGGTTTGTGGTTGCCCTTCCAACTATACATTGCACAAACAGGTACATGTACAGGTATGGTATACACAAAGGATATTATATACAGTGTATATACGCTTATTGATGACTTTCTTACCAGCCTACATATACATGTACATGTACTTAACTGAACTCTGAGAAGTGACTAACTTTTGTAGCCCAAACATTGTAGAGCAGTGTGTGTAGCGCTTTGTAACCGCAAGGAAAAGGCGCTACATGTATATCAATATCTTTTGATTTAACTTAAACCTTGCGATGTTCAATTTGCACATGAAGTCATGTACATTGTACATGTTATGTGCAAAACAAACAAAATTTAGAGGACATCTTTCAAATGCGACTGTTTATCAACTGGATATTTCCGAAATTATAATTGACTACACTGTGTGAAAAACTTGTTGTAGCTAGAAGTGAAATGCCATTTTATCAATGTATGAAATGTACATGAAGTCCTGATATTTCTACAAGGGCACATGGATTAGATGGAACAGTGCATTTATATATTTCACTCATACAGCTGTACTGATATCAGAGGAGTAACATTTCTTTACCAAGGCACAAAGATCAACCTGTGCGTTGTGGTTTCACCGACATTCATCTAAAGAGTAACATTAAACCATGAGCAACTTACATCTGGGCCCTGTCTTACAAACAGTTGCGATTGATCTATCGCGAGTCCTCTAATCAATCGCAAGTTTGCAGTCTCCTATCTCTTACATGAATGTATTGCAAAAAAGTTGCGGTTGATATTAACTCTTTGTAAGACAGAGCCCTGGAGGGTAACATTCTCTTCCAGGGCACGTAGATGAAGAGGGGCTGCTCCTGGGTACTTAAGATGAATCAGAACCTCTCACGATTTAAAACATACCCCATGGAGGAAGTTACCTCATACACAATGTTGGAAAACATCTGTTTCTTTGTGATGAGCCACACGCATACTGCCTGCATGACAATTACCTTTTCATATCTTCAAGTTTTAAAGGTAGCACTTGGAGTACATTTACATACATGTACATGTATGTAAAAGCATTTCGCCCATCATTTGTAAGTTGTAGCATACACAGACAGTGCAGTATTTCTCGCAATAAATGACGTTAAATGAATTATCATTGGAGAACGTTCGCATATTCTTGTGTCGCAAATGATAACGATACATGTGATGTGAGTGTTTGGGTTGTAATCCATTAAACCAAATACAGGGCTATCAAGCAATCTGGATCATCACTTAAAATAATTGATTCGTCAGCAAATGAAGATATATTTTCATGTCCATGTGTATCCTACCTACATAATTAATAAATACAACCTACAAGTAACACACATCGTTTCATACAATACACACCTCATGAAAAGTTAGAACAAAAACAAAATAATCAACATAAAAAATATATGTATAAATGGCTGATTGGTATCACATTCCTTTAAAAATGCAGTTATACTTGTTTTAACACAAACTGCACATGTATATTTTGTTTGCACTTACATGTACTTGTAATATTGTATAAATATTTTATGTGAAATCTGTGCATTTTTCAACATTTAGATTATTAGTAAATTTTTCTGAACTCTATATTCAACGTTGTTTGAACTTGTTTCTCTCACAGAACACTGATCAAATTGTGAAAGTTATCTAAAATTTGCACTGAAACTTAATTAAATTCAAAGTTGTTTCAATGTCTAAAAAAATCCTTTTGAATGATAATGAATGTTAATATTTTAGTTTAAAAAATATTGCATTTTGCAATTTGTCTTGTCTTTCTTTCTCCCTCCCCCCCCCCCAAAAAAAAAGACTAACAATTTTTTTTTCCCCTTTAGTTTAATCCAGATAACTGCAATGGGACTGGGAGATAAGCTGTTCATTCTTCTTTCATTTTCCCAAAAAAAATCTTGATCCCCAGTACATCATTCATCAATGACACTGCAACTTTCACAAGGTAAAGATAACATATTTACCGTTCACAAATCAATCAATTAAACAGGCAAAATTTCAACAATGAATTCAATAAGATAATACTGGTTTCTTTTATCATTTTAAAGAAAAGTCAAGGAGATGTTTAAGTGTCTCACAGCCATTGACACAAATTGCTATATCCTCTCCCATTCTGCTTTTTGGGAGTGTATGGACTATGATTTTGCACTTTCATCCCCCAAGATCACTTTATCTTAATTATTGATAATATTTATCAAATATTACTCTTTGACATTTTGTTAGTTCTGGTAGAAATGAAAATGGGTATAAGTAAACAAGAAGAAAAAAAACTTCCATTGTAATACTTTTAAGCAGTAGATCTATGTTGTCTTTTCTTTTTTACAGCTTGTCTTAAAAATCTGAAATTGCATAGCTGAATTATTATTACTCGTAAGCATTTTGGGCCACCTGTGCCTGGGTGCGGGAATGCAAACTGAATCACTGTGACCCTCAGGTCTCTCCTCCCAGTATAACTAATTGGGGTTGTGCAGGTGGACCACTACATCAGGGTTTTCCTGCATTGGGTTCTTAAAGTGCAAAGGTGGTGACTCTCCTTTACACAGGGCCTCCATTTAATGTCCTTTCCGAGGGATGGAGTGTTTTTCACTGTTGCGTAGCATGCGTCTATGAAATAGGGGAGGGGCACATTAGCACACAACACAGGTCTCAGTCATCTGCCTGGGTCGGAATCGAACCCATCATCTGACTTTGGTTCGACAGGCAGACGCTCGACGCTTAACCGACTGATCACTGATGAACCAGCTTGCCTCCTTAAATTATATTCTGTACAGACCTTCCAGCTTTATTCTTTGAAATTTATAAAAAAGTTGTAAAAGATATAAAACAAGCTATAAAAAATTAGATTTATAGTAGACTATGTATAAAAATATGGTTCATATTCGACATAAAAAATTGCTTTTGAAGCCGATCATGAAACTTGTCATTTGACATTTTTAATTTTAGTCGATCGGTCATCTTCTCATAGAATATACCTTGAATGATCTAATTACCAATTACTTTAAAATCAATGAAAATCAATCCACTTAGATCTAGAGTCTATATACACATGTCTCAAACCTTGTCCCCATTAAATACGGTGAATTGCAAAATAAATAAAATGACAATTGAAATGTAAGAAAAGAAAAGCACAGCATGGAAATCGGCGCGTGGGACCGAAGCAAAAGGGCAAACTATATTAGCCACAGAGCGAGCCCTTTTAGTTTAAGTTTTATTCCAGTGAATACATGTAAATAACATACCGTCTTCTGTTGCTTTAAGGCAGGATGGTTTCCACCCAGGCATTCTCTCTGATCAATTTTCTTTTCTTCGAAACAGGATCAGAACATGTCAAAAGACCATTATTGTAGTAAAGCTATGTGCAGTTCCACTCTTCTTCTTTTTTCTCGATCCGATTGTCTCACCCAATTATACGCATTATTACTTTGTCTGCTGTACTCGTACTACACAGCCGGTGGAGCTCCGCGGTACGAGAGCTAGGCTGCGTTGGCGGTGTGGCTCCTGCGCGGTGGATGCATCCGCTGTCATTCGATCCAGAAACGGGACCGAAACTGTCCGTCTCTGGGGTCAGCCAACACCCGACAGAAAGGGGGAAAAGTACATGTAGTTATAAACAAAAACAAATGGGACAAATAATAAAAATGACTGAAAATGGGTGGCAGTTTCAGTCAGAATTATGAAAATGGACGTTCATGTCACTGAATTATGTTTGTTTATTACGCAGGGGCGGCGCCACAGGGGGGGAACAGGGGGGAGCCGCGCCCCCTATATCATTTTGAAAAAGGGAAGAGAGAAAGGGAAGGAGAAAGAGGAAAAGGAGAAGGAAAAGGAAAGGAAAAGAAGGAGAAGAAATGAAGAAAAAAAGGAATAAAAGAAAAGGAAGGGGACGAGAAGGAGAAAGGCCAGGAGAAAGGCCACTAGAAAGAGAACTATGGCGGAAATAAAGATAGAGAAAAAAAAAAAGAGAGAAAAAGCCGCAAGCCAAATCAGGCGATCAGATTTAGACGCGACATTATTACATTCATATTACCGGAAGTTCAAACAATTCTTTACGATGAAAAACCTTTCGCCAACTGAAAAAAAATCTAAATAATCCCTTGTATCTCCTAGACCTTACTGCTGATTGTTCAATGGAAACGAAAAATTCATCTATAACAACCCTTATTCTGAAAAATATGGTGACACCCCCCCCCCCCTAACTTCTTGTTCCTGTTAGTTAAACTTAAGACTGTTTTCTTTTTTAATTTGGCGAAATCATGCACCAAATCGAGCCATTTATCCATCAATTTTAAAAAAAAATCTTCAAATGAGTGAGGGGGGGCACATCCCCCATCAGACAGCCCTTGCGTTCTTGTTCCTGTTAGTTTCTTTTTTAATTTGTCAAAAATTATGCACCAAATCGAGCCAAAAATTATGCATCTGAAAAAATCTTCAAATCTGAGGGGGGCACATCCCCCGTCAAACACCCACTGTGTTCTTGTTCCTGTTATAGTTTAAGCACTTAAGCACCCCTGCATTCTTGTTAGTTTAACTTAACACTGCTTTCTCTTTAATTTAGCAAAAAGTATGCACCAACGCGAGCCATTTATGCATCAAATTCAAAGAAATCTTCATTTTCTGAGGGGGATCCCCCCCCCTGCGTGGCGGCCCAATTCGCCCCCCTAATAAAATAACCTGGCGCCGCCCCCCTGTTTACGTAGTAGTCTTCTGAAACAAGATGACATAATAGGTGACATTATTTATATTAATGTAAGTGGTTGATTATCACCATCATCAACTTCATCTTCAACATCGTCATCTTCGTCGTTATTATCATCCTCATCGTCATCATCTTCCATCCGACAATAATCTATAGTCCTATATAAGCCTAACATCCTATTCATCAAGTATAGTCCCCTGCAATATTTTTGGCGCAAGGGGGACCCCTCCCCTTCCCTCTCCACGGTGAGGCTGTACGATTTCGGGACTATAATGTTAAGGGGGAAGGGCGGCATGTCGGAACAAATCCTTCCATTGTTCACCAACCTTGCGCCCCCGCCATCGATCTTCTGGAGCTGTAATGTTGTGTGTTTCCGCTTTTTTTTTTAAAACACCGGCAAGTTCTTTCTTATTGTCGTGTTTGGGATCGGCGTGTTTGATATTGGCATGAGGAGAGGTACTCAAATATGAAACAGCAAGGGGAGACTAGTAATTCCGGGGTCATATATGAGAGTATTTATTACCTCCAAACTTTGGAGAATCAAATCAGTCACATCATTATGAACTTCCACATAATTATGTAAAACACAAGATGAAGAACGAGCCAGCTAGAAAGAGGGTCTTGATCTAATGGGGATCAAAACTCCACTCCTTTCAGAAAGCCAGAACATAATATTTATACAGAAGGATATCAGTAATATCAGGGTAGGTTACATTGTGTCAAAGGGACAAAGACATGAATGACAGCCGCCAAAACAATGGACTACTCCTTATGTATGGGCTTAAACATAACAGAGGTGGTATTTCCTGGGAAGGGGGTTATGAATGCACTAATTGGGAAGGATTATAAAGATATAAACTTTGCTTTTAAGTGCATCTCAAATTGGACATCTTGTCAAGGTATAAATATGAGGGTACTCTATAATTGACTGGGTTTTTGGACAATACTATACACAACATTATAATAACAGGCAGGGGCGGCGATTTCTGTTAATGACCGGGGGGGACGAAATGCGAATTTTTTAACAAGGATGTTATGCGAGGGGGCGTAGCGACCGAGCGAGAATTATTTGGCAATTTTATTAGTCTAAACGTTGCACTCTTTGGCCCTCCGGAGCCTAAAAGTGTGTTGACGTCATTATTCAGTACAATTTTTGTTGCACTTTCTTAAATTTCCAGGGGGGGACGATCCCCCCCTAAAAAAATTGAGGGGGGACGTGTCCCCCCCGTCCCCCCCCCCCCCCCCGGGATCGCCGCCCCTGATAACAGGTAAACTCTTATTCATGACTTTCATATCCTACCTATTTGGAAGGTTTTGACGCATATTATATTATTCATCATTACTAAATCTAAAACGTTGATGCAATCACGTATCAAGAAGGAACTTGGCATCGCTGAATCCTTAGAAACCTGGGAATGTTCTTACAAGTTTTGTCGACTCTGAGCCGAACATTTTCAACAGGTTGTAGTTTTGGTAGTTTTCTGATAAAAGTGTTTACGGTCCGACCTGTTGAAGTAAACGAAATAGAGAAAAATAAAGTGTTGGATGGACTTTCGCCCATTAAATTAATGAGCATGCTAGGATTATGTTTTTTAAGCGGATCAGAAACGAAGTTCCCAGGAAGGGGGGGGGGGGTGCAAGGTGGGCACAGTGCCCCCACATTTTTTCAAGTATACCCCAAAAACCTTTGATGAGTGCCCCTATTCAGAGTTTGATGTTTGGGGGGCACATACATTTATTGATCGACGTCCTGGGGAGGGGTCTAAAAAAGTTCAAACGATATTGGCACATGCCCCCCATCCCCCCGTGGCTATACGGGCCTGAAGATGAGTGCCCCTTTCACCACTGATATGTGCCCCTATTACTTTGACACGTGCCCCTTTTCCTTTCCGATAAGTTCCCGTTTCCCTTCTGATAATAGTCCCTTCACGTTCTCGTAAATGCCAAATTTCCTTTGTAATAAATGTCCATGTAATGCTTCTTTAACTTTCTAATAATTTTACTTTCTGATATAGTGCCCCCTTTCCTTTTAATTGTATAAACCTTTCCCTTATAAATACCCCTTTCACTCTCTAATAAGTGCCCCCTTTCGAATGTGATGCGTACCCCTTAATTTATAAGTATCATAAGTTCCCCTAGCTACTAAGTATCCCTTTTCCTTTCTAATTATTTTCCTTTCTAATAATTGCCTTTCGATCATTATGAGATTATGCTTGATAATATTATTGGTTGTTCCCTCTTCATACGATCTAATCGGACGCAATATGTATACGCTCGCTGGTTCTTGAAAGAATTTCAGACCATCACACAACTGCAAAGTATATGATGCCAAATCAGTATCTTGGACCACGTAAAAGAAAGTCTTGAAGATCACCCCTCAAAATGTATTAATTGCAATGTTGGGGTATATAAAAATGCATTTACAAATTGTATTTTTTCGCTTTGATGTTACCCTTCGAATGTGCCCTCTTTTCACTAGAAAGTGCCCTTTTTGTTTGTGCCCCGCCCCACCCACTTTGAAGACGCTCCGTGCATGGCACCTGAACCGGATAATGAATATCATACCAAATTTCCTACTAAAAAGTTTTAAACTTTCTATCGAAATTTGTTGTACCTTGTGGGGGGGGGGGGGGGGGTTAGTTACACATGCAACTTAGAGGAAAATTTATTTTTGTTTCGATTGATTTTTGCATAAATCTACCGCTATCGTCGTCCTCATCATTGTCGTCATCGTGATCAACATCATCATTACCACTACCACAAACAACAACAACAACAAAATCATCATCATCACCATCCATCAATCATCATCTAGGCCAAACTTTTTTTCTATAGTGATCATTTTTGTCTTCTTGCCCAGGCGCGGATCTACGGGGGGGGGTTTAGGGGGTTTAAACCCCCCCCCCCCCCCCTTGGGCGGCCCAAAAAAAAAAAAAAAAAAAAAAAAAAGGAAAAAAAAGAGAAAAAAAAGAAAAAAAGAAAGAAAAAAGAACGCACGCTGGAGAGAAACCCTTTCAAGTGCAAATATTGTGAGAAGATATTCAACTCATCTGGTAACTTAACCAAACACATGATAACTCTGGATATAACTGTGTATTTAACTGTTACTTGATTTAAAAAGACGTTATCATGCACTGCTTTTTATGGTCTCCATTGTGTTAATAGATGCCAGGAAAACATCACTTACGGGGTTCAAATAAACACCCCAAAAAAAATCGGATCGCCGCTTCGCGGCTCGTGGACGATGCTCCGCATCGTCATTATTTTATTTAACTGTTACTTGATTTAAAAAGACGTTATCATGCACTGCTTTTTATGGTCTCCATTGTGTTAATAGATGCCAGGAAAACATCACTTACGGGGTTCAAATAAACACCCACAAAAAAATCGGCTCGCCGCTTCGCGGCTCGTGGACGATGCTCCGCATCGTCATTATTTTGGTCAAACCCCCCCCTTAGCAAAAAGCTAGATCCGCCCCTGTTGCCTCTGTCGTTCCTCTCCTTTCATGACGTCTTCACATTTCATTTTGTTTCTTGTAATATTCCTCAATTCAATTCCGTTTTGTATATGACTGAACAAATTATTTTCCTAATATTTAACTTACTGTAACAATTTTTGTTGTTGCTTCGGCAATTGTTAAGTTATACATCGCAAGAATAATGATACTGCAAGCTTACCGGAGACTGCACCATTGAACAAATAATTTAATAAAACACTATAAATAAAATTATTATCGTTTGTCTTATCTTTCATCCGTTTGGTATTAAAAGAGAAATATTTGTGAGCGTTTGGCTTTGTTTTTCATGATAACATTTTAGTCCCGAATTTATATCGTCGTACCCCATGCTCGCACTGTCTATTTTCCAACTCACACGCTAATAATTATGAGCTTTAATTATCATTGTATTATTAAAAAGAAAATACACGAATGCATTTGCTTTTATTTGATTCTCCATAACTGTAATTTCATAAACTTGTGTACTGAATTTTGTTCATAGCAAAATGATTCGGGCATCTTTAATTTTGTTGTTTTATTTTATTTTAACGATCAATCAAAACAATTAAGAGTTTTAATACAGAACGTAATAATCCATGTTCTAAATCGGCTCATTTTTACATAAAGAAAAAGTACATAACAATGGCGAATCTAAGGACCTAGGGAGAGAGATGAAGGGACAGGAAGAGAGAGAAGGGGAGAGGGAAAGAGAGAGGGAGAGAATCTTACATGAAATGATAATCATTCCACGAAGCTGATTCTAATTCCAATGAAGAAGAACACACATTTTGAAAAATACTATGGGAAGATTATACGGACAGACCGTGGACATGAATTATGAGTGGAAAATGGTAAAAAAAAAAGATAATGCAGCAGAACAAATGTAGACAAACAAAAACAAAGTAGTTCCATCTGAAGACAAGTAAAGGAGGGAGGGAGATGAATAGAGCGCAAAAGTACATCCCAAAGAAGATAAATGAAGAAACAGACAGAAAGGTAGAGAGTAAAGCATATGTACTATTTAAGCAATATCCATCTGTTGAATTATTAGTGTAGCTATCAACATGTCTTCATATCCTTCAAACTTTTGTGTGTACAAGTATATACAGCTCAACTAGACCAACAATATTGGTCTGAGGAGCTCCTCACAGTGTTTAGAGGGTTTACCAGACAGCCGGCCCACAAAATCAACATTTTCTTTTATCTTGCTTTACTTTATTCTTTATAATGTCAGTCTCATGGGTCGTTAGTCTTGTGGGTTCTTCGATCTCGAGAACTTGTGCCAATGTCTGTCAGTGGACTGTGGTCTACTGGGATGACCCTGTGTGATGTGTATGGGTGGATTGGCAAATGTATGCATTCAAGTATAAAAGGAAAATCCAACCTTGATAGCAAACTTCTCTAGAAGAAAGCAGAAAAATCAGAGAAGCATACTGGTGAAGTTTGAATAAAATCGGACAACAAATTAGAAAGTTCTACATTTTTAAAAGATGCAATCTCTATAGGTATGGGCTCTTCAAATTGACTGAATCAATGTCTTTGTGATGTAGTGGCTATAGCCTAGAAGTGGCAGACAACTTTCCCATTTGTTTCGACACACAAACGACTAAAATGTCAATTGTTTAAAAAAAAATTATGACTCAGGATGGTCTTTTCTTTTCAGAGGACCTGTAATAATACACATTTACTCTCCATAATATATTTTGAGTCGTGTCCTGGGGGTGAAGGCACTTGGGGGTGAAGGCACTTGGAAGAAAAATGAAATTAGTGATATTTTTGTACACAACAAACAGGAGAGTAATCCGTCATTAAGTCACATTCCACTGACAAAAGTGCCAATTTGAGATTCGCATAGCTGTAGTGATCTCATATTTTAACCATTCATAACTTTCTTAAAATTAGCAAAAATGACTGGTCCAATTTATTTCAAACTTCCGCCATTTTGTTTCTCTGATTTTTTTTATTAAAAAGGAAGTTATTATTAGGGTTTGATTGCCCTTTAGTCTATATCTTAATGAAATAATGTCCAGAGCACCAATATTAGCTGCCTTGATCGGTATTTACTAATAAGTTGCACATGAGATTCAGCATTCATTATTATCTTGGCATACTCTTTTATTGAAAAAAACAATAATAAAAATAAACTATTAAAAAAAGATTGCTCCATACATACAGTTATATATTAATATAAATAAATAAATTAAGTCCTTGCTTCAGATCAAACACTATTTTACGGAAGCATAAAACTTGTTTATTTGTAGTTGGACACATCAAACGATTCCAAGTAGATATGTCACAAATACCATGCAATCAACTATCCATAGTACTGTTCAAGTAGTCTTGATTGCTATCATTAGAGTTTTGCTTTGGAGACTAGCAATTATGGGACAGAATAGTTCATTATTTAACCAACAAATTAATATGATTAAACTGAATCAGTAACATTTCTGTCTGATTAACTGCTATGGGTTCTTTTATAATATTCATATCCACCATGTAGCAGAGCTCAAGACTTTGGTTAGTCCATCATTATTATGGTGGTCACAGTAAACTTGGTAAAGCTTCAAATTCTTGAGCTTCTTGAATGAAAGTCAATGAATGAATCACCATACCACATAGCATCTTCTGAAAATTGATCACATAAGAACATATATTGTGATTATAATTAGGCCGGTCTTCACTAGCTCCAGATTGCTAAATATCCCGCTTTTTTAACTATCCCGATCCGCAAACTATCAAGCTAATTTGCGTCTTCATCAGCCCGAAGTTGCAATTAGCTGGATATTTGGTCGAATTGTCATCCCAAAATATCTTGGGATAGTTTGCAAAATATCCCACTATTTGGCAAAATATCCAGCTATTTGTCTGGTGCGTCTTCACCAGACCGAAGACTCGCACTATGCGCGAACGCTGAGCAAATATCTCAAGCTAATTTCTCAAGGTCGAGTTTCAAGTTTCGAGGTCGAATCTCGAGCTGATGAAGACGCGATTTGTAACTTCTGCATTATTTCGCAAATCAGAAATAGCGGGCTATTTGGCAATCTCGAGATGATGAAGACGCGCCTATTGTGTCAACCAGTCAGAATGGAAGGGATACATAGGTACAAATTATCAGGTAGTTTAAAACAAATGATTTATTTTTTTTGCAAATTAGACATAACCTTTTACAAAACATCACAATAGTTCACATTGTACCTGAATATACAGTACTAGAAACACTTTGAGTTGTAAGATAGTTTGTACACATGACATACGCAACTTCTTTATATTTTTTTAAATAAATGCAGCACCATGTTTCAATAAACTTAAAGCCTTTGAAAAGTATTCTTTATTTTCTAGTTCATGAATTGCAAGATCCCCCCAAATACTACATAATGTTGTGTAACATCTAGTCTTCAAGCAGAGTAAAATCAATCATAATTAACTAAAAATAAACATAAAACATTTTCACATCAAATATCAATCAAATCCATTTTAAGAAGTTATCAAAATGATATAACATAATTTGACATTGAACAAGATTTGATGTTGGGCAAATGTTTCACTAAAATTTATGTTACATACTCTGTGACAAAAGTAACTGGTCTTTGAATTTTCAGTCATCCAGTATTTACTAATGCTGACAATTCAACAAATTAGGGAAACTGCAGTTAGGAAAAAAAGGTCTTACTAAATCAAATATATGTTTGTCTAAAACCATTAGGCTTAAAATTATACTTGCAAGTAGCACTTCAGAATTCACATGCATACACAAACATAGTTATTACACAATGTACATATGATTTTTTATCTTGTATTATGCACTTCACATTTTTGTCCATTACTCACTTGTTTAATTACTATTGCAGCATTTGTCAGAGACAAAACACAATGTCATTCTGTTTTAATCATACAAAAAGCTAATCATGTTCATTATCCAATTAATATTGTAATTAGACTTCACAAGCACTGTGTACTGATTAAGTAGGCAGTATTGTACTGATTAAGTAGGCAGTATTGTCCAGAGTACATGCACCAAGTAGTAGGTCTACTTCAAAGCGATTAACATAATTAAAAAATAGATATGTACATCATGATTTTATCAATAAACATTTGATATCACACACTGGACATAAGGTATACATTCACCTTAAAATATAATAAATGTACAGTTTAATCAAGTTTAAAGTTGTAAGAAGCCATGAATAATCAATTAAACTTAAATTAAAAGAGTTTTGATCATTACTTCCACTAAGGCCATCCTATTACTGAAGTAATAAATATTAAACTGACAGAGAAAAACGTAATATCTACCTCACATCCTTTTTTCATTTTTAGAAATGTTTTCATTAAATACAATCACAATCAATTTTGCAGCTTCACAATCAAATGTGTAAAAAATAAACAAAGATGTTAAATTCAAATAAAACTTTCAAATAAAATTCCAGCTTCAGTGTGGAGGTTCTCACTCTTTAATGTGATACTTGAGAGAAAAGAATTGTCATGAAAGGTCTTGAAGTTTGATCAGCAACTCACTAGATTGTATGATAGTATCATTGCAAAAAGAAAATGAATAAAATAAATAAACACAAATGTAAAAATCTTGCATTTGGGTCTCCCAAAAAGCGTGAGCGCTCTAAAACTAAGGAATTTTCCTCCATCTTTGGCAATGTTTCATCAGTTTGGCGGCTCACCTTCCAAACATCTATAAATTCCTTGTGCAAGTACCGGTAGGTGCTCAACTGTCTTGGTGAAGATGATTGCTAAAGGTAAGAAGCATGCAAATTATTGAACAAAACATGCCAGGCGTTCATTCGCACAGACCGCTGGGGTGTTTGACAAGGCTTTTCTGTAAATCGGCTACTGGCAGATTGTAAACTCCATAATAAATCAACTGAACTGAGCTGAAGTGAAGTGGATTGTTTAAACATCTTTGGTGTGATCACAACTTTTGTGTCTTTAATAGAAGTCAAACAATCAGACAACACTGCAAGCCAGTCCGCTGGTAAATGTGGATACGTGGTAGTCAGTGATCAAGCTATCAAACTAAAGACTGTTTAAGCATATTTGTGGCTTACACCCAGTAAATAAAGATTGATTGATCGATCTATAATTGAAAACAAGTCAGAAAAAATCTTGGATTTGAACCTGCACCTACTGCTTGCCGGGCAGCGACTCTACCACCAGGCCATCACTGGTCCATGGCACAGTCACGATGAACTAGAAACAAATACCTAAGCTCTCCTGATTCATTCAGACTTCTAATATTCATTAGTCCGCCATCATTCATTGCTTGAGCATGGTCTGTCAATAAGCTTTTTCATTAATATCTGTAAATAATACCTCTGTGTCACGCACATCTTGCACAGCAGGATACAACATAATTAAAGAACAATTAACATTCTGTAATCAACATTATATGTATTATCTACGTCAGCTGGATTTAGTACCATATATATCTTTCATAGTCTCCAGAAGGGAAATATGGTCTACTCATTTTCATCTAACTGGTTTTAATCTTTCTGTGAAGACTCTTGGTATCCCCAGACCATTCAGGTCCTCTTTGGACAGCTTAGCCATGTCTGGACAAAGATCCAGAACATGTTGCCAGCAGAGTTCAGCAAGAGAAGGGATGGCAAGCCAAATCTTTTGGATGATCCTGGTACGCTCACGGTCATTATTATGGACTCCACCTGCAAATCCTTTGACACCTCCAAAGAGATACATACATTTAGCCTGGATGGGGAGGAAAACAAAAGAAACAAAAATTGAGATTATGAATGAAGAAGAATTGTTCAACATATTGCACTTCAAATTTTTTTTTTTTTAAATTAAAGCCCGTCTGTAATAGTTTGGCCAGGGGAATTAGACCACCCTGCAAGGTCAACTGACAGGTTGTTATCTCTTCAAATCAGCTCTGGATCAACTTAAGACAAAGGGGATCATGGGTGACCAACAGGCACTGATTAGGCATTGTTTGCTATATAGAGGGTGCAAGTAGCTATAAGAAGTGCAGTGGGGCATTAAAAAAAAATCAAATTATAAAGTCATGAGAGAAAGAGAGAAATGAAAATGAACAAGCTGGGGAAGACGGTTGAAAGAAGAGAGGAAGTGGGGGGAAACGTTGAGAAAAGGACAAATACAAGAGTGTCATTTCATTTGCTCTTAAATTACATTTGAACGTATCCGGACACCTACCCCTTGGACATCCATCCCTAAGATAACCACCCTCTAAAGACAACTACCCCCCTAAGACAACTACAACTAACCCCCTTATCCTAGGGGTGGTTGTCCAGGGGGTAGGTGTCTTAGAACCACAATTGAATTGTAGTACATGTACAGGCATATTAATTGGCTTTGAATATATAGAGGTATGGTTGTTTATGGACTCACATCAGTTATTGCTGCTGAGTGGAAGAAGGTTGGTACCGGTAGAGTGGTGGACAGCTGCTCCCATCTCAGCTCAGGAAGATGAAGACACCATATATCATCCATGACGTTGTATCGGGCATCGTGACCACCACACATGTAAACTTCTGTGAAGGGTGATGTGATATCAAGATAAGGAGATTTAAAATGTAATATTAATAATATTAGTTCTTGTATAGCACATAATACGTTATGAAATAACATCTCTATGCGCTTCCAAAGAGCTTTGGAAATTATTACCCTAGCTTTAGCTCCGGCAGCCATTATCAGACCACATTACATTGCAAGGAATAATCCTATCAGGTACCATTTACCATACCTGGGTTGAGTGTGGCAAAGGTAGATTAATGTCTTGCCAAAGAACATTAGTGCTGTGGCGGAACTCGAACCGGGGACCTCGTGATCCACAGTACGATGACGTATCCACTATCCACTCGACCACGACACCTTTACCCCGTAATATCTCAGTTAAATTGCCAAACTGCTTTGTGGGACAGGCATGAGCAGAAAGTAGTAATTTGGACACTGGAGCAGACTTGCCTGATCCCAGTTGTGGATATTTGTGGCGTTATAAGCCACTTTATTTTGCTATTGATTTTACCTTAACCAGTTGCATATGCTTTGATTTTGATATAGAGGCATTTTACATAGAATCCAGCCCAAGGATATCTCAAGCTTAGAATTCATATAATAAAATAAACAAATTGACCCAAGATGGGAAATTCTTCATCATATCACATATTTGATATTCAGATTTTGTGACTTGTTCGTCACACGTCCCTGAAAGTCCTATTCTGTGTTAGGAAAACTAACATACAAACAAAACAATACAGTCCTGACAGGACTACCATATTTGCCGGCGTAAAGGCCGCAGTATTTTTGGAAGAGGAAATATCAAAAAGTCGGGGTGCGGCCTTTGCGGCGAAAGAGTTTTAAAAAAAAAAAAAAAGGAAGTCAAAACCAGCACAAATTTGCACATATGGGACTAAAAACGGTAAAATAACTATACCACTATGGTACACATTTCCACACATCCTACCGACAATTTTATCTTGCATTGTTGACATGAAGACGAAAATAAACTTCCAAAAACAACATCTGCCGATAGATCTTGATCTAAGTTCGTGCCAATGCATTGCAAAAGTAAAAGAAGGGCCACTTAAACGGAGCTGCCGCGAAGCATCCAGCACGCGAAGTCACTATTTTGAATCCATTTCAATACACAAGAGCTATGGCGCAAGAGACTACATCACAGAAAACTTCATAGGCTAGCATCAGTGCGGGACGGCCGAGCGGTCTAAGGCGGTGATTTTGGTCACATCAACATTTGTACGCAAGAGATCAAATGCAGACTTCGACAAAATTTTTTTTTTTTTTTTTTTTAAAGTCAAAATCGGGTTGCGGTCTATACGGCGCTGCGGCCTTATCGCCGGCAAATACGGTAGCCAGAAAGGTACAAGTGAAATATAAACAATTACATACTTCGGTATATAAAACATATATTGATTGCTTTAATATTTGAAGCAAAGCTGTTTCTATATTGGCTCTCGGGGACGTTACATCCTGATATGACCCCAAGGTGCGCCTCGGGGTCATATCAGGATGTAACGTTCCCTTGAGCCTATAGAAACAGCAATTCCTCTCATAGCAGTCAATATATCTATAGAATAACATCAGACCTGACTTCCATTGTGCACAGCCATGATATGCTCTTCTCCGCGGGTAACGGTTGTCTTCTGTAGGTATTGTTGTCTGCAATGACCATCTACCTTCTGCTATATCAAACACGTGTACCTAGAATAAAAAAACAAAAATCAAAGTAAGTAACGGATACTTTAATCCTCTTCTCATTCATTGTCGTCAATACTTCAGATTTTTCAAAAATATATCGTTTTTTAATCCAACTTATATTTATATGAAGAATTCATAATATAGGGTTTTGGAATCACTTACACATCAGAAAGTATACAGTGATTCAATTTAACTATTAAAATACTGACTATATACACTTAAAGTACAATGACACAAACTATTGTCTTATAGACTCACACTACTTCTAGTAAAATTATGTGAGAAGAAATCTGTTGTTATTTTTAAAACACTTAAACAAACAAAAACCAGGATATTGTGGCAAGCTCTCTTTACTAACTAACATTTATTAAAGTAATACATTGTGATGAATTGAATGTAGCCGGGACAAGATGTATAGAATGTCACCTTGTGATAATAAGGTATGCTGGTAAGCTCTTCCCAGCTGCTCCCGATCACATACAGTTTGTCCTGACAGTAAGCCAATCCATGTCTGTACATGCCTCTCATATGGGCCATGGTAGCCGTCTCCTGCCGGTCTTTGTCCAGGATGAGAGACCATTCCTGAGTCCTCATGTCTAGACGATGAAGCTCAGAATCAAACAGATGATCCACCTCGGTAATCCGTCTGCATCCGCCATACACATAGAGGGCTCCGTCATGTATGGTCATGGCCTACGTTTGAAAAAGATCACAGCTATTATTATAAGGCGTTAAAAAAAGAAAGATGTTGTATTGCCCTTTGAGACCGACCCAAACATCTTGGAATCTACGGTCGGCTTTTTCTTTATTTTATTTTTTTAAACCATTTTTTAGAAGAAAAAATGTTTAATGAATACAAAAATATCAGCCAAAGAGGAAACTAGATGGAATTTTCGACTGCGCGCAGTCGAAAATGATGCCTCCGTCATAGAGCAATTTTACAAACCAAAAGAGAAGAAATTTTTCAAATTCAAGTTCATTTGTAATCCAATAACAGGTTCTCAGAATATCGTGATTACAAGCAATTTCTCATATACATATATGACCCTTTGATCTTTGACCTCATGACCCTAAAATCTACTCAGTTCATTGGCTCTGCAAGATGTCCTGAGTTAAATAGTAATCCATCTGTCAGTTCTAATGAGAATGCGTTCACAAGCTATTTTTGCATACATAATGAGCCCATGACCTTTGACCTTATGAACCAATAATCTACTCAGTTCATTGGCTCTGCAAGATACATAAATGATCTAAGTATGGCAGGAATCCATCAATCTGTTCTAATGATTTTACCATCACAAGCTATTTTTGCATACATAATGTGCGCTGTGACCTTTGACCTTTGACCCCGTGACCCCAAAATCTAATCAGTTCATCGGCTCTGCAAGTAACATACATGACCTAAGTTTGGCAGAAATCCATCAATCGGTTCTTGAGATAACGCGATCACGAGCTGTTTTTGCATACATAATGAGCCCTGTGACCTTTGACCTTTGACCTAGTGACCCCAAAATCTAATCAGTTCATTGGCTCTGCAAGATACATACATGATCAAAGTTTGGCAGGAATCTATCAATCTAACAGACGTACGTACAGACGTACGTGCGGACGGACAACCCGAAAACATAATGCCTCCGGCTACTTCGTAACGGAGGCATAAAAAAAGAAATGAATGCATTCAAAACTGAGAAATATCAGCCCAAATAGGGAGAAGGAAAAAAAAAAGAAAGAAAAAAAAAAAAAAAAAATCTGATCGACCGACCCATGTTTTGGCACCTAAAGGGCAATACAACATCTTTTTTTAAAGGCCTAAGTGAAAGGTTAAAACTGAAGAGTGAATACTTTGCCCTGGAAATCCAAAGTTTTCTGTATGCTATAGAACCTATTGTAATGATATCTAATCTTTCTATTCATACCCAGACACAAGCAAAATATCTTTTCACCAATCACCATGAGTTCAAATCTTGTACAAAACTAGATGGAACTTCGACTGCGCGCAGTCGAAAGTGATGCCTCCATCATAGAGCAATTTTAGAAAACAAAAAGGAAGAAATTTTTCAAATTCTAGTTTGGTTGAAATTCATTAACAGGTTCTCAGAATATCGTGATTACAAGCTATTTCTCATATACATGTATGACCCTTTGATCTTTGACCTCATGACCCCAAATGCAAGATACATACATGTCTTGAGTTTGATTGTAATCTGTCTATCTGTTCTAATGATAATTAGTGCTGTAGTCAAACGTTTAACCGTCCGGTATCCGACTGCCCATGGCGGATTCCGTTTTCAATTGGACGGTTTTGTTTTTCCCGTCTTTTTTATTTAAAATTTTTTTTTTTTTAAAGTTTTGATTTATGCCCCTCCACCTGGCACTATGCCTAGCAATGTCTCCCAGCTCAGTAATCTGTGTGTTGACTCACCACTCCGAAACTAAAACAACACTCCAATTTGCCTGTCATCTTGGTTTGAAAGTAATCTTTGTAATAGATCTCAATATGTAGTTGATAATAATAATTCATCCAATTTTTACACAAGGCCCGATCATATCATAGGTCCTCTACTGTTTTTAATTTACATGATCTTGCACTAGTAATTCTTCTAAAAACGACATTGTTACTATTATTTGTGACAAGTTCACAAGCACAAATCGGCCCCTTCAACTGCACCTCGCGGTTAAATGAAAGTCCTACCCGCTTTTTCACACGGACCTGGCTTGCTGCCTACAGAGTCGACCAAAAAAAAAAAATATATATATTTGTTTTAAATCGTTTAACCGAAAACCGTCCGGTTTTGACTGGCGGTTAAACGGAATTGGAGATATCTGTGATGTTACAGCACTAATGATAATGTGATAACAAGCTATTTTTGCATACATAATGAGCCCTTTGACCTATGACCTCATGACCCCAAAATCTAATCAATTCATTAGCTCTGCAAGATACATACAGGACCTAAGTTTGGCAGAAATTCATCAATCGGTTCTTGAGATAACGCGATCACAAGCTATTTTTGTAACGGAGGCATACAAATTAATTTACGACTGATTATGAAGACACAAAAATATAAGAAATGCCAAGGCACAGAACATACCTGTCCGTATTTTGCCGGGATAGTATCGTTGCAGTCCAGTATTTTCCATTTTCGTTCTGTGAGGTTGAGGGTGTTTATCTTATTGTTGCTCTTTGATCCCCACGGGTAGAGAGTGCCACCAAAGCAGATTAAAGTGTTTCCACTCAGTATCACTACAAGGAGTAAGAAATGGTCACAACATGAATACCGGTATGCGTCTCAAAATGTTCTTAATTACACTAACCTGATGAATAGTAACCCCAAATTCATGCAAACAACCTCCAGTATTTGCATTATTTGGGTGGGAAATAACATAAAATGAGTGGCTAGAAAATATATACTAAATTATAAAAAATATAAAAAGCTATCTGTGAAAGATGTAAATCAGGGTTGAGACAACAAGATGCAATGCTTGGGAGGCTTCTAAGCTATTTTAACTCTGTAAATAATCAATCTTCTGTATAATGGCAGCCCTTACTTTAACAAAGCAATTAATATTTCAAACAAGAGAGGATTTAGCTTGGCTGTTCACAGCCTTTCCTTCAGTATTATACAACCTACATTTATTCATTGATTACCATGATACTGCTATTATCTATGGAGACTAAAAATATAATCTAGGCTTATTACACCGCATATCATAAGTAAAACTAGTTTCTTTTGATAGTCATGATTCATTTTTATTTAAAGCGATTCTTATGGTAAAATATACAAGTATCAAAACTTGATTGCATTTTAAAGATTTATATCTTTAGACAATGATTTACTATCGACCAAAAAATATCAAAGTGACACATACAAAAATATATTTCAACCATGCTAGAAACAAGATTTGTATTTATTACTTGACATTGATGCTGTCTCTGAAGGGGTAACTCCTGATGTTTTCACCTCATACCATGTCTTTGTAGCAAAGTTGTAACACCACAACTACGAATAAAAATAATGATAAATAGCATTATGAAAATATAGAAATGCAACAAAAATAAAGGATTGAAACTGAAAATAAAATGTTCTTAAAGAATTTGGAGAACAAACCAATGACTGTGTAAAGAAATATTAAATATTCAATGAAGGTGCTCGAAATTGCAGATCATTATGTTTGTGGGTGTTTGTGTTCCTTTTCCCCTTTCTCATCACTCTTTCCTTTCATACAAAAAAGTAAAGAACCAATTCCTCTTATTTCATAGTCTTAAATGTTGTTATTTAATTAATATCCAAATTCAAAATAATGCACAGGAATTAGTGCTGTTCAAGGAATATAAAAGGGCCATAAAGAAGACAGTTCATGCATAGAAGTTATGATTATGGTAGCATGGTAGATGCATAGATAAGAATTAATACTATTTAATACCATATCTGACAATATGCAAGCTTTAAAAAGATAAGCTATCATCATTGTTGTGGTATCATACTATGCTATTGGACAGGATTTAGACTTAACCTGCTTCCTACTTACATCTCTGAATACTTTGTGCTCTGCTATTCCTTCAAAATTCCTATCATCGATAAAGACATATTCTGGATGGTACCCTCCAAATACATACAAATTATTCCCATCAGTGGCACAGCAATGTCCGCTTCGCTGGTATGGCTGGGCTTCTGCACCTGTAGATGAACAACAAATTACAATAATAACCTAAAATAACTCTTTTCTCAAAACAGAACAGACACATTTCAAAGAGAGAACATGTTAAAATATACTATAATGATATCAGGAAACTATACCTGCTCTTTAATGAAAAAGTGAGATAAACGATTTGACAGAACGTGTCTTTCAATGGAGACATAGCATTCATATACAGGTGTAGTATCAAAAATACCAAATCCTTTTGCCATCTTTCCTTATGTATCCTGTAATCTTCCTCATCTTTGTTTTCATCTTCTATCATCTTCTCTTTTAAAAAAATATTTCTTATATCAATTTTCCCTCCTCTCTTTTTATTTCCTCTCTCAATTTTTCTCCTGTTATCTTCTTGTTCTATATTTTGATCTATTTATCTGTGCATCATCTACCCTATCTCTCCTTTACTGTATCTCCCTCCATCTTTTTCCGCTTTTGTTTGCTTTGCTGACATGCATATAGAGCATTATAAGATGACGTGGGTCCTAATCAAATGATTGGTTGAAGGCGTACTCGTGACCAGGCATTTATATTGCCTAATGCATTTGGGTAATGACCCGTCATTATCCTATGGCAATGACCAGTCATTATCCAAATCATGTTATAAAAAATCATTTTATGATAAAAATAAAACATAATGTTATAAAACAATTAATACCCATCATTTTGTTTGGGCATAAGAAAAATAACCACACTTGGTACCTTCAAAACAGTCCAAACACACTCGGCTATCGCTTCTGGCGTGTTGGACTGTTCCAAAGGTACCTTTTGTGGGTTATTGTTACTAATGCCCTCACTGATGTGTATTATTTGTATAATATATCTTCTTTCGTATCACCTTTCTCCATCCTCCTCACTTTAGTCTATGTATATATTTAGTGAGCACTAACAAAAATTAAAAAATTAAAAATTGTTTCCCTCAACCACGCCCTCCCCCCCCCCCCCCCCCCCCCCCCCCTTGAGTAAAAAAAAAAAAGAAGTGGATTCGGGGGGAAAATAGCATCGTACAACATTTTCCTCCTTTTGAGCTAAAAAAATTGGGATATAATAGGGAAAAATAGGGAAGAATAGAGAAAATAAGGGAAAAATAGGGATAAAATCTGAAAGAAGAAAAAAATTAAAAATAATTAAAAAAATTAAAAAGTCAGGAAGACAAAAAATCTGGAAAAATTAAAAATATCGGGATCAGGTTTTTATCAGGCCTGGACATGTAGTCTGTACTGTAGGCACGTAGAACTTGAGCTTACATTTAGCACATGCGCAAAAACGATCTCTGCGAATCGCAGTCTCATTTTACTAAATTGCCGCCGACAAGGGCTCTTCTTATTGGCTATCGCTAGTCTACATTCACTCAATGTTATAAGATATTTGTGCGAGGATATTTCACTTAACTTTAAGTCTTACGTAACTTTTTTAAAAGTTAGAACAATTCTCATTTTCGTCATAGATCTACCGGTAGATCTATTTAAGGTACACACTGGATATTTATTCTGAAATGTTCGTTGATTTGTCTATTTTATGTATGTGCGATATCATGTGTGCCTCAGTTATGTGTGAAATGCGTCACCTCAAGCGCGTAGCCAGGATTTCCAAAGGGGGGTGGGTGCAGGGCCCGGCGCGAAGCGCGGAAGCTTTGACGTTTCATTAAATTTGTTGGACCGTTCTCGACTCTTAATCCTTAGGCCTATCTAAATTCAGTTTCTTTTGACGTTTCATTAGAGAAAGAAGATCGTTGTACCATCCTCGACTCTTAATCCTTGTTTACATCAAGTTCCCCTTCCTCCGCGCGTAGCACGAAAGCTCTGACGTTTCTTTAGATTATTAAAGAAAGAAGACGATTCGTTGTACAGTTCTCGACTCTTAATCCTTATCTAAATTCAGTTTCTTTTGACGAAGATCGTTGTACCGTCCTCGACTCTCAATCCTTGTTTGAATCAAGTTCCCCTTCTTCCGCGCGTAGCGCGAAAACTCTTACGTTTCTTTACATTATTAAAGAAAGAAAACGATTCGTTGTACCGTTCTCGACTCTTAATCCATTTTCTTCCTACGTTCTCTTCCTTTGGATCCTTTCTTCTTTTTTTCTTTTTCTTTTTTTTTTCTTGGCAGGCGTTTTTTTAGGGGGCGACTGCCCCCACCGCCCCCCCTGGCAACGCGCCTGCGTCACCTGTTTAAAGCATGATAATTGTCAAAATCTCTGTGGTGTGACGTAACTAATATATCTCTCACTTGTAATCCGAAGCCACTCGAGCGGATCGACCAACGGGAGCGCTTTAACTCACTGTACAGGCTGTCAATTATTAATGCGCAAAACCCACTTCTCCGTGGTAGACCTAGGCCTATACACTACTAGCCTTTAAACAAGGCCACATGCCTGATAGACGCCGAGCGACTAAAAAGAGACTAATCGCGAAAACCTGAATGAACGCCAGTGCGAATTGTCCAGACCTGTGGCCTTTATCAATCTGGTTTGGATTTCTTATGTTAACCATTGTTTCCGACTGGAACTCGCTTCAGAAAACGTAGTGTCCAATCAGCGAACGTATCCTCGCACGACGTCAGCATATAGAATCCGGGCTAACTCGGCCCACGGGACTACTCGGCCCAGCTGGAAAAACTGGGCCGAGATGTCCCAACCTGATTAATCGATCGAGAGATACCAATGTGTATATGTTTGTGCTCTTTGTGACTTAATAATGCCCTTTCCAACCTAAATCTTTAATGGAATTGTGTTAAATGATACTAATGAAGACAATCTATGACTTATCTTTAGGTAAAATGACAAAAAAATGACATTTCGGACAATTTACTCACAGCTCGCAATCCACATCGCACATTAAATGTGCGTTGTATCTACTCGGACCACTGAAATTCGAGCAGTGTTTTCGTCGGTAAATCACTGCAAAAATATCATTTTTATCTCGTATGAAGGTCTATTTTTTATTCCTGACACAGATTTCATTATTGAGAAGTCGAATATAGTACATTTTAGACGAGATGGTTGATGTTTGTTCACATTCTTTCGTCCTGGCCGTAAATTAGCAGACTACTGCCTAGTGCTACCGCAGCAGCTCAGCTCAGTGTGCAGCTAGCCGTACAGCGCCGCTTTCACTGACTCGGCGCCCGTACCGGGCCGCTGCACTGCATTGCATGATTGTACTGCCCAATTTGATCGAGTGATGTGAGTATAAGTGAGTCTAGTATAACTAATCAAACTAGATCTATATCTACTGTATTATCATTATTCATTCCGAGTAGAATATCCAATTTGATTTAGTGAGTAAACTAGACCTAGATCTATATCTACTGTAGCTACATCATTATCATATACTAGATTAGTCATTCAGAGTAGAACATCCGATTAATGAAGGAATGGAATTTTTCTTTTTTTCATAATCAGATAATCATATTTTACTCCTAAAAGTTAAAGACTTGATAAAATAGCTAGATCTAACGTAAGGGCCTAGCCTAGTACTCTAAGCAGAGAAGTGAGCTGAAGAATCGCCTTCTTATTTTTTTGGAGGGGGCTGCTTCAAAAAAATTCTACTAAAAAAAGAAGGTATTGGCTTCAAGTTTTTTGTATAAATAATGCAGCCCCCACCACCCCCCCCCCCCCAAACAAACCAAAAAATCTCCTTTTTGTTCCCTTTTTCTGGGAATCAAAGAGATATATACAAATCAAAGTAATTAAGACATGATATTGCAATGACGTGCCGGTGCATGGAGGGGCAGGGGCAGAGGCGGCCCTCCCGGGGGGGGCACAGTGCCCCCCACTTTTTCAGATACCCCAAAAGTGCCCCTTTTTACATAGGAAAAGTGCCCCTTTTATTTTGTAAGAAGTGCCCCTTTTACATAGGAAAGGTGCCCCTATTACTTAGTAAAAGTGCCCCTTCCCCTTTTCACCTCTGACGAGTGCTCTTTTTTTATTTTTGACACGTGCCCCTTTTCCTTCGACATGTTCCCATTTTCCTTTGCAATAAGTGTCCATTTTCCATTCTCATCAATCTTGAAATAATCTTGAATAAGTGCCCTTTTTAATCTCTAGTAAGTGCCTCTTTTCAGGTACGAGAAGTGCCCCTTTTCACTTTTAATAAGTGCCCCCTTTACCTCTGATAATTGCCCTATTCAAAACTGAGAGGTGCTTCTTTTTGACAACTTCCCCTTTTTTTCCTTTGTAAGAAGTGCCCCTTCTCCTTTTAATAACTATCGCCTTTTTTAAACTCGGATGAGAACACCTTTCATTTTAACATGTGCCCCTCTTATTTTCTAATAAGTGCCCCTTTTCCTTATGATAAGTGCCCCCATTAAAAAGAAAGAGTTCCTTCCCCTTCTCATAACTGCCCCTTTTAAAAATCTGAACGGTGCCCCCTTTTCATTCAACAAATGCACATTTTCCTTTATTATAAGTGCCCCTTTTCATATCTGGTCAATGCCCCTTTTCAACTCTGATAATTCCCCTTTTAATAATGATACGTGCCCCTTTTCCTTTCTAATAAGGGAACTATCCCCTTTTCACCTCTTATAAATGCCCCTATCAAAATCTGATGGGTGCCCCTTTTCCGTCAACAAATGCCTATTTCCCATTTTCGTAAACGCCTCTTTGTCATCACTGGTGAGTGCCTCTTTTCAGGTGAAAAAATGCCTCATTTTCACCTCTTATAATAATCCTTTGTACTTTGACACGTGCTCCTTTTCTTTTCTTATAAGTGTCTTATCCCTTTCGATAATTGTCCCCTTTTCATGTAATCATTAAACGTGCCCCTTATTTAAGGCGACTAAGAGCAATTTCCCCCAAAGTTCGCTCGCTGCGCTCGCTCGCATTTAAAGATGATATAATTATGTTACTTATCAAAGGTCTTTTCAGTCTTCCGTTATGAGAATGTGCTTATAACCCCATCACGATTGGCTTTTTTCCTCTTTATAAGATGTAATTTTTCGCACTGCGACCTCATAGATCTTTGAAATTTTTCATGCTCGCTTCGCTCGCTCGTAAATGCATATTCAGACATCACACCCAACTGTAAAGTATGATGCTTAAGCGATATCTTGTATGATGTATGAAGAGAAACAAATATTGAAATCATCCCTGATAATGTAATCACAATGTAGGGGTATATACCAATGTCTAAAAAATTGTATATTTTCGCTTTGAGATTTCCCACTGTAGGTGCCCTTTTTTTTCTCCAGAAAGTGCCCTTTTTTGTTGGTGCCCCCCACTTTGGAAACGCTCGGCCGCCCCTGGGCAGGGGGATCTTAATTCTTGTAAGCCTTCTCCTGGACCTTTGGTCAACTGGTCATTAATTTAACCGTTCCTCAAATTTCTAAAAAGGATGCTGCCCCCCCCCCCCCCCCACCTCCCATCCATCTCGGCCGGGTATGTAATGAGCAACAGAGGCAAAGATCTATGAGCAAAATCAATTTTTAATTTTTTTTTGGGGGGGGGGAGGGGCTAGGGGTTAACAGATTTATATCTGATATATTGTGTACCTGTATAAATATGTATACTATAAATAAATAATAAAAAAAAACAAATTGCATTACCACAACATGGCATGAAATTAATACACGATTACACCTGCTTATCATTTGTTATTACGAGTCTGCTTGACGTCATATTGTTGGAATTTGTATCTTGGAATCGTAAACAAATAATGTTTATTGTTATTATGTGTGTTTTTCAAACATGTCCTCAATTTTATTAAATTGTTTTAACTTTGTTTATTTATTTAGGTTTTTTTTGCCTTGTAACTTGCATACATGAAATAATACGTACCAATACCACAACACAAGGAATGGTGTGGCGTGTCATCTGCATGTTACAATTTTATTTTATTTTTTTTTGGGGGGGGGGGGGGCTGGGGGTTAACAGATTTATATCTGATCTTGTGTACCTGTAAATATGTACATACTATAAATAAATAATGAATTAGAAAAATAAAATTGCATTTCCACAACGTGGCATAATACATAATGGAGACAATGTTGATGATGTAAGGGATGGAGATGATGAGAGGGATTGGTGAGGGATGGAGATGATGAGAGGAATGAGAGACGATATTGATAATGAAAGGGATGGAGACAATGTGAGGGATGGAGATGATGAGAGGGATGGAGACAATGTGAGGGATGGAGAATTGGAGATGAGAGGGATGGAGACAATTTTGATGATGTAAGGGATGAAGACGATATTGATGATTAGAGGGATGGAGACGTCTCCATCCCTCCCGTCTCCATCCCTCTCATCGTCTCCATCCCTCTCATCATCTCCATCCCTCTCATCATCTTCATTCCTCACACCGTCTCCATCCCTCACCAATCCCTCTCATCAACAGCGTCTTCATCCCTTACATCATCAACATTGTCTCCATCCCTCTCATCATCTCCATCCCTCACATAGTCTCCTTCCCTCTCATCATCTCCATCCCTCTTATCATGTCCATCCCTCTCATCATCTCCATCCCTCTCACCATCTCCATCCTTCTTATCATCTTCATCCCTCTCATCATCTCCATCCCTCTCATCATCTCCATCCCTCCCATCATCTCCATCCCTCTCATCATCTCCATCCCTCTCATCTTCTCCATCCCTCTCATTGTCTCCATCCCTCCAGTTGCCTCCATCCCTCTCATCATCTCCATTCCTCACCAATCCCTCTCATTGTCTCCATCATCTCCATCCCTCTCATTGTCTCCATCCCTCCCGTTGTCTCCATCCCTCACATCATCTCCATCCCTCACCAATCCCTCTCATCGTCTCCATCCCTCTCATCATCTCCATCCCTCTCGTTTTTTCCATCCCTCTCATCATCTCCATCCCTCTCATTGTCTCCATCCCTCTCATCATCTCCATCCCTCACCAATCCCTCTCATCACCTCCATCTCTCACATTGTCTCCATCCCTCTCATCATCTCCATCCCTCTCATCATCTTCATTCCTCACACCGTCTCCATCCCTCACCAATCCCTCTCATCAACAGCGTCTTCATCCCTTACATCATCAACATTGTCTCCTTCCCTCTCATCATCTCCATCCCTCAGCAATCCCTCTCGTCTCCATCCCTCTCATCAAAGAAAGAAGACGATTCGTTGTACCGTTCTCGACTCTTAATCCTTATCTGAATTCAGTTCCATCCCCCCTTCCCGCGCAAAGCGCGGAAGCTTTGATGTTTCATTAAATAATTAGAGAAAGAAGACGATTCGTTTTACCGTTCTCGACTCTAGATCCTTGTCTGAATTCAGTTTCCCCGCTCCCGCGCGAAGAGTGGAAGCGTTGACGTTTCATAAATTATTAGAGAAAGAAGACGATTCGTTGTACCGTTCTCGACTCTTAATCCTTATCTGAATTCAGTTCCATCCCCCCTTCCCGCGCAAAGCGCGGAAGCTTTGATGTTTCATTAAATAATTAGAGAAAGAAGACGATTCGTTTTACCGTTCTCGACTCTAAATCCTTGTCTGAATTCAGTTTCCCGCTCCCGCGCGAAGCGTGGAAGCATTGACGTTTTATAAATTATTAGAAAAAGAAGACAATTCGTTGTACCATTCTCGACTCTTTATCCTTATCTGAATTCAGTTCTGTCCCCCCTTCTCGCGCGAAGCTTTGATGTTTCATTAAATAATTAGAGAAAGAAGATGATTCGTTGTACCGTTCTCGACTCTTAATCCTTTTTCTTCCTACGTCCTCTTCCTTTTTTCTTTCTTTTTTTTTGGGGGGGGGGGGGGCGACCGCCCCCACTGTCCCCCTGGCTACGCGCCTGCCCCTCAAAAATAAAAGAAGAAGGCGATTCTTCAGCTCACTTCTCTTACAGTACTAGGCTAGGCCCTTACGTTAGATCTAGCTATTTATCAAGTCTTTAACTTTTAGGAGTAAAATATGATTATCTGATTATGAAAAAGAAAAATTACATTCCTCAAATAATCGAATATTCTACTCTGAATGACTAATCTAGTATATGATAATGATGTAGCTACAGTAGATATAGATCTAGGTCTAGTTTACTCACTAAATCAAAATGGATATTCTACTCGGAATGAATAATGATAATACAGTAGATATAGATCTAGTTTGATTAGTTATACTCACATCACTCGATCAAATTGGGCAGTACAATCATGCAATGCAGTGCAGCGGCCCGGTACGGGCGCCGAGTCAGTGAATTCCCCCGCCGACCCGGCCGGCGGCGCTGTACGGCTAGCTGCACACTGAGCTGAGCTGCTGCGGTAGCACTAGGCAGTAGTCTGCTAATTTACGGCCAGGACGAAAGAATGTGAACAAACATCAACCATCTCGTCTAAAATGTACTATATTCGACTTCTCAATAATGAAATCTGTGTCAGGAATAAAAAATAGACCTTCATACGAGATAAAAATGATATTTTTGCAGTGATTTACCGACAAAAACACTGCTCGAATTTCAGTGGTCCGAGTAGATACAACGCACATTTAATGTACGTGCGGCAATGTGGATTGCGAGCTGTGAGTAAATTGTCCGAAATGTCATTTTTTTGTCATTTTACCTAAAGATAAGTTATAAATTGTCTTCATTGGTATCATTTAACACAATTCCATTAAAGTTTTTGGTTGGAAAGGGCATTATTAAGTCACAAAGAGCACAAACACATACACATTGGTATCTCTCGATCGATTAATCAGGTCGGGACATCTCGGCCCAGTTTTCCCAGCTGGGCCGAGTAGTCCCGTGGGCCGAGTTAGCCCGACTCCGTACGCATATAGTATCCATCACACACACACACACAGTAAACTCTACGTAGTGCGAACATGGACCTACATGCCTACTATACGTACGTGCTAAGACCACTGACCTCTACATGGAACGAATCACGAACGAAGCCAACTGGGAGATCGCCGTTCTGATTGGTCAATAAATCCAAAGTAGGCGTAGACCCTAGATCTATATAGGTCTAGATCTACTATTGTAGTATTGGCATGCTAATATTCTATGAAGTATGAATAATTCATGCGGAGCAGTGAAACCCACTCCAGCAAAGCATAGAGAGTCAATGCTAAAGCGTATTGACCTCTAGCACTGCATACATGCTGTGAGGCAGGTATTATTATACCCATACACAAATACACACACCACACAATATCGCATAGACTCTACACAATCATGTCGATGCAGCTGTAAGCAAAGTTTGACACTAGACTTACAATTTGAATTTTTAAATTATTCTTTTTAACATCAGTAAGTTAACAAAAATGTATTTTACTGCTACTTAGTCTTAGGTGTCATCAACTCTGTTACTAAAGTACCGATTTTTAGTGAAAGCAGTTGAGTTTCGTACAGTGCTGTTTGAAATGTTGAGAATCAAAAGCACAGCTTTTACTACACAGCTAGGATAGATCTAGTGATGCTCCTATGTGTGAGTGAAACCCACTTTCCAAAAGGCCTCATGACATTCGTCATTCGGTCGCGCGTTCACTCCGGGTATCTAGACTCATCTCAGCCGCTTAGCCAGAGTCAACGAGGCCAGGCCTTGTCAAAAGGCTAATAAGTAATACACTACTGAGTACTGGCACTGCTGTAAATATTAGTGTAAACCAACAAAATAGTAAGTAGATCTAGGCCTAGATGGGACCTGGGTGGGACTACCCACAGGCGACATGAATAAATAACGCCGCGCTGTCTTGATTAGATGTGGAATTTTTTTTGCTGCAACTTACAATCATCAGCTGGTTTCTCTATACTGCATTTCTTCACTGAAATAGGCAGATGCGACATTTTTACAGGTTCAACATAGTCTAGTCCCGATTCCCCGTAGTCTCCCCTTGCACTTTCTTGATTGAATCGCTCCTTATCAATAGTTACAGTCTAGACGAACATAATGATTGGCTAAGCCTTGCGTTCAGCTAAATTATTGACCAATTAGAGCCGGTGTAAGGTAGAATAGGTTGATCACTAAATATAATTCGCGAACTTCGAAATACATGTAGGAATGATGGCTGTCCCCAACTGCGAAGTAAGCAAACCTCGTCGGATTAAAGCTTTATTATCTTCATTTCTGAAGGGGGTTTCTCGTGAAGAGAAAAAACAAAGGTTGGTCAATATGTAAATGTCTATAAAGTGTAAAATGAGTTTGATTTTTCAATGTGAATCATGACAAAATTTACGGCTGATCCGATATGAATTATGATGTTGCTGAGTGTGCGCGGATGACCTGTCAGAGAGCTACTCGAGCTCGGACGCTGACCCGTACCGTAGGGGTAGAGGCCCGCCTCGTCGCTGGCAGTGGGAGAAAGGCAGAGCTGAGCTGACCGGGCGGCGATATTTTTAAACCTAACCTAGCCATCCTAGTGCTGCATAATAATATTTGAATTTATGACAATTTGCGTTGTCACGGTATGGTGGAGATCGAAATTAAAATCGGCCAGATTCGGGACTAACCGTCCATAGGCGTCGCGAGAGCCTAGAGCCGATGAGGAACAAGAAAGATACGAATTACGATGTGTTGCTGTGTCGGCCGCGCGCGCCATCGGGTCAGCTGTGTTGGTATTCATGCTCGATCTTCGTGTACTATATTGATTGAGAAGTTTGAAATCGCATGTCGGCCGGCCAGCAAAAGAAAAGAAACAAAAGAAATGGTGGGGGTGAAAGAAAGAGGAGAGAGAAAGAGGGTAGCAAGACTGAGAGGGGGAGGGGTGGGAGTAAAAGAGAGATAGAGGGAGGGGGGGGGTTGTTGGGTGGAGTCATCTCATCGAAGGAGCAAGAAAGATACAGATCTATATAGTCTCGAGCTTGAGTATAGATCTAAATTGAAAATAATGAATTAATGAAAATATTGAAAATTTTATAAGAGAACCCTTAGTGCCTTACAGCAAATCGTTTGAACATACCATCGTTTTCTAGATCTATGAAAACATCTTGCTTGTTCTACCCCTTCATGACTATGCTTGCAGTGTCTGGTGCCCTAAACACATTTTGCTTTATATTGTCGTAGTACGTGTGAGACGATAAATGAAACTCGGGAAACGTGTGTTAGTGTAACCGGTGCTTTATTCATTCACCGTTGATTCTCGGTGATTCATGCACGCAGAAACGGGAAAAAACCCCAAAGTCTTCAGCAATAAACCACTGAAGCTCTCAACTACAGTGGAGAAGGAAGTGAAGGGGAAAAGGGAGACACCAAGAAGCTACCAGCAATCAACTCGGCTCAGCTCAGCTCAGCAACAGAAACTGCAACATGCAAGTCATCTGTGCCCTCGAAAATACTGCCAAACAGTTGAACCAAAACCCTCGCTAAAACAAGGAAACCGCGTGACTCTGTAATACACAGCTACAGGCACAGCAACAACGTCCTCTCCGCAATTGAACGTGACATGAATGTGATTCAATACTAACATGTATGTTAACACATTAACGTCGGCGGTGTATCACACAATAAATCATTCATCCGCAAAATCATGTGCAACACGCGTAGCGAACTAATTTGCATAATCGGACAAGTCCGCGATCTACATAAAACATAAACTAGTCCACATTCCCACAGTTTCCCCGCTTAAACAGCTTTCGTCCCGAAAGCGCCAATGTGTACCTATGTAACATAAAATTACTCATCGATAAACATTCTATCAAACTTCAATTGAAAAAGAACCTATAGACCATTATACTGTAATATCTTTTCTGTAACACAAAAAGAACATTATCCTATAGACTATACACAATTTCTTTTTTTTTCTTTCTTCAACATCAAATATAATAATCATAATGTACAACAGTATGATTTAAAAAAAAAAATCCTTTCTATACACCTCACTACTGTATACCAACTATAGTATACAAATCTCCAATGAGTACTATCAAATGAGATCACTGCATACTAATCTGGCTCCAATGACGAAAATATAAACCTTATTTCCTGCATAACAAGCCAATCTGAACTATTTACATAAAAATAAGTCAACATCATTTAGCTTGCCTTATCAAAAACTGTTGAAGCCTTGTTATACATAACATATATTTATGCCACTTATAATTCTCCTTCAAATACAAGTTCCTAAACAAATTCTGTTTGTAGCCTATTCTTTTCCCTCTTTTCTTTTTTTTTTTAGAACAAAAACAAAGAAAATCATGAATATCCAGGCAATCTTCCCCGCTTATTTCATGCTGAAATACTCTATCTAAAAAATTGTCGAAAATATATATATATCCCTTCCCAACTGATGCAACTAAACGGTTCCTCTTCGCCGCTTTCGATGCGCACATCACTTAACTCCATCAGGGGGGTAATCCGGTGATCGCCGACATCGGCAGTCGACCAGGATTGGGATTCACTCCTTTGTTAATTCTACTTGACCGTCTGGGCTCGGTCACACCTGCATCAATAACGTGATGAGGTAACTCCTTCCATGAAAGAGTGTAACCGTTCTCATGATCATCCTCCTCATCGTCGTCGTCGTCATCATCGTCATCATCACTACTTTGATGGATAACGTCATTTCCAATGTTAATACCACGCCCAAGCTCTGCTACATCTGGGTAGGGTAAAATACCATCAAGGCCATCATTTTCCTGACGAGGATCTGCAATAATTCTGCGTCTATTTACCCACTTGGTAACCCCTCCAAGGGCAGGTTGAATGTTATATAAATCACCCTCCTCGTTCTTGGCTAAAATGATGAAGGGTTTCTCGTCAAACTTGTCGTGTAATTTGTGCCTCCCTGTAAATGCCTCGTTCTTGAGCAACACTCTCTCTCCAACTTCCAGGGTAGACAAATCACCTCTTCCTTTGGCCTGTCTCTCTTCCTCTTTCTTTGCTGCTTCTCTCTGTCTATCACAAACAATCTTGTAGGCTCTCTCCATCAATCTCTGCTGTGCTTGAGCGTAATCATCCGTACAATCAGAATGGAGACTGTTTATCAAATGATCCACTGGCAACGTAGGTCTGCGACCGAACATTAGAAAATGTGGAGTCACTCTCGTTATCCTGTGCGGTGTAGAATTGTACACATATACCACATGCTGGATTAACTCAGGCCATCTATTCCTATCTCTAGGATCCAGCGATCTCAGCAATCCACACAGCGTCTTGTTGAACCGTTCACACTGGCCATTTCCAGCCGGATGGTATGCTGTCGTCCGTGACTTTTGTATGTTATACAGCTTACAAAGCTCAGCCACAAGGGTGCACTCGAATGACCGTCCTTGATCCGAGTGAATTCTTGACGGTATGCCGTACCGTGTGAACCAAGCATCTCGTAACACCTTTGCCAGAGCTTCAGCAACACGGGTGTCAGGCGGTAGGTGAACCTCTTGTCCAGATGTGTTGGACATAAACAATTCAACAACATCACCCTTCAACTGCTGACAACCTTCAACTGCACTCAGCGTCGAACTCGGCTCCTCATCTGACTCTCTAACCAAGATCTCAGCTCCTGGCGTAATGGTGTTCCTCTCCACATGGCACATCACCCTTCTAACTGTATAAGGAGGGAATACCTCTAATCTCCCTGTTCTCACTGGTGATGGGCAACCGTTGCTCTCCATGGTTGTGGGTGCCTTAGATCGAAAACCAAATTCGATGTCATATCCATCCAAATTCTGCAAAATGTTACAACCTAGTAGAATAGGATACTCCGATGCTGTGCCACTGCATTCTCTGTCAACTACTACCAGGAATCCTCCTTGTAGTGACTGCCCTCTGACCTTGATGGGAACTTCAACAAAACCCTCTATAGGCACTTCAATTTCACCAACGCCTACAACATTGAGAAAAACTCCTGGCTCCTGCTGAGGTCCTCCCAGCCTCTCCTTCAAACATCGATGGTACACTGATGCTGGGATAATGGAAGCCTCTGCTCCAGAATCAAAAATACATCCAATATCTAATCCCGCGATATGGACTGTTCCTTTCGGACATGGTGCCACAAAGCGCTTAGCAAACTCTGATGGAACCTGATGACGTGTGTCCATCGTCCCTCTCTTTGCTCCAGGCTGAGGAGATGCCATCGTTGGTGAAGGAGGCTGGGTAATCGACTGCAACTTCTGTGGACACTGCCGGCTAATGTGTCCTCGCCCTTTACAGGTGAAACACAACGTCTCCTCCTCGCACTCATTCCTCATGTGCCCTGTCTTACCACAGTTGAAACATCGATTCTTCTTCTGTGGAGCTCTTCCAGCATTCACCTTGCTATCCACCAAGGCTTCCACACACCTTCTGAGTGATGCCACATCTTCCTTAAGGGAATTCATCTCACCCTTCCACTCAGCATCTGCATTCTTGGTAGTTGCCACATGAACATCGACAGAGCTACTCACTTCCTTAACTGGAATCGCCTTGGTCTCTTGACCCCTGAAGAATTCCAGCACATCCTCCCTCAACTGTAAGAAGGTCTTGCCCTTCGCTGCCAGCTCCATTCTACGCAGCTCTCGTTGCATCCACACCTGGCTGCTACCTGTGACAAATCTCTCCTTCAAGGATGTGTCTCTAAGTTGAGTCAAAGCTTGCTTCTCATCACTGCTCGATGCAGCTTTCTCCATCCTCGTGTAGATTCGCATTAAAATCCTACTATAATCGGCGAGTGTCTCACCACCATGCTGCCTCCTACTATGGAATTCAGCCGTTAATGACTGAACAGTGTCCACTGCACCAAACAATGATCGCAGCACAGCAACAAGCTGGTCAAAGTCCTTGAGGATTCTCTCCTCCCTGCACAAAACTTCCTCCTTGGCCACTCCTCCCAAATGATCCACTAAGGACTGGGCCTTTGCAGCATCTTTAAGCTGGTAGTGTCGACAATAACTGTCAAAGTTCTCCAGCCACTCCTGCAGGGACAAATCACCAGCTACCTGTGGTGAACCCTTGAACTTGCTCAACTTCACTGGCGGTGGCGCCTTCTGCACATTCAGTCCTTGAAGAACACTAGTCAGGGTCTCCAACATCTCTGTCACTGTTTCAGCCATCGTTACAAAGGCTGTAACAAGTATAGTAGGGGAAAAACAGGTAAGTTACAACTTACTCTACTATCAAAACATGTACTGAATAGATATAACTGAATCTACAGTATTAAATACTGAACACTTGTGACTTACAACAAATCCTTGTTACCCTGGTTGGTTGGTAACCAAAAAAAAAAAAAACATTCTCAGTTCCAGTCAATTCAGTCTCTATCAGTCTTTGGTCCTCGTGGATAGTTCATTCTCAATACCGCTCTTCCATCTATCCGAGCAGTAATCATAAGTTCTAAGTTCTATGCTCAGTAAGTCACCACCAAAGATTATCTACCCGAGCTGTCTGCAAGCTCGGTTATCTGCGAAGATCGTCTAGGCCGGTCCTCTCGGATCACGCAGTGGGGTTGCTCATCCAATACCGTGGGGTTTCCCTCATTGTCTGCGCTGACTTCATCCCATCCTCGTCGCCAATTTGTCGTAGTACGTGTGAGACGATAAATGAAACTCGGGAAACGTGTGTTAGTGTAACCGGTGCTTTATTCATTCACCGTTGATTCTCGGTGATTCATGCACGCAGAAACGGGAAAAAACCCCAAAGTCTTCAGCAATAAACCACTGAAGCTCTCAACTACAGTGGAGAAGGAAGTGAAGGGGAAAAGGGAGACACCAAGAAGCTACCAGCAATCAACTCGGCTCAGCTCAGCTCAGCAACAGAAACTGCAACATGCAAGTCATCTGTGCCCTCGAAAATACTGCCAAACAGTTGAACCAAAACCCTCGCTAAAACAAGGAAACCGCGTGACTCTGTAATACACAGCTACAGGCACAGCAACAACGTCCTCTCCGCAATTGAACGTGACATGAATGTGATTCAATACTAACATGTATGTTAACACATTAACGTCGGCGGCGTATCACACAATAAATCATTCATCCGCAAAATCATGTGCAACACGCGTAGCGAACTAATTTGCATAATCGGACAAGTCCGCGATCTACATAAAACATAAACTAGTCCACATTCCCACAATATTATAAACATTTCTTTTACAACTTTGACTTTTCAATCCTTTAAGAAAAAAAGAACCTCAATTCAAAGCCCAAGATGATATGGAAGGGAAGCTTGTGCCATCTCTCCTAATTGAAATTTAAATCAAGGGAGATCATAATAATAATAAGATATTTATATACCGCAAATTGCAAATTGCCTCTAAGCCTCTCATGGTAATGGTTACATATGATGTGTTTAATTACATTTATGGGAGCAAAATGTAACTGGCATTTGAATACAGATGGCCTCACAGAATTCAGAGATCATGAATTTACACTAGGCTAATTTACACTATAATGTTGTTTACTACTGTAATGTGGCATTCTGTTGTGCTTTTTGTTTACTTTCAACTTTTAATTTATTTTAAATAGTGAGAACAAGGAAGTGACTTGTGAACCCACTGATCGAGGCGATGATGCAGATGGATTTGCAGATGGATTTGTGGTGGTTGATGAAATCTCCAGTGAACAAAGTAGCACTGTGCAGCCATTGAATCAAGAGCTTTTCTTCAACAGAGTGGAGACATTTTCTGTATCCTTTCAACAAATGGTGTTCATTTTATAAACCCTAATATTTTGACAAGGCTATGCACATGTTCTTGTATCTCCTGTTTTCAAGCATCACTATTAGAATGTGCTGTGTCTTCCAGTGATGACATCATACTCTTTCACATCATTTGAACTTGGTTAATTCCAGAGGTTGTGTTCATGTTATCAATTGAATATGTTGGATTGTTAATGAATTCGTAATTGTTCTGTTGCAATTTAATTGCTTGGTAGATTCAGATATCTATATGTTTATTATGTTGCATGGGATCGGAGTTGTTGTTGTTTAATTTAGGCAAGTCAGTTTTTGTCTTGAAGACATTTATCCTTGACCCAGTCCTGTAGATCTCATCATGGTTTGCTAAACCAGACGAAGTGTCTCCTCTTCGCTGTGCTCAGTATGGCTGGGAGAACATTGATGTGGACTCCCTTAAGTGTGTCAGCTGCAAGGAAATACTCTACGGTGGTCTGCCTCCAAAGTGGGAAACAGACTCATGTAAGTTCACATTAATTCATTATCTAAAACCATTTGTATCTGATATTGGACACAATAGTTGACCTTAAAGCCCCACTGCACTACTTATCGGTATAGCTACTTGCACCCTCTATATAGTAAACAATGCCTAAGCAGTGCCTGTTGGTCCCCCATGATCCTTTTTTTCTTATGTTAATTTGAGAGCTGAGTTGATGAGATAACCACCTGTCAGTGATCTTGCTGGGTGGTCTAATCCCTCCTGGCCAATCTAGTACAGACAGGCTTTAAGATGTCTTACAATGCTTACAGACTCTTACTCATGAAATAAAGTCAATGCTATTCGACAGACAATATGACCTTTGTTTGCAAACATACATGTACCTGCCATTCCCTGCCATGTTGTTCTTGCATCCTATTTTGGTTTCAGTATCACCATGTTGGCAAGTAACATGGTAGGCGTGTTTGTAAATTGTTTACAAAAAATAGATGATTTATCCCTTGGAATTTATATTTCAAGCAAGGTTACTGCTTGGTTATTAGTTTGTTTTGTGTGTCTGTGTACATGTACACGGTATATTACTCCAGCTGGTGTTAGTCTACAACTTGTCCAAGATAATATATTTTGCTTGTTTGTAGCAAAATGTTTTAATTTATATTCTATTTTGTTCATAATTAGTTCGGAAGGCAGGGAGGAATAGTTATTTATTTATTGATACATGTATTATAAATACCGGTAGCCTTTGAAGATCTCATGAGATGATGATACATTGCACTTTGTTGTATTCATGTTATTGTGTAGCTCCCAAGTTATCAATAGACTGGCAGTCTTTCCTAAAATGAATTAAGGTGATCGTACAACATTTTCAGAAGATTGTAAAATCTAATCTCTGTCCTTTATCAGATGAGAAAGCCTGCAAGAAGTTAGAAGAGTCACTGAAGGCTGGTCACAGTAAGATCTGTCCTTGGCAGAGCAACCCCTCACCAGGTAAACTAGTCACTAAAATAATGCTTTTTGAAGAAATCATTTTGTGCTTTCCGATTACCGGTAAGTGAATTTGAAGTAAGCTATGATAGCATAGTTTTTGAAAGGCAGGATAATATATAATCCAAAAGCTGATTTGAAGCATTGGAAGTAAGAATATATGGATGGTGACAATAGTTTTTCCCTAGTATGGAATGCCTTTGAAATTACTCCTTTAGTTATGTAAATAACAATTTTTTATTTTTTATATTGAAAATGAACATTGATTATTTTCATTAAAAATTTCAGTAATGATTTTTAGTTCAATTTTTTTTAATGTTGTCCCTTATATTACAGATCAAACAAACCATGCAACTACTTTGAAATGTTAAAGTAATTTTAAAGTATTAACCCATTGCCTCTGTGAACTGTTTGGTCCCTATAGTAAGGCTATGGAAATGAGGGATTCTGCAGTCAACAGGTTAAATAATACCTCTAAACTTGTAGGATTCAGCGACGATTCTTTTTTATTTTTGAACGTAAATGTAATAATCACTATTTTGATCACATCGCCATCCTATAAATAATTTGGTATTTGTATTGATTTTTACTTTTTGTTTGAATGTTTCAGCTTCATTTCTTGAAGTGAATCTAGTGAGCACCCAAAAAGCAGTTGATGACTTTCTTCACAGAGTGGCATCTATCAGATGTTTTGGAACCTCTATTCCAGCTGTTGACTTATCATGTCTCCAACAGGTTTGTTGAATAGAGAGACAAATATTATTGACTCTTTGATTATCTTCATTTAGCAAATCTATTTAGAAAGAGAACCAATTCCTTTTTAAAGTTACCCACCTTGATTATTAAAGCCATAGGTCCCCCTCACCCCTCCCCATCCTCTCTCTCTCTCTCTCTCTCTCTCTCATATTTTGTTGTTGTTGTTTAATAGATGCATGGAGCTTTAAAACAACCACTAACATTGAACCATAAAGAGCCTGTATATTTAATCAATCGCACATGTGGGGTTTTGTTTTTATAGGATATGTATCCATCTCCAATATTTTTCTTGAATTAAAACTGATTCAATCAATGTCTTATGTGTGAAATGATTTTTTAATGTAAAATTACAGATAAGATTCTTTTATGTTGAATGTCAAAGTAACAACAACTTTCCAAAGATTACCAATGGAGAACGATGTTTATAAAGTGGAAAACTTGATTTGTCTTGACAGACAGCTTGTGTCAACTTCCTAATTGTCTTCTTATAGCTTCCAAATATAATTAAAGAAAAAATTACTATCGATTTGGTCTTAGATTATCTAGACATTTCTCCCAATATATAACCTGTACTAACAATTTGTATTACCTTTATCTATCAATTTAGTCATCTTTCTTTGTTAGGTGACAGACCAAGAGATAAATCACCAGTAGAAAAACCGGAGACCTTTTACCGCTCATTTTGTGATATTGAAATACTTCTCTTTCATTTCTAGGTTGGGGAGAATGAAGATGTGCTATCTAGGCTTGTGACAGGAGTTTTAGGAGAAGAGCCAACCTCCGACTACAAAGAAAGGATAGAGTTAGTCTGTTTCATGGCTTTGAGTGGCTGGTCTAGAAGGTTAGTAGAGCACATAGAAATAAATGCTAACCTTTAAAAAAAAAAGACAACCTAATTTGTTGATTTAGTGGTCATAATGTTGAAAGTTTTATTAAACAAAATAGTTGTTTTGGGACATACGGTAATAATCATATGCCTAAACTTTCTGGAAGCAAGTTTATTCACATTGATGTGTGTCAAAATTATAAGTTGAAACTACCAGGTACCCAGTCAAAATTCTCTTATTTGAAATTGATTCCCTTTAGTTCTCCTGAAGTCTCCCAAAGCCCAACAATGTCATGTGAGTTCTGTAGGCGGAATGTTGGTCTCTGGAACTTTACACCTTTGGAACAGAATACAAAGACAACGAATGAAGATGAATCAGAACCAACAGCAAAAAGACTAAAGGTAGGTGTTACAAAAGCTGTCATGAGTTTCTGATTTGAAGATTTTTTAGTTTCATTAAAACTTGATCTTTCTGCAGGCATAATGAGATGCATACAATAGATGTCGAATCATGCAGTTTCATGTCTATTTTTCTCGCCGTCAGTGAAGTTAATTTACATCTGTGAGACTCTCATTTCTAGGGTCCTGTTTTGTGAGAGATCAGTTTACTTCACCTACAATTCTTTCAATTTTACCTAAAAATACCATGGGGGGGGGGGATTCAGTTAGATTCTGCCTCATTTGTTATATTCATTTGAAAATTGCTACCATAAGCTTTTGTGAATGTACAGCCGTGAGTCGCACACACCTTTTGATGCCAAGATTCATCATGCTGGCGTAGCAAAAAGACAAATGATTCCATTATGTGCTGTACATTCTGCAGCGGTACAGGAAAATGTGAGTAACCAATTAGTGATAATTCCATAATCACTTCAAGATGCAGTGGAAAATCATTATAACTAGGTCCTTGGGACCAAGGAAATTATCTTATTTCATGAAGCTTGTTTTTTCATGGTAAAAAACCCCAAAACCCCAAAAGAATATAAAGAGCTGGGACCAGCATAATCACCTTGTTATAAAAGATATCTCATCATATCAGAGCTCTTTATACTATTATTATTATTATTATTTATTTGACCAATCGGAAAACAAACAATGAGTATAACAATCAGATAATACATAGAAATTTCTCAATACATGCAAACAGTTTTAGGAAAGTGGAGCAGAGAGAGAGAGAAGGATACAATCTGCTGGTCAGGGATGACAAAAGCAATCGAAATTGCTGTTACTCGAAAGCATGTCACCCCCCTGAGGTTCCACTGTATAGGTATGATATTTTAAGGGTTTGTCATATTACAATTCTATAAATATTTATCAACTTCATAGTGTTTAATGCCCTCCTCCTGTGAGATGATCAAATAACCCAGCCTTCCCGTGGTTACAACTCAAAACATCTTTTTCTTTTATTCTCGTATCTCAGGTTGACAAGGGACTTTTCAATCCTATAGAAGAGCACAGGAGTTGGTGTCCATGGACCAAGCCAGCATCTGCTACATACACAGTCAAGTCATTACCATCACAAGATAAGAACCAAGATGATAACACACCAGTCAGACCAGCATGGCATGGGCTTCAGGTCTTACTACATCAGAGATCAAGTCCTAATAAACAAGGGCCCTTAACCAACAAACAACTGGTAGGTTCATTTTTCATTTTATTTCATTTTATTCCATTTGTCAAATAAAAACACACATAATTATAACATTGATATTTACAGATAATTAAAGAACATACAAATAACATAACAAAAGATAAACACAAAATATTATTATTACGAATTATTATACGAATGAGGAAACCGGCAAGAAAGAACAATAAAGTCTTATGTGGTGCTGGTCCCTTACGACATAATAAAGAATTTTACCCTATAACAATTAACACCTTACACCTAACACCTAACAATTAACACCTGAAGGTTCAGATACTGGACTCGACAAAGGTCCTTTGACCCATTCATGTTTGTAGAAGTTGTGACTTCAACAAAAATCTTTCATATGATCTTTCAACAGGGGTTTAAGTTTTCAGGCTGTTAGTGTTGCCGGATATGGAGCATTGACATGTCTATGTTTCTTTCCAAATTAATCGAGTAAAACCATCTGGTGACACTGATTCAAGACAGCTATGAACAATTTATTCATATTGTGAAGAAAAAAAATGAAATATATATATAACCGTATTCCTTTAGTTCAGCATTCCCGCCATGATATCCATGGTATAGATGGTTTGAAAGAGCACATTAGTCCATCATTGTTTTGACTGCCAAATGCTAAAAACTATTGTTTCTGCTTTAAAATATTTGTCAATTAGTTATTTGTGTCAATTGTCAATTAGTTATTTGTGTCTTTTTCATTTTTTGCTTTTTCAGACACCACCAAGCCAAGCATGGAAAGCAGTGAGGAGAATAACAAATTTCTGGCAGAGTCGAAGTGCTGCTCAGAAGACTTGATTGCACTGATGTAGAAGTCTACTGATCTTTTATTTCAGTCATTTTAAATTCTTGAAGTGGATGGATTGTACATGGGCATAGTTCATAAAAGTACTTTTGAGAATCATGCATGCTGGTTGTAAACAAGATTTATGAAGTCGCAATAATTTCTTTAAAAGGATTGCAAGAAGTTTTTTTTTTTAATCACTTATTTTCTAAAGATTGTTTTTATATGGACTGAATTCTTACATGTCACCTTCAGTAAGCTGAGATTAAAGTGTGACGTACAAACTTTCAAGTCCTTGTGATTTTAAAAGAGCATTAAGTCAGGTAGATTGATTTATTATTAAACTGGTATGCTGATAAGAGATATTAATGTGATTTGCTGTGGAACTGACTATTCCATCCACTTTCAGATTAAGAGAAGTGCCTTGAAAATGTTCCTTTCCTTTCCATATTATGAAGAGAGAAGAAGTAACTCTATCTCTGTTCATGCCTTCTATATATTTTGAGACGTGAAATCCATTATATTCTGATTCATCTTTATGGGCTGGAGAACTGCTGGTAATTGATCATTATGTGGACCATTCCTCCAATAGCTGTCAACCCATCTATCTGGAACAATCAGAAAATGCTTAATGGGTTTGAAAAATATGATCATCATCATATTCATGTCACTAATTAATTCCATTCTCATAAGGCTTTGAAGTCATGTATACATGATATTGATATTGTTTTTTATTTGTCCAGTGCATTGCAGGTCATGATCAAGGATTGTTCTACAACAATACCAAAACATTATTTGTTTTCTGAAAATTGCAGCATATCAGTACCAGAGATGCTCGTTTGATTTGTATCATACATCGTGAATTTGATTTGAGTTCATGATAATTAAAGTCAATTCTTTTTAATATCGTAGCGAGATCCAACTTCCTGAATCACATGGTGGCGTCCCAAATTACCATGATTATTTGAGGTTTCTAAGCATTTCACAACAAAAATATCTTCATATGATATTGTTTATGTAGGAACGGTTGAATTACTGATGTAAGTTGTTAGTCATTTAAACAGAGCTGAAAGATATGATGATTTGAATGAGAGTTTTGACTGAATGAAAAATGCAAATAGGTACTAGACCTGCAATATGTAAAGCCCTCTGCAGTTCACTACCAAGTTGATCTCAACAAGGCTGTAGCATGAAAGAAGCTTGTACGAAAAAGGGTATTTAATAGGGATTATTCCATTAGCTGAAATGCTATGAGGTTATTTACTATTTATTGTTCTGTTGTGGAAAATGACAACCTATTTTGCACTATAGGTATCATGTAAATCACGCTTCCTTAGATGCAGCCATTGTTTGCATCAATAGTATGCGATTTGCAAAGCCATAGTTGGTTATGAGCATGAATGAGAAATTGATAGGGAAGAACAAAATTAAAGATAAACTTTAGTACTGGTAATGCGATTGCATTGTGAAGAAAAGGTGTGGAAAGGATCAGAAACAGTTGATCATGTAGCATGTAAGTATTGGTGTGCACTGCAAGGTTCTGGAGTCATCAAAATCATAATAAATTTGACCGAGTCTTGGTAAAGTAACAAGCCCTGTACACAGAAAGCTATATATGGGACAACACACATGGTGTCGGGGCTAGTACTACCTTGATTTCCTTGTCTTTCTATGCTCATTACTCAGCCAGTATACATTTTCTTCCAAAATTGTTTGGCACATGTCATTTATTTGTAATCTTGAACATTCAGTGTAAGTTTCGTTTGATTATGTGAGAATTAATTTTCTTTTTTTTACCAGTACTGGAGTTTATCTTTAAAAGTAACTCCAAGTGAATTTTCTTTTTCTTTTTCAATTCAGTAATGTGTAAACTTCAATCTGACACGAGTGGTGAATTTATTAAAATCAAAAGAGCTTAATGATTTTTTTAGTCCCTCTGTAATTGCAGTGCTATAGTTGTTTATCCGACTCTCTGTTCAGCTGTCCATTCTATATAAATAATACAGTAGTGTTGCCATAGTAACTTGAGAACCATTGAGTGGCAGTTTTAAAGGTCAAAATGGAAAAGATCACAGGATCATAAAAGAGTTCTGAATCCAAAACAAAATCATTGTTTACCACATTAATTTGGGAAACCTGCAGGCAATGTAACTTAAGTTGGCTCATGTATGTGTGAACATGACAAGATTAACTGGAAGTAATGTAGTTTGGGTTAATGAGGTCGGATATGAAAAGGTCAAAGGGTCATTGATCAATTGAAAATAGTCGTAGACATATTGGAAATGCTGTTGTAATAATTCATTTTGCACCTAATATGATAACATGCAACCAAACTTGTTGATTCTTCACATTCCCTTGTACAGAACTACCGGTGTGTTCCTGTGTAAAAATTTGAAACTGAATGAACTGAATACACTCTCCTGTATGAAAGATGTTGTGTTTCAGACAGTACAAAATTACTGTTTGACCCAAAACATCAGATTTGCGGAAGTTTCATGCACAACTAATTGAATAACAACTGATACAACATTGATTTTTAACAATTTTTTTTTTTTTTTTTTTTCATCATGTAAAAGTTTCTGGTTTTATAGTTGTTATTTCACCTCTGCAAAGTCTGTGCTAAAGAAATTGTATCATGTTTTAAATTTTCATACTACCCGGTAACCAAATGTAAAGAAATGAAGAATAATTACTTTGTGTTATCTATATATGAATACCAAAAATGGCTAAATGGTGTTAAGAGACTTACTCCAGCCACTTGACGTTCTGCGCTTATGAGATCATGAATATTCATTCTGTTGACAGATGACATGAATAGTTCATATAACTGGGCTCTCATAGCAAATTTTCACTGATTGTTGCACAATGTTTACTTTAGCCTCATCCGAATGATGCACATGCTCATAGTCACGTTTTTCTGATCGGCTACATTGTATGCATGCATCAGGATGTCAAAAGTTAAAAAATTCAATACATAACACAAGGAATTCTGATTCATATCTCGCAAGTGTGGAAAGGGCTTTGACTGATTCATCTAGTCTCCAGATAGTCTCTTAAATCGAAGGGCCATGCATCCCACAATCTTTTACAATGTATTACAAGATAATATCTTGGCATATATGGGAAATGGACCGTGAAGATGGCCGATTCATTACATTTTCATCACATAGATCGACAGTTCATGTACATATTGCCTGGAAAGTCCAAACTTCATAATGTATTTACTTAACTTCTTTGTATATAATAGTGTACCAAAACTTTGGAATAAAAACTAAAAGCATACACATACTTCAATATCTATTGCTTTTTATTATTGTTTTTGCTTTGTCTTCTCCGATCTTTCAAATTGATGTGTTACGTGATGACCAGTAATATTTGTGACTTCTCAAAGATAGGACGTACTTAGGAAGTGTTGCATGTCTCTAATGCATCACATTGGAATACAATCAGTAAAGCATAGGGTAGGCATACCATGTAATTTATCAAGCAAGTTATATTCACCTATAATTCATATTAAAAGATATTTCAAGAATTGCTCAGCCTAGAAATTTTTGTTTAATACCCTATCATAAACATCTATCATCCACCATTTACAGTTTAAAAAATGATGAGTAAGTGAACAGGAAGGCAAGCAAGATGCATTCCCCAGTGTAAAAAAACAAAACAAAAGCGCCGGTATAAACGATGTATATGTGATTGTTGTGTGCAAGTAAAAATAAGGAGAAAAACTGAGATGTATCACAAATGTTGCAAGTTATTATGCGTATACATCCATTTATCATTTGTTTATTTTAAGAATTTCTCTGCCCAAACTATTTTTTTCAATACCTTATACCCCCTTCCTACCCAGCCACCCCCCCCCCCTCCAACACACACATAATTCCCTCAAAGTACACAGTTTCCACAAGCATAAGATCGATACAGATGAAACACATGAAACAAATATGGAGTAGGCAGAGAGGCTTCCAAGGATTTAATTGAAGAAAACAATTAAGACTACCACATATGTTATTATTATTATTATTATTTATTTGACCATTCATATAAAAAGCACAAATACAATACAGCATGGCAAGAGACAAGTACATAATAAGGATTAACAAACAAAGAGATAAGGAAGCAGCAAGTGGGTCAGGGTGCACAAAAGTGAAGTTCATCACTGTTGCCCGGAGGCATGTGCCCCCACACATGCTACTCCCAGTACATAATTAAAAATTCTATACATTGAGTATTGCACATGATAAAAGGGGGAAGATAACAAAATAAGATGGAATAAAAATTGAATATAAAAAAGTTAATTTAAAAAATGATTTAAACAAAAAATATTGTTAAAATTCTACAATTTACAAACAATATATATCTCAACTCTGAACATTCAGCACAAATATAATACTAGAACCATTATTACATAAGTTGCATGAAATGAACATAGCATGATGTATGATTGCATTTTGCATTTTGGCTGCACATGAAGACCCTGTCCATTGCAATTTGTGATAACCATTCAATAGCATTCTGTTGAATGACACATTTGCAAAAGATTTTATACCATCATCCATAAAAAAAATTGAAACTCGAGATACAACATTATTCCATTTAGTGATTCTTTGAAAATGAATGCCATAAAGACTCAGAAGAACCATTGAAAACTGAAGACCTATTTACTCTATAAATACAGTGAATATTTTAGAAAGAGATCACACATTTCAGTGTTTATCTTGCATAACATAAAATATATAACAAATTCCAAGGAAAATAATTTTGCATTTTTTTATATTTTTTTTAATTGCAACCTTTACCAACTTGTATCTCCAGTAAAGACAAAAATATGAACAAATAAATAACAGTGGTCCCACAATCATAAAAGCATTAGCATGAAAGTTGTGTGATACATGAATGAATTAATGTGATGAAAATTATTACATAATATCGAATGAAATGAAAGGTGCATCTACTATGATTAGTAAAAATTAAATGGCTTATATTGCACCTGCCTCATGTATTTATTAGGAGGGGAAGCTAATTGCTTAATGTACAGTGCATGAAATAACTAACAAAATATTGCTTCCTCTTGCTGAAAGGTATTAATAAATCAAATTGATAAAACAAATATTTTGCTTGTCTTTCAGTTTATGCCTCTGCTCTTGGCAATACACTTTGATAATTAATAAAGGCCAGTCAAAACTGTGTATAGCCTATATGCTAACTGTTTTTAAATATAAAACTTTCAAAGTTGTGCTGCATGATGCGAGAAGGCATGTTGTTATATTATTGGAAGGCCAAGATACATATTGCTTTGCCAAACCCTCGATACCTGTGAGAAGACAAAAGGTATGATCAGGTTAACTTTCAATAAAGCTTATCAAAAATAATAATCAAAGGATGTCCGTAACAGCTGATCCTTGTTGATAGGTTGTTTACCTAATTTGCATATTATGCAATATCCTCAACCCTGCGTTCGTGACCTTTTCACCTGGTCATGAAGCTCATGTGCTTACATCATTTCTAGAAAAGGATATGATATCAGAGGGATAACAAACAAGCGAAGTCGATTTTCGAAAGAAAGTGATAAGAATTATTTTTCCTTGATGAATATACTTAAAACTTATATATGTGTGGCTTTTTATTTATTTATAGTTTTAAAGACAACTATTTAAAGTATAAACAACATATTTGAGCTACATGATCTGCTGATCAATTAATTACTGGACTTGTTAACCCCTATTCTAAATGGAAGGGACCACTTCTGTCATTGTTTTGGTTCGTTCGGCAAAGTTCGGTTTTCTGCGAGTTGCTGTGGGCGGCCAGTTGTGGAAATCAGCTGTGTTTTCATTACAAATAACAACCCAGAATTGGCCTTTTCCAAGATGTCTTCGCCACCACCTAATAAGAAAAGAATAGATGCAGATATAATAAAGTTGTATCCTTTTGAATATAAGTGATTATATTATTTTTCGTCCTTTTTTTAGAAGATGTTATCTGACTATCGTTACTACTCGCACCAGCAACGTAGGCAGTGCAGAGAGGTCTTCTCATTTGGATTCTGTTGAGTTGAATGTGCAGTGTGTACACGTATTGTGTTGCATGTTGTGAACACCAAATAAAGCCTTCTTTAGGCCATCGACCAGAAATGAACTTGTACATTGCATGTTGCGAGTGTGGTGAACAATTCGGTGTTTAGTAGTCACATCTGTTCTTTGCATGTGCATGTTGAATGATAAATCAAACTGATATTTATTAAATAATTCATGTTATTTTAAAGTTAAGTAGTCTAGTCTAGTCTAGATCTAATGCCAAACTAGTTTTTACCACTCAATATTAAGATTAATAGAAGAGGAATGTGAAATACAATATAAAATATATTATCAGAAGGGGCGACGTAGCCTTAAGGGCTTGTTGATAATGTTTTTATGATATTGATATCACCAGGCGGCAGCCTTATCTGGCTCTCATAGTTGTGCGCGGAGAGGCAGGTAAACAAACCCTAAAATGCGTCCGAAATTACCCCTTCCCGCAACCAACGAATATTGGACAGTGGCCTAACGTTTGCTTTGCCGCTCATACACCTAATGACCTACAGCATGTGTAAAGTGTGCTGCTTCCGTAAAATGTGCTGTGTAATAGGAATTGCACTCATATTTTTTCTTCTCCGGGTTTCGGGTTCCCAATCCGCTTACTGGCGATGTGAAAAGCGGATTCCACGTAATAAAAATACCCCCAGCTCACCGTAATGTAACATAATGTAAAATGCATCAAGAAAATCATTGCGGAACCTGTGTTTTGCATTGCCAACTCGCGAATCGGAAGTCAGAATCATCAGTGAAAATGTGGACGATCCTTATTTTTGCGGACGCGTCTGTCCGTGTTTGCGAAGACGATCCTTGTTCTCGGACCAGCGTACATCATCATTTATTAAAGTCAGCACTTTCCTTCTTACGTCGGGGTACTGATCATGACTCTGGCGGTTTCTAATGTATGGTATTGCACGAAAATCGACGTTATTCCAAAATAATTGTTTTATGCAACTAAATTTTTGCCACTGCACCTCTAGAGATGTTTTGCTGCACCCCAGGGTGCACTGGCATCCTGTTAGTAAAACGCTGGTCAAGACTTTTAATCAAAACATGCTATGCCCGAGTCGATACAGTCAGTCACACTGAATCCCGACCATCATCTCGCCATCGGGTCCCGGTTTTGATTTTTGGAAATCATGAAATATATATGAAATTGCAGTATTGCACACAACAAACATTCATCTACCTTAGAACTCTTAGGTATTTAATTTTTACTAATTTGTATTTCACATTCTAGCCCATCCTAAATCGATCCTAACTGCCGATATAAAACATGGGTTGCACAGAAGATTGCTGTTCGGAGTATGGGGTGTTGTTGCCAGCGAAGCTAGCAAGCGCATTACTGGGCCTTAATAATTGGGTCTACAACGTTAAGTGCATGCTTGAGAACGTACAACAGACATTTCTGCTCAAAAAGGAAAGTGAAACGGGAGGTCACACGGCCATGTAACCGAAGGGGATTATGTCTGCGCTTCGGACGCCCAGCTACCTCGCTCATAAAAGCTTTGCTGCGATGCATGCTCATGCAGGGCGGTCTTTGGACTCGCTGCAGACAAATCCTATAAAATATGTATTTGCCAGTCAAGTCTTGTACAATTATTAATATAAACAAAATATATTCTCTGACTTTCATACGCAAACAACATTTACAATAATGATGTAAGTTTTCATGATAGAGTAGGTAGCATACTTTGAATGTAAAAAAGGGGAAAAATAATAGGACTGAATCAACAATGTTGTAGCCTTGAGGGCTAGGTGATAATATACCAATGTTGACTGCTTTGAGGGGCACGGTAAAAACTATGGCCCGAGGTGAGCTCGCAACTGTGATATGTCCCGAGACGACAGACGAGGGGCATGTCGCAGTTGCGAGATCACCGAAGGCCATGGTTTTTACCGTGACGCAGGAAAGAAGCAGTCAACAATTTCAAAGCAAATGAAATACGGTACCGTAACGTAGTTCACATCGATCGCTCTTTCAAAATTTTGTTTGGTGTACATGTATGATATGGTGCCTGCCGAGCGCCAGCATATCTAAATTGCCATAGCTACGCGCGCGGTTGCTAAGATTAAACTATGCCCGGTCAATATTTTTTCACTATACCACCCAGCAGTCCGTAGTGAATTTTATGCCCGAAAATTTGACCAATCAGAGGCCTATAATCTATACGTATACCCCTGCATGAAGAGGCAGGTAAACAAAACCTAAAGTGCGTTCGAAAATCACCCCTTCCTGCACCGATGAACATTGCACAGTGGCTTTTGCTAGCGGACTCTTCTTTCTTCTCATAAAAAGCACTTTGAAATCGGTCAAGAAATAAATAGAAAATGTGAGATTTTGCAACCGGAGTGATAGCGACTTGTTAAACTTTCCATGTTTTTGATGATAGTTAGTAGAAGTGCAATTACATTACAAAAACGCTGACCTCTTACAAGAATTCGCGATGTAATTTCCAGTTGAATGCGAAGACACGTGGTATATGTACATGTAAAAACTGTTTTGCGTTTCCAATTTGATATTTACTTTACGATAATAGCGATTAGTCTAAAAAGGCGCGCATGCAGGGATTTCGCAAAATTCAGCGAACTCAGGGCATGCACCTTTGTACAATATACTAATCGCTATTATCCTAAAGTAAGTATCAAATTGGCAACGCAAAAACAATTTTATGTGTGTATACCGCATGTCTTTCAAGAGGAAAAATAGTACTTTTTCACTCAAGCAGAAAATCTACCTCTTCAGATTTTGCCCATTGTACAAAAACTTCATTTCTTCCACTTGTTTACGTTTTATGCTTGAATGAATCCTAAGCAAAGTATCACCATAAGTAGCTATCAGTTAGTATATCTCTAATCCTTATTCAGTAATCCCTTGTTATCGCTGAAATTGTAGTTACTGGTACAGTAATTTAATGCCAGTTGTGTACCAGCTGGGCAAATGGCTTTAATGGATATTTTAGCTCATGTTTGTTCAGTATGTACAATTGTACATGTACCGGTACATGTAGAGAAAAGTTATTTGAATGAGCAAAGAGATATTTCTAGAAAACATAATGTGTATACATACATGTATTCACAATTTGGCATAGAAACATGACTTCCTACTTATTTTTACTGTCTTCAGAAAAACCCCAACGCTTAGAAACTGCAAGTTGTGATTGGTTTTACCAAAGAACTGTGATAGTGTCCTGTACATGTAAATGTACACTTATTTCTTGGTCTTAGTTTTGAGATGAGAATTATAGCTACCATATCTGCCTCCAATGTGTCTCCTGTGTTTGTAGCCTTCTTGAATTACCCAGGCTGTAGATACTTGTGCGTCGCATGTTAGCTACCATTTTTAGCATTTACAACATTCAGTGAATGCACCTTCTTACCAGGTACTACACCTGGATCAAGAGTTGCAAATTTAGCTTAAATGATGTATTAACAGCCACGCAGGAGCTCCAAGTCATTATCTTTGCATTTCCCGTCAAATGCATGAATCTCTAGAAGACGATGGCCAATGATAAGATTTCTTGTAGTTCATTGAGATTTCCAAAGAGAAATATATGGGGTTGGGTGTACATGTACCGGTATGAAATTGATACCAGTTGGAAGGAATTATTCCTTGGATGCTGGGAGCACCAAAATCATTTGATTAGCAGAGCCGGTATAATCTTGGTGAGCCTTAATTGAGCACCTTGCATGATGGATAATGTGCACTATAGAAATATCCAATTATTATTATTATTATCTTTATTATGATTATCTTAGGGTAACTATAACCTCTAAAGTCACCAAGTGAAAGACGCATCTTAGTTTTTAATCGAGACTGTCTAAGTCATTTGGACAAAGACACAGCTTTGTGTACCAGTGGCACTGGTAGTCTGAGATGGTACATTTTCCGATACCGCATATACCTGCTTACAATGTTTGTAGTTAAATTTAGTCCAGATATTCCGCTCTTAAACAGTTTCTGTGACAGTGTTTCTTGTCAATGATAAGAGTAGAGAGTCATACTGTGGCACGTGGCTAGAACAGAGGAGCAGAGGGTCACACAATGGTTCTCTCAGTTTGTGTTGATTAAAAGGTCAACCTTTCACCAAGCTAGGGCTAAGTATAGAGTTGTGTTTTTATGCTAGATGTTTGATTCTGCAATTCTTTCGTTTGTTTTTCATAAATTATGATGCTAAAGTGCTCTGTATTGCTCTCTAAGCCTCGATCTCTTTATCAATTTTTTTTGGGTAGTTTGTGATTGATCGTCTTTAAAATTATAGTTGGTATTACAACTTATTTAAAGCCAAGATGAGATTCAAGATGACATTCAAGACAGATTCATTTATCCACATGGATCGATAAATCAAAAAAGGTACATTGTACATCTTCAATTGCTCAGACTTAAGAAGTTAAATTAAACCAATCCCAGATTTCTGAAAAATTAGTCCCATGTAAGATTATTTACTCAATCTGATCTGCAAATTAGCCTTATAATGAAATAGAGTATTTTTAGCGAGTATCCTATGGGCTAAAAAGTAAAAAGGTGTCACATGGTATTATTTTTGTTTTAATATTTGCAGGAGCGCGCAGTATCAGTCTATCAGTATATTAATTGTGACATGCTGTATTTTTCAGGTATAAACTCGATCTGCCAATGAAATATAGCGGACGGCAAATATCATTTTTGGACTACATATTAAAAAGGAATTAAAACATATGTTAAAAGTAAGGGTGTGCAATATGTTGTTGTCATGTTATCTTTCCCAGCATTCATCACCGGTAGTTACATTGTAATAGGGAAAATGCTCAACCCAGCAGACATGTACATGGAAGGAAACTATTTGTAATGTGATGAATCTGCAAATTTGTGCTAAATATGCACGTTTGAAATGAAGATATAAATAGTTTTGTGTGCCATTGATCCTAGTATATATACAGGCCATGAATATGACAATATATCAAATTCTCCATTTCTCTTATCGACGGAACAATGGTACGCATCAGTCAAGTACCAGTTTTTATGAAATGTGCACAATGTTTCCTGATTGATATTCAACTTGAGCAGATAAAAAACAGATAAGTGGAATTGCAGTATGAATATTACAGAATGCAAGCTGGAAATTGACAAAATTGGAAACAATTGACCACCAGTTCATCTTTGCACTTTGAGACCTGCACAATCAGAGCCTTTCACGTCCCTATAAAATTAGAGCTCCCTATTGGCACTGTGTTATATGATTGTCATATTTTAAAGTGCATCCATTTTATTAACACACAGAGCAGATTTATTGCGAATTGCAAGCAGCTGGGAATTTATCACCCATTCCATATGGTTCAGCATAGGCAAGCAATTTCTTTGACTCCAGTTGCATATCATGTTTCATAGAAGCTAGAATATACCCAATGCTTATTTTAGGTGTGCTAGCAATAATTTTTTTAAACTATGTGGTTGCATGAAATGACAATAGGCCCATTTACAAAAATCAGTATTTTACCAAAGTTTACATTTACACTGCAAAAATTGGTGAAACTACAACAGGCGTTTAAAAAAAAACATACCGGTACTCCAGAAGTGGCTTTTTAGATCTTGATTGTTCATGTGTTTGCTGGTAGTTGCATATGAAACATAAAAATGTGAGAAAAATCAATGATTTGTTTTGTTGTAGTGTAACTGCAGCTTCTACCATTTTCTGCAATGCAACTTTACTTGTACGTGGGACAAATTTGAATTGCCTAGTCCAGTGGGAATTTTCTTTCTTTGTTTCAACATTATAATTGTCAAATGTCTTTAATTTTCACATTACCATATACACAAGCATGTCATGTACAGTCATCCGTATTCTCTATGGTGAGTCCATGGTAAAACTTAATATCCAACTAAGTTTCTTGTGTGAAGTATTTTAGGACTGGAGAGGAAGTGGTGCATAATACCTGTGTGACTGTGTAACCTTGGTGATCTATTTTCAGCTCTTTAGATCAGCTAACTCAACTATATAGCACAACATTGATAAATGTTGACGTTTTCTTACCTGTTAATTTTATGTTTGTTCTTCATCCCAAATGTGAACTGCTCCAAAATAATTGTCCTCCAGGGATAGAGTATTTTCATTTTCGAGCACTTTTATCAAATGAAAAAAGGACACCACGTCTAGCGTGAGAGCTAAAGAGAGCTAAAAGATTTCTATCTGGCATATTTTTTTTTACGAGGAAGTACTAATAGGTTTGGGTCCCATCAATTTACATGTTTAATCACATTTAATATTATGAAAATCTTAACTTGAATTGCACACTTTTAACCGGAGAAAATAACTGTTACAGTGCACTTACTGTAATCATAAAAATATAGTATTTTCACATTGAAATAAAAGTCAGACAATTATGCCCCTTCTTGAAGTTTTTGTTCTCTGCAATGACGCAAGATATAATTGCACAAATGGATGAATTTGAATGGCTATGAATTTTTATTTCCAGAGCAATTATCAGAATGATACCATTATATTACACTTAATTTTAGTGTTAGTAGTTTAAGTGTAGTTTTCATGAAATACATTGGGAAATTAATGCTCCTCTTGTCAAATTAAAAACAAATTGAATAGAAGTGAAAGTCTAAGAAAAGTTCTATTTGTACGAGAATGTAGGTAATCTAATTGGTCAAATGACACCATGTGACCATGCATCATTCTTTCCTAACACGCCTACCGTGCAAAAAGTTCCCATCAAAAGTGATAACTCGCGGCGGACAATGGTAATGTATACGGCTGTGATGTACGTATGCGCATCTCTAGCACGTGCAAAATTAAAGGCGGGATAAAATGCACATAGTTTCAAATGGCAAGGACGTTGATGCACCCATGGAGATGTGCATTGTACTGTTTGACATATTATGATGTACGTCATTCAATAAATCTTTAATGACATCTTTAATGACATCTTTAATGACATCCATGCAATTCTTGGCATTTTGATCGGGTTAGTTGCTTATTTCTTGACTTTATATTCATATTATAGAGCCATTTCATGATACAAATAATTCATGTTTGAAGCTTGTGTTTTAATGATGTGCAATGTACTCGGTTACGTCATAATGAGTGGAGCGATATTGACCTCGTTCATTATCCCATTGTGCTGCAGTGCATATTCACTAAAGCACTCAAAAATGTGAATTATTTGTAAAATGACCTTGTCATATCATTTATACATTTGCTTGTTGATAATGTGAATAATATTCCCGATTTAATTAGGTTAATGCTTTTATTTCAAGTATACAGATGCTTAGGAGAATACCCTGAATTGGATGACTGCAGAGGTTGATATAAATTGTGTTGTTGCAGATTTTACTTTTATATCCCATGAACGTAAAATTATTTGAGACAGTTTTCTATTTTCATACGTGATACCTCGGGAATAAAACATGTAATGTATTTTCTTATAACGGCTCTTTTGTCTTTTTATCCCCCCACCGACAAAGGTCGGAGAGGATATACATGAAGTAACGCTGCCGTCCGTCCTTCCGTAACAAATCTTGTTTCTGTTAGATAACTTTGGTAATATTTGACGGATTTAAAAGAAATTTGAAATGAAGGTACATGGTATCAAAACACAGCCTAAAATCAAGTTTGGATTAAGTAGGTCAAAGGTCAAAATTAATCATAGATCATTAAATATGCGAAAAATGGCTAATCGGGTTTCTGTCCTATAACTTTAGTAATGTATGTTTAGCAGATTTTCATGAAATTTGATATGAAGTTCGATTTCAGGAGTATATAGGTTAACAGTCAAAGATTCTTAGCTCATTAAATATGAAGAAAAAAAGCTACCGTAATTAACGGTGTATAAACCGCCCTCGTGTATTAACCGCACTCCTCTTTTTCGCTATTAAAAAAAAAAAAAAAAACTGTCGGCAGCAAGCCAGGTCCGTGTGTTAAAAAACCCACGCGGGAAGACCTTTCATTTAACTGCGAGGTGCAGCTGAATGTGTAAGATCATTAATGTAAATTAAAAAAACAGTAGAGGACCTAGGATAGAACCTTGTGGTATACCAATAGAAGAAAAATGGAGGAATTATTATTATAAACTACATATTGAGATCTATCAGAAAGATTACTTTCAAACCAAGATGACAGACAAATTTGAGTGTTGGTCTAGTTTTCGAGTGTTGAGTCAATACACCGATTACTGAGCTGGGAGACATTGCCATTTTTTTTTTTTTTTTTTTTTTTTTTGTGTGTACCGTGTATAAACCTCAACCCCAGACCGAATTTTTTTTGGCAAAAAGGTGCGGTTTATACACCGTTAATTACGGTAATCTGGTTTCTGTTTGTATCAAAATACAGTCTAATTTTGATTTCGGAGTATGTAGGTCAAAGTTTAAAGGTCATATTTTATTACCGTGGTAAATATGCGAAAATAGCTAATTATGTATCCGAAAATGTGGTTTTCGTTCGATGACTTTAGTAATTATTTCGACAGATTTTAATGAAATTTGATACGAAGGTACATGGTATTGAAATAAGCTTAAGTTGGATTTACGAGTATGCAGGTCAAAGTTCAAAGGTCATAGCTCATTAAATATGCAAAAATAGCTAATTGTGTATCCGAAAATGTGGTTTTCATTCAATAACGTAAGTAATGTTGTAGAGTATGGACGTCAAAGGTCAATGGTCACAGCTCATTAAATATGCAAAAATTGCAAAGTATAGGCCCTTGTACCTGGTGAGGGGATGCTATGCGTTGCGTTGACTTGTTCTATATCTATCTCAATCACAAATATCATGGAAAGGAGTTAAACGTGCAACCAATGATTTATTCATTTTCTAATTCTTTGAAAATGATGTGTGGCTGTTGAATTTTGTCTCTATATTCCAAACCAATTTAAGTGTAATTGGTCCTTTTGCACCTTGATGAGCATTACATTGAACATGCGAAGTAGCATTATAAGTGTGGCATATACATACTTTGAAGTACGGAAGGAAATGAGAGAATCTGATTCTATTGAACAACGGTGCTAAACTGTTATTATAAACCCACCACAATCAATAGATCTGATTTTATAATGAAAGTTTCAGGAAAGGAACAGCTTTTCCTGAATGATGGCTTGAGCCAAAAATTTCTATGTCACTGAATCATGGACATGCAAGTTTTCAATGCCTCGATCTATCTGGTCTACTTATGAAAAAATGCCACAGTTGTTGGCATATATAGCTCACTTGAAATGGCCGTATGAATCTTAATCAAATGATTGGCTGAAAGCCAGTTGCATGTTATTCACTATTAGTAACTATCAACTTGAACTTGCATCTTGATGTAGTTAGTAGCACTATCATGTACATGTACCTTGATGCAATTACAGAAAAATAATTGAGCAATACACATTGATAATGTGATACATTTACATGTATGTGCCTCTTACAAGTAAAAAGAAAAGAAGCAATATACTTGTATAATGCTCATTAGCTATTTTTTTTTGTCTAACATTTTAGTAATGTCATTGAACTCTTAATTTGAAATTGGTAAATAAGTCTGCATTCCATACCTTTTCAATAGCTTGCTTCTATTTAATACTTTAAATGAGCTGCTCTTAAACATGTACACAATATAAGTGATTATTGCACTTAAATTACTGCAAGTGGTACCTTCCGAAAAAAGAAATTCAATTTTAAATTTCTAGGGCATTGTTTGCATTAATTGACTCTTTAATAGTCACCTCAAAAGCAATCTTTTAAAATGACTTACTCTTATAATTGAAATATTCTGTATTCCATATCTTTTCAATAACTTGCTTCCAATTGATACTTTAAATGAACTGCTCTTAAACATGAACACAAGATTAGTGATTATTGCACTTAAATTACTGCAAGTGGTACCTTCCTAGAAAAGAGAAATTCAGTTTTAAATTCCTAGGAAATCGTTTGCATCGACTCTTTAATAGTCACCTCAAAAGCAATCTTTTAAAATGACTTACGGTACTCTTATAATAAAAATATTACGAGTTGCTCTGGAAAGCTCAAAATATAGATCTAGCTTCATACAATTAAATGTTGAAATTGGCCCCTGAGGAAATATCACTGATCTTGTAAGAAATCCACAAAACGGTTCTCTTGTTCAAAATGAATTTTATTCTTGCATATAAATCTATAGCTCTGAAATGAAACTTGAACAAATTACCAACGCTATACCCGTAAGCAGACAACAGTTTTACAACAAATGACCGCATAAATGCTACTTGTATTTGGAAGATGTATTTGTCTTCAGTGTCGCTTCCTTAATAGTTATTAATACGTGCGTAAGCAAGCTTACAAATGTACATCAATATTTAAATGTGATTAGGATGTATACAGGTATATGTTGCTGAAGTGTATGTTTTCTCATCTCACATGTGATGCAACTCGTCTCTCGCTGCATTGTAAATGCCAAGTATGTGCTGGGAAAATATGTACTTAGACACACAATTAGGTCAGAAGAAGAGCTTAAGATATCTCATTGGGAATATATGAATCATGATAAACATCCTACAACACTTTGAATTGAATGCGTATTCGCCTGCAAGCCCACAATGTCCAACACGACAAATTAATACATGTATGGTTGAACTTGTATAGGATTCTTAGGAATGATTCAACAACAAGTTGAGCTATGACTAGCATTGTGAGTCATAGCACATGACAAGTCTTACACTAACACAAGGTACAGGACATGTTTTAAAAAATAATACAAGCTGTGGGATGGTAACAAAAATATGTGTTGTATTTTCAGAAATGTTGCAAATTTTGTCTTCTTCATTTTCTCAATTCTTGAATAATGTGTTGATAAAGTCTGCTTTATTAAAGAAGAGAAGGTTTTTAAAAGGTTAAGGGTTCTCATGTTATTGATTCTATATTATACCGGGTATTCATCCCATTTTACAGTAGGCCTACATGTATGTATAGATACTGTACTTGAATCTCTTTACCGGTATTGATTATGGGAATTAAAAAAGAAGGCCAAATATGTTGTTGTTTTTTTGTCTTTTTTTTTTTTGGGGGGGGGGGGTTCTGTGTAGGGTAGCATTATACCTTTTCCAAAGATTCCAAAGAACAAATTGAGCCTTGATTGTTTAGGTTAACATTACCCAAATGGATCATAGGCATCATTAATGTAGAACTATACCCAGAATTGATGCACTGTTTAATCATGGTAGGTCCATGGTTTAATAGTGGTTTAATAGTTTACAGTTTGTACATTTATTGTGAAATAAAATAAATCATTAAAACTAGATAAAACTGCACTGTTCTGTATCATTGCCATCATGGTCTTTTATTGGAAAAGATGATAGATGATTTGATCTTCTCCGGTCCCATCCCCAACATCTTTAAAAAGTCTTAGCAGAGCTCTCAATAGCTCTTATATTATCAATACCATCCATCATGACTAACAGTCTATTCTTCTCTTGTAGATGTTCATAGAATATGAACCCTAGGAAGATGAATATTTCATCTTTACATATCTTTTCTTTTTCTCCAATATGGACAGTGTAATGCTTCAAAATTCAGATAAATTTAGATACAAATACACTTTAAGGCATCGTTTAACAATGTTAAATCTGAGATGCACGGCCCTACGTGTTATCAGTGTCTGTGATATGGTGTAATATTGAAGCTCTAAAAAAATGGCGCTTCAAAATGATCAAGGAGTGCCTCAAAATAGTAAAAAAAATCTTTGAGTACCTGCATGGTAACCGGTTTTACCATACTCGTTTTCCCCAATAGACTCTTAATAGTGCTATGAAAACTGTTAGGAAAACGCAAAATTTGATTACAATTTCCAATCTTAAATATCTTGATAATCAGACAGGTTCCTGACTTACCTAAAGGTATATAATTATCATTGCAGCATGAGCTAAATCCAGGATTTTGTTCCAGAATCTGAGACAAAGTTACCAATTCCTTTAAGAATTAAGATCCTTTGTTTTGTATGTACATGTACAAGTACAGTACTTACGTATGTACAAGTAGTCAAGTGTAATAAGCAAAATTAATAAAAGTGTTTTTGTCAGATATACTCTGAAGAAGATGATTAAAATTCAAACTCTTTTTTTCTTGTTCCATTCCACTTTGACATCCATGTAATCATGTGAATTCATTATAACTCATTTATCTTGCCAGCTAGCTCCCTTGTGACTGTGTTAATGTAATGCAAGTTGAAACGAAAGTAGCTTCTAAGCTTTCTAATTAGATCAAGATCATAGGGTCGTGCATTCCATTGGAGTGGAGTCCCAAGTAATCGCAGTAAGCTCAATTGCAGTTTTCATTAAATAGACCCATACACCAATGTCATGTGCAATACATATGTGTGACTTGAAGGCTGTTCATTGCAATTTGATATTGTCTGCGATTTGCTAATGGAGAAGTAGCTTCAGATGCAAGCTTTAACATTTAAGCCCCATATTCCCTGCAGTATGTATGGATTTCATAATGTCAATATTTTGTCTTTATATTTCATTCCAATTCCTTAGGGGAAGAGGGCATCTTACATTAATAGAAAGAAAAAAAACATTGAAACTGAGATTCATAAAAGCAATGTGATAGGAGCTAGATTAGATTTCACTCAACAATTTACAAAATGTATAGTGTATGATTTTAAAAAGAAAACAAATTACCGTAAGTAGACAAAACATGCATGTAGTAAGCAAAATGGATAAAGGGAATACAAAAATCCAATGGTTAGTACTAGCTACCATTGAAATATTATGCATGTACATGTATGTGAAATGATGTGGAGAAAAACTATACTAGGATCAATGGAGTATCTGCATTTATCTGCAGTAATCTGGATTCTGGAATATGATGGCATGAAGTAATTCTTGTCTCTTGGGAATGAAGAAAGGGAGCAGAAGAGAAAGATACTCTTGTGAATACCGGTAAATTGAATTAAAAACATAGGCCCCCACATCTATTGTTTAAAAACCCTGAGCATCTTAAATATAGGACCCCCTTGCTGTTATTGATACCTGATATTCTTTTTCGTAGTGGCTGTATGCTTATTTTTTTTATTTTAATATTTGCCACCATACAAAGGTGACTGCTGAGTCAAGTATCACAAAGGGTGACTAGAAGGGATGGTGACCGCTGAGTCATGCAAGTATCAAAAAGGGTGACTAGAAGGGATGGTGACCCAGAGTCAAATATCACAAAGGGTGACTAGAAGGGATGGTGACCGCTGAGTCAAGTATCACAAAAGGTGACAAGAAGGGATGGTGACCGCCGAGTCAAGTATCACAAAGCGTGACTAGAAGGGATTGTGACCGGCGAGTCAAGTATCACAAAGTGTGACTAGAAGAGATGATGACCCCAGAGTCAAGTATCACTAAGGGTGACTAGAAGGGATGTTGACCCCAGAGTCAAGTATCACAAAGGGTGACTAGAAGGGATGGTGACCCCTGAGTCAAGTATCACAAAGGGTTACTAGAAGGGATCGTGACCCCAGAGTCAAGTATCAGAAAGGGTTACTAGAAGGGATGGTGACCCCAGAGCCAAGTTTCAGAAAGCGTGACTAGAAGGGATTGTGACCGGCGAGTCAAGTATCACAAAGGGTGACTAGAAGAGATGATGACCCCAGAGTCAAGTATCACTAAGGGTGACTAGAAGGGATGTTGACCCCAGAGTCAAGTATCACAAAGGGTGACTAGAAGGGATGGTGACCCCTGAGTCAAGTATCACAAAGGGTTACTAGAAGGGATCGTGACCCCAGAGTCAAGTATCAGAAAGGGTTACTAGAAGGGATGGTGACCCCAGAGCCAAGTTTCAGAAAGGGTTACTAGAAGGGATGGTGACCCCAGAGTCAAGTATCACAAAGGGTGACTAGAAGGGATGGTGACCCCAGAGCCAAGTATCACAAAGGGTTACTAGAAGGGATCGTGACCCCAGAGTCAAGTATCACAAAGGGTGACTAGAAGGGATGGTGACCCCAGAGCCAAGTATCAGAAAGGGTTACTAGAAGGGATGGTGACCCCAGAGCCAAGTATCACAAAGGGTTACTAGAAGGGATGGTGACCCCTGAGTCAAGTATCACAAAGGGTTACTAAAAGGGATGGTGACCCCAGAGTCAAGTATCACAAAGGGTTACTAGAAGAGATGGTGACCCCTGAGTCAAGTGTCACAAAGGGTGACTAGAAGGGATGGTGACCGCTGAGTCAAATATCACAAAGGGTGACTAGAAGGGATGGTGACCGCTGAGTCAAGTATCACAAAAGGTGACAAGAAGGGATGGTGACCGCCGAGTCAAGTATCACAAAGCGTGACTAGAAGGGATTGTGACCGGCGAGTCAAGTATCACAAAGGGTGACTAGAAGAGATGATGACCCCAGAGTCAAGTATCACTAAGGGTGACTAGAAGGGATGTTGACCCCAGAGTCAAGTATCACAAAGGGTGACTAGAAGGGATGGTGACCCCTGAGTCAAGTATCACAAAGGGTTACTAGAAGGGATCGTGACCCCAGAGTCAAGTATCAGAAAGGGTTACTAGAAGGGATGGTGACCCCAGAGCCAAGTTTCAGAAAGGGTTACTAGAAGGGATGGTGACCCCAGAGTCAAGTATCACAAATGGTTACTAGAAGGGATCGTGACCCCAGAGTCAAGTATCACAAAGGGTGACTAGAAGGGATGGTGACCCCAGAGCCAAGTATCACAAAGGGTTACTAGAAGGGATCGTGACCCCAGAGTCAAGTATCACAAAGGGTGACTAGAAGGGATGGTGACCCCAGAGCCAAGTATCAGAAAGGGTTACTAGAAGGGATGGTGACCCCAGAGCCAAGTATCACAAAGGGTTACTAGAAGGGATGGTGACCCCTGAGTCAAGTATCACAAAGGGTTACTAAAAGGGATGGTGACCCCAGAGTCAAGTATCACAAAGGGTTACTAGAAGAGATGGTGACCCCTGAGTCAAGTGTCACAAAGGGTGACTAGAAGGGATGGTGACCGCTGAGTCAAGTATCACAAAGGGTGACTAGAAGAGATGGTGACCCCTGAGTCAAGTATCACAAAGGTTACTAGAAGAGATGGTGACCCCTGAGTCAAGTATCACAAAGGGTGACTAGAAGGGATGGTCATCACTGAGTCAAGTACCACAAACGTCGACTAGGAGAAGGTATAGAGACCCCTTAGTCAAGTATCATAAAAGGTGACTAGGAGAAAGAATGGATACCCCTGAACCAAGCATCACAAAGGCATACTAGGATACACCCCTGAGTCAAGTGTCTTAATGGGTTTGCTTAATGTATGTTTTAATCCAAAAATACATCTGCTGTGTATGCATTAATATGCTTCGATTTGGATCGCAAACCTAAAGTCAACATGATGTACATTTAACAGTGATTATAGTTGGGTTTATTGTCATGGATCTCCCCTGCAGTGATGTAATTTAAGTCCTGAGCCAAACAATGAAATGGGTGGATGTTTTAGGTGGTGAGGTGGGAGTGATGAGTTGGAGTGAAGTGTTAGTATCTGTGTAGGATATCATATCGTGATGGGAATGTAAATGTCAAAGTATTAGCAGGAGGCCAAAAGACACAGCTAGCAGTTTTTGTCTCGCCTGCGTAGCAAAAAAGCGAGACATAGGCGCCGCTTTTCCGGTGACGGCGGCGGCGACGGCGACGGCGGCGTCAACATCAAAAACTTAACCTAAGGTTAAGTTTTTGAATTTTTGATATAATTTTGAAAGTATAAGTTCTTAGTCAATGAAACTTTGAATATAGGGTAATCAAGTATCCCCAATCATGTGAGTAGAATTTCAGATCACAAAGTCAAGGTCAAAGGTCATTTCAGGTCAACAGACTTGGACTATGTTGTAGCATCGTCATTGAAAACTTAACCTAAGGTTAAGTTTTTGAATTTTTGATATAATTTTGAAAGTATAAGTTCTTAGTCAATGAAACTTGGACTATAGGGTTATCAAGTCTCCCCAATCATGTTAGTAGAATTTCAGGTCACTAAGTTAAGGTCAAAGGTCATTTAAGGTCAACAAACTTAGACTTTGTTGTGGCATCAACATCAAGATTTTCAAAATGCTTCTTCTTCGTTATTTTTCAACCGATTTTGATTCTGATTGTTTCATATGATAGGGCTAGGAGGGGGATTTTAAATTTCTACACAGAATCGTGAAATTCATTATCTATGCTAATTTATGCAAATTTATTCAAAATCACAAAAAAAGCTTCTTCTCCTTCATTTCTAGACCGATTTTGATTTGGTTTGCTTTATATCGTAGAGCTAACTTTGGTACACTAAATATCTACACAGAATTTTGAAATTGTTCTCCATTAATTAATTTTGGTAATTTATGCAAAATTTATTCCAAAAATAACAAAAATTGCTTCTTTTCCCTCATTTCTTGACCGATTTTGATTTGGTTTGCCTTATCTGGTAGAGCTAAATTTGGAACACTAAACTTCTACACAGAATTGTGAGATTTTGCTCCATTGATTATTTATGGTACTTTATGCAAATGAAATGAAATTATGTACCTTCCAGGGCATCAAATTTTTATTTTTTGACCAGTTCAAAAGTGTACCACATAAAATTTACGATATTTGTTGTTGCGAGATGCGGATGAGCGTTACGTCATTGACGTTCTGGTTTATCATATTGAATTGCGTTATGCAGGCGAGACCGCCGAGAGCGTTTCCCTTGTTATATTTCCATGTTACAGAATGTATATTAGATATTAGATGTCATTTTCTGTCAAAACTAGACACTCTTAATGCCTGGAACATTTGCAAGTTGTTAGTAAATGCCCTTTTTATGAATTCCAAGCATTTGCCATATTTCACCATCACATGTAAAACACAAAAAATATGACACCAATTACATGCATGTATTGCTAGCTTTAGTGAGAAACAAAGTGCTGTACATGTATGTATAAAGTGTACATGGAAAATGATAGACAGGGCTGTCGTTTAAAGCCGGTAACCGGTAAAACTTGCCGCCTATTCACTCGTTTCTTACCGGCTATAATTCCTATAATAAACCTTGCAAAAATCACAGAAAGTAGATCTAAATCAATGCTAATCCAAAATTTCCTTAATTTCGTCCAAGATATAATTAGTGCCGCACATACACGGCCGCAGTCGACGAAATCCCTTACGATCACGAACGCGACGTCGTCCGTACTTACCTAGACCTATCTATCTAACGTTACATCGCAGTTCTCCCCCCACAGCGCGGCGGCCAAGCCCGCCCGTCCCTACCCCATCATAGACATGTCCAAAATTATTTCACATGTTCATCTGTATCTGTACTATGTAGGTGTCCAGTTCTAAAGGTACACTGTACTTTGTATTAAGCTGTAGATTTATTCAGTGTTGACTTATTTTCTCCTTAATTCAAGTATTTGATTCAATCAGGATTGAGGCAAAACGAGAAGTGACTATTCTACGTGGGCTGAATGAATTCCTTGTCAAATTCTATGGACCTAAAGGAAGTAAGTATGTAATGATAAATCATTGTAGGGGAACCACCCTGTACTGATTTGTAGGGAGCCTTCTAAGACACTGTTCAATACTTGTAATCATTAAGTCGTTACCGGCTCGGTTCAACTACTGGAACTGGTAGTGGACTGTGACAATTGTGTCATATACAAATCATGTATTCCAAGCAATTTTAAAGTCCAGGGGAGTGTTTCACAAAGCCTTTTTTCAATGACAAATGACAAAAGTCAGTGACAAATCTGCTGATGACCAATCAGAAGCAAGGATTTCAGTAGCTTATAACAAAAACTGTCATTTGTCACTGATGACAAGTTTTGTGAAACACCCCCCAGGACTTTGATCCAGAGGAAATATACTGGGTTATTATACTGAGACAGAGGAATGAACACTGCTATTTATTATAGCTCCCAAAGGTCCTCTTTACTTCATTACAGGTACTCATATTGCATTTGCTCTGTATTGGACCAGGGTCCATGATTGGACGTGATGTGAAATGGATTTTCTTGAAATGTCAAATTACAGCCTGTGTATAGTGATAAAAACAAAGAGGATACTTGGTACATCTTCCCAACTGAAAACTCATTTCACTTCATGGTGATCCTGTATTATATAGAGGGAACCGGGTGTCAGTGACTTTAAGTGAATGATTACATCTCAGTTCTAATATAACCTACAATATTTTCAACTCTGGCAAGTATGGCAATTGTTATATTGGAGATATATTTAAGGCCATTCAGGGCTTTAGAGTGGTCTGTCTGGAATATAATTTTCAGGGATGTCAGGCCTTTGTTATCATTAATAATTATACGGTGAGAATCTGTCATGTGTGATTGATGCACTTCTGCAAATCACATGCATTAATGGCAATAAAAATGAACAAGAAGAAAGAAGAAAATGGCAGAAAAAGATGAAATAGTGGTGGCAAAATCAGAAACACATTGATCAATGTAGAGTAGTTCAAGTCCAAGGAAAAGAAAGTAAAACTAATTTTTGCCAGTTAATCATGGTAGGTAAAATGTTAAATTGGCAACACATCTGATGTATATGTATATTGATTTGTTTTCCTATTCTATTGGGGAAAACAGATGTAAAGCTTTTTACACAATGTATATTATTCTGGGCAGTATTTTGATCTTCTTTCCCTTGTGACAGTCATGAGTATCTATTTTCTCTTACCACTTTCAAAACACTACTCTCCTGTTACCTTCCCATCCTCCTTCTTTCCCTGTTCTCACTCTCTCCTATTCTTATTCTTCCTTCTGTTTTTAAATCTCTCTATGTTATTTTTGTTTTCAAATTCCCTCTATCTTCTAATTGTTTTTTTGTTTGAAAAACTTTTATCTTGTTCTCTATCTTAATTTCTTTCTCCCTCTCCTTTTCTTTTCTTCCTTTCTCTGTTTGTAGCGGCCTATGAGGGAGGAGTATGGAAAGTCAGAGTAGATCTTCCGGACAAGTATCCTTATAAGTCACCTTCCATTGGTAAGTACAGTTAAGCCTATACTTGTACATTGTAGGCCTGTTTTCATCAGACCGAAGTTGCACAATAACCCGTTATTTTAACTAGCCCCATCTCCAATTAGCCAGCCAATTTGCTTCCTCATCAGCCCGCGTTGCAATTAGCGGGCTATTTGGTCGAGAAAATATCAATAGAAATCTTGGTCTTGTTTCCAAAATTGCCTGTTTTTATCTAGTTTGTGATGAGCGTTTCGGTCTGGTGAAGACACAACTTCGAGCTTCGGGAAAATATCCTGAGTCTGAAAATAGCGGGTTATTTTGCAACTTCAGTCTGATGAGGACAGGCCCTTTGTGAGGCGTTTCTACTTTTCTACTTGTGAGGTTAAATGTACATATCAGATTTCAGGCTTGTTCAAATAGCTAAGTAAGAATTTCTAGTTCTTCCTTTTTTTTTTTGTGGTGGTTTCTAGTATTTCTTTATGCCGAAACTTGCCCAATTATGTGGGCTTCATGGTGTTGCCTGATTTATTTCATTACAATCATTATTCTACTTCAAAATCAGAACAGAATATAACACTGTCAATGATTAACTATCTGAAATTGCATTGCAGCCTTATGTACAAGATGTGCTCAATGGCTGTAAGGCTGTTTTGGCATCTAGATCGAGGCAATCTTCATATCTGATGATAACATTCATTATCATGGCCTCACGCCTAAAGAGTGGTCAAGCACCCCCTACAATAGAACTCCAATCAGTGTTTTTCTACTGTTCAAAGTGATAACCCATAGTGTTTATCTTGTATGCCATATTAACCACATAATAACCTTGGCTGATGAAACTTTGAACAGTGTGTCACACTTTGATAGCATGAAAGTTTAAAAACATATGTATACTGGTAATAGGAGATATGGTGACTCAGTATTAGTGTATATTAACATGATCATACATACATATGGGACGGGTACAGGATTCTGTGAAAAAGGGGGCATATATGTTTTGCTGATAAAAGAGGAAAAAACGGTTTATCAACAGCATTTTTCAGTGCCTTTTTACAACAACAAAAACTTTTTCAGCCAGCTGAAACAATGGGCATCACCTTCAATCAAATATGAGGGTCACACCTTTTATAGGACAGGTGTACTACTTGGTTTTCAAGGACTTGGGTTGGATGCGCCCCCCCCCCCCCCTCCCTCCCAATCTGCCAGTGATGTAGAATAGGTATATGGGTGTGTGCATGTGGTGGGGGGGGGGGAGGGAGGGTGGTACCAAGGACACTCATAAGAACTGTACCTTCACTTTGACGACCACTTGCAAAACAAGGACGTCCATGTTTTGAGAAAATTGTAGGCCCTTTTATATAGGATATGTTTATTTTGGTGCTCTATTTGCTTGGAAAAAGTAGGTCCTTTGTTAAGCAGTACGTTATGAGATTGTCCTCTGTATATTATATTCCTACATACATGTTTCCTTGAACATGTAATAACATACTGATGTGTAAATATGATTCCTCAATTTTCACCAGAAATGCGTATGTGTGTAGCGATTATACCTCATCTTCCAATTTATGGCAAGGGAGCAAATATATTTATTAATCCCCAATTAATAATAAAATTAAGTGAAATATAACCTTTGTATTGAAATTTTTGAATTAGGGTCTTTTAATTTTAATTTTATCTTGTTAAAAAGCAATTCCAGAAAAAAATGAATGAAAGTTTGACTAACCTTGTGGATGTTATGTATACTATTAATCAAATGAACAAATAGTGTCTATTTCAGAGTAAGTACTTCAGTGACAGAGTTAGGTTTGAACAAAGCATAATAGATGCAAAAAGAAAGTTTTTATGCCTTTGTTGATATGCAGCTTGTATCTTCAAAATCCTCTCAAAGATGTATTTGACAGAAACCTGTGAGTTAGTGTGCATTTAAAACATGGTTTGTCTCAGTATCGCTAAGCTCATGATTTATTACTGTCTTTTTCTTGTTCTTTTGTTATCTTTGTTTCGATCCAGGCTTCTTGAACAAAATATATCATCCAAATATAGACGAGGCGTAAGTAATACCTTTTGTTTTGTAATATTATTTCCTTGCCTGGAGCACTTACATCTTTTTACCTTTATGATGTTGACATTTCCTGTTGTAATTATCCTCGTTTTAAGAATTAGTCCATTGTCAATTGGTCGAAAAGAGCTGTTATTGATATTTTACGAGGTTTTTCGGAAACATATATTTTTTAAAGTGAATTTCACAACTAAGAATATTCATATTGTTTCCAAATTTTAAAAGGGGTCTAAACTTACTTTTCAGGCATTTTAGAAATGGGGATTTGGGCCTTTTCTGTGGGTTTTGAATTGGCACTTTTTCAATTGGTATTTTATAAAATATTACAAAAAGATGTATGACTATTTTCCCCTATTAGATGATTTTGATGACAAAAAATTGTGAAAACTGCATATTTATTGCTTTTGTGGACCTTCAAACATATTTTATTTGACATGCCCTCAATGTTGAGTTTGAGAAGATTTTACCTGCACTTTCAAGTTTTCGACAGTGTTTGACATTGATCAAAGTATAAAACAGTGGCAAATTGTTGAGAAACAACACAAATATGTTAAAAGTATCTAGAGAAAAGAAATATGCAACCCTATTAACACAAGATTTTCTGTCAGTCAATCCTAGCTTTATGCTTGCAATGAGTAATGGATTATGTCAGTAATTTTGTCGTTGATATGCATTTTGATCATCTTTGAAAATGCTGTATAAAACATTTGTAAGTGCAGATAACCATTTGTCATACTCATCTTAGAGGGCGTATGAAATAAAATATTTTTGAAGGCCTATATTAGCTAGAATTATACAATTTTCTGCATCTTTTTTTCATTAAAATCTTCTACAATATTATATCTATACAAATCTATTGCAGTTTAGAATATATTGAAAAATTCATAATTAAAAAAAGTCATTCAAAAGACCAACTCATCATTTTTAAATGCCTAAAATGTAACCTCAGACTCAATAGGGACTTTTAGATTTCCACGACGAGAACGTGGACTGCTAGGTGTGACATCCTTTTAAGGCACTGGCAGTGCCTGGCAGTGCCTTAGAAAGACATCACCTGTAGCAGTCCACAATCTCGTTGTGCAAATAAAATTGGTAACAATGCTTTAAAGTTTTAGTTGTGACATTCTTTTTTTCGTTTTTGTTTCCAAAAATTCCTACAAATTTCTATAATTGACCAAATGACAACAGACTAAATGCAGGCCTGATAAAAACCAGATTTAAATCGGTTTCCTGTTGTTTTTTTTTACCCCAATTTTGTTTTCTTTCCGAATTTATCCCAATTTTCCAGATTTTTGTCCTTATTTTCTCTATTCTTCCCTATTTTTCCCTTTTTTTCCCTTTTTTCCCTATAAATGGGGGCAATGTTAGATGCAATTTTTTCCCGCGAATCCTCTTTATTTTTTTTTACTCAAGGGAGGTGTGGTTGAGGGGAAAAAAAAAAACTTTTTTTTTTTAGAGCTCATTATCACCCCTGTAAATGACGTAATTTCTGTTGCAAAGTTTATGTCATTGTTTTTGCTCTCATTACATTACCTATGTTTTTAATGCTTGTTTAACGATTTAAGAAGTAATAAATCTTTGATGACATATTGTATAGACAGTGGGAATCTTTAATGTAAATCCCTTGCTCTTTAGAAATCTTGTAATAAATATTTGTGTATAGTAATAATATTCAAATTCATATAAAAAGAGACTTTTATGTGTTGAATAACAGTCAAATAAAATAGGTCATGCCTGTTCATCATCGATTATAAAAGAGATATGAATTTGCTTTTACATAAGTTTTATAAAACACATCGTCAGGGGAATTAATGTAGGCAGATTGAATTGCAAGTATTTCAAAATCAATAGAGAATGTAGAACATTTTTAGAAATCTGGGCAAAAGATGTGAAATTCACTTCTTCTTTTCTTCACTTTTTTTTTTCCTCTGCAGTTCTGGGACGGTTTGTTTAGATGTAATCAACCAAGCATGGACACCGTTGTATGGTAAATCTAAATCAATGATAAGCGATCATTGAAAATAATTTCTTTTCAATTTCTAGAAATGATAGTACATGAAGGAGATGGTGTATTTAGCTGTTTTTTATGCAAAACTCTTATTCAAGAGCCGTTCATGCCACTGTTTGATCTCACCATTTACTGGCGTTTGCTGGCATTTGTCTCTCAAGGGACGTAAAAATGTTGGTCACAAATCTACAGAAGTGATATATTTTGATAATTCATTATTGAAGGACAAAAATATCTAAAAATCATAATGTTGAAAGCAAATAGTGGCATGAACAGCCTGCCATATTTAAGTCCAACTTAAAGTCGATCTTAGTCTTTGTGAAACACTTCCAAGGTCGTTGATTCTTTATTGAGTTTCGTTCAAAACGATGCTCAAACGTGCATTTCACTATACAACGTTTACCTTGACATTTCTGTATACAATGTTGAACGTTTAGACTAGGAAAAATGTAACTAGTTATTGTGTAGCTATACAATGAATTCAGGTAGTCTGAATGTAGGGTTTAATTTGTTGATTATTTTAGGTAATGTATGGAGCAATGACCAAATTCCTTGCCTTGCCCTCTATTGTTTGTAGCTATTCTTACAGGTTAGAGATGGATATGATTGGCACACACATGCTGACTTTAATATTAGATCTATTTTTCTACTATACGTACATACTATTGTAAAATGTGCAAATTGTAGAAAAAATGTGGGGAAGGAAGATCTTTACAAGATACAAGATATTTTATTTGGTCTTTGCAAACAAGTTACATAGAAAATTGTTTTCCACTGGCGTTACAGTCATATTCAACAAAATACATAATTACAAAAAACAAATACATCAGATAATGAAGCGACACAAATGGTCATTGGTACATGTACTTCAAATCTTGAGTTTCAGAATTAAGCCTTGGTCATTGGTATTTCAAATCACACAATTAATTTCCGACACAGAAGTTTAACGTTTAACCTGTGAGTTGAATTTATGAACAGAGTCGGGTACAAATGAATATCTGAATCGTGAAAGCCGGGTTTGGGTGGGGCGAAGTCGGATACCAGAACGATTAAATGAATAAAATAAATGAAGTGGATGGGTATTGTCTTTCATGATTGCACAGACCTTATGAACAATTTGCTCAACTTTTGCTATCATTGAGGTTTCTATGATTGGTAAATGCATCAAACAAATATATATTCTAACCTATATGTATGCTCATTGCATTGTCTTTTCAGATTTATCGAATATCTTTGAGCAGTTCCTTCCACAGCTTCTGAGCTATCCCAACCCGATAGACCCTCTCAATGGAGATGCTGCAGCACTATTCTTGCACAAACCAGAAGATTACCAGAAGAAAATCAGGGGTAAGTAAACCAGCAGGTGAATGTAGGTAGGCCTACAATTATTGGAAGTAACATAAAAGTTAAAGGGATTTGATAACTTTGTCTGAGATTCTGAAACATAAACAAAATCCTGGATTAAAGATAAACTCCAGTTCTGGTAAAAAAAAGAAAATTAACTCTCACAGAATCAAATGAAACTTACACTGAATGTTCAAGATTACAAATAAATGACATGTGCCAAACAATTTTGGAAGAAGATGTATACTGGCTGAGTAATGAGCATAGAAAGACAAGGACATAAAGGTAGTACTAGCCCCGACACCATGTGTGTCGTCCCATATATAGCTTTCTGTGTACAGTGCTTGTTACTTTACCAAGACTCGGCCAAATTTATTATGATTTTGATGACTCCAGAACCTTGCAGTGCACACCAATACTTACATGCTACATGATCAACTGTTTCTGATCCATTCCACACCTTTTCTTTCACAATGCAATCGCATTACAAGAACTGGAGTTTATCTTTAAGCTCATGCTGCAATGATAATTATAAACCTTTTGGCAAGTCAGGGAACACATGAATTTTACAAGCCGATTGACTGTTCGATTATAAAGATATTTATGATTGGAAATCAAAATCTAAAAATTCTTTTTCCTAACGGTTTTCATAACACGACAGTCTATTTGGGAAATGAGTATGGTAAAACCGGTCACTCAAAGATTTTTACTTTTTTGAGGCACTTCATGATTATTTTGAAGCGCAATTTTTTTTTAGGGCTTCAATATTACACCATATTACAGACACTGAATACAAGTAGAGCCATGCATCTCGGAATGGAAGGCAAATATCAACAAGTAAGACACCAAAGTAGGTCTAGATCTAACATAGATCTAGACTCAAGTGGGTTTTTGGCTGGGACCTATTCTATAGACACTTACTTGACAAAGGATGAATCAAACCAAACCAAACATCAAATCAAATCTATATATTTGGGGGATCAATTTAGTAAGCCTCGGTCCTTACGTGGCCGTATAGGCTGCACTGGTGGCGGTACACCGCACAGGATGCCATACGGTATACCCGCCCAGCGGTGAGAAAAATCACCCAGCCAGAGGCCGGGCTGTTATAATTTAGACATGAAATAAGAAGGGTTATAAATAATAGCTTGATTATGCATAATTTATTAAAATTCCATATGATTAAAAAAATTACCCCTCGACCATTTTGCATCTTACCTAGTCGTTGTTCCAGTAAAATGACTTGAGTGACTCTGTCCTTGATAGTCACAGGACTGTGATGACTGTCTAGATTAACAGAGATTGTGGTTACAGCATAAGTCCAAGAAACCTCCCCCGCGCCTAAAAGGCTGGCGAGGAATGGGGGTGTGATGGACTTAAAAAGCAGCGGAAATCTACTTTTTATTGATCTATATTGATTATCGGGTGGAATCGCGATATGATATAAAGCAAACTTGTATGATTAGAGGCGATATTTTGTGTCATTGTTTTCTGTGTTAATTATTAACATTTACTTCAGGTAAAATTTTGTTGGCCAATCTAATGAAACATGTACTGTGATCTAATGTGATTATAGCAGTACATTGTACCGGGGCAAAGGCCAAAGAGTATGCTATAGAAATTTAATCAGTGTAATTACAGGTATTTTTGAGATCGAAGTAATTGGTGAAATCATTCTTGATGAACAGAGTGAAGTGACCAGGGTAATAGTATATTTGTAAAGCGCTTAGAGACATTTGTATTAAGCGCTATATAAAAGCTAAATATTATTATTAAATGTTATTAAGTGTCAACCAAGTAAATGCACTTGAAAACAAATTAATTTAAAAACTGATAAGATGGTTAATTAATATCTATGGGAGAGCCAGATAGATTGGAATGTGAAAAGTTAGGAACCTGACTAAAACTTCTTTTTTCCATCTTTTTCTTACATTTCTTGTCTGTGCAGAATATATACAAAAATATGCAACAGAGGAAGTACTGGAAGAGCAGGAGAACCCTTCATCATCAAGTGAAAGTTCCATGAGTGATTTTTCAGAAGATGAAACAGAAGGGATGGAGCTATAGCCCCAGCCCCCTCCCTCTTCCCTTTTATTCCTACCCCCCCCCCCCTTGTCTCTTGCAATCTTAGCCCCCATTTTGTACAGTAATCACTTAGAATTGAAATGTTTTTAAAGAAGGAATATGGAAATGTTGGTTTTATTCCTGTTTCCAGACCTTGTTTACATTGCTAAGACTTTTTTTGACATCTAGCACAAAAAAAATGTTCTTCTTGAATGGTTCAGGTTGCAATTCTCATTGTCATGAGTCTCCAGAGGCTTCAAATCGTACGATTATTATTAGAATGTAGCATTCATTATGCCCAGTGATGCATCGTGTAACTGCGCCATTATCAAGCATGCTTTCAGGAAAGAGAGAAAGTTGTACGAGGATCATTTCTGATTTGGTGCTAAAGCTCTTCGTTGTGACATGGTATCGGTAGACAGCTATAAGCTTTTGCTTCAAACAACCTTGATGTCCAAAGTCTGGTCAAGAAAGATTGGGATAGGGTTACCTGGCAGTGTGAAAGGGGGGTCTCACCTCGTATGAGCATCGACAGTACGCATACAGAAACACTGCACCTCAACCTTCGGGGAGCATCACACTGCACGACGTTCTCGGAGTTATTCACATAAATGAACTTCTGAAGAGTATCTCCATCTTCACTCGTACAAGAAAAACCAGTGCAGCATTTTAAAGTGGCTTGCACCAAGACGATTGGTTAACAATGTAACAAACCAGGTGCAAGAATTTTACGACGTCCAGGTTTGAATGAAATACCACTACAACAAAGACGTTTTTATGAAGAAATTATTGCATGGTTCCATTTAAGAAAATGAGAGAAAAAAAAAGGACAAAGAGTTTATTGATCTTTGACATGAATCATAAATTTCCCGGCAATGTAAACAAGGTCAGTGTTTGACCCTCCTCGCCCTCTGTGCCAGTTCTCTGCTGTCAAATCTTTTTAAAGATCTATTTTTAAAATGTATCGATATGAATAGAGTATTTATTTGAAAGAAGCAGGATGGGAGTTTGTGACATATCTTCTTCTTCTTTTTTTTTTTGTCTCCTGCAGATGTTATACAAAAGTCTGAAGTGTTGTGCCATGAATGTACCTTGTCAGGTGTAGTTATACTCAATCTATTCAACATATTTATCCTTTTTATCTTAAAATCTAATCTTCTTTTGATTAATTTTTCTAAAACTTACAAGAGGATGCTTTGATTATCATGCGTTAGCTGAATAGAGTGATTTCAGGCTTTCATTGCAGATTATATTGAAGCAATCTTCTTTTTTTTTTATTTTTATGTGTGATCATGAAGATGGTATACTTTCAATTAAAAAACTTGCGCTTGCATTCAGTTTGCCAATGCTCCAGACTGGGGAAAGTTTCGTGCCCCTGCAATAATTGAATTGCCTCGTTTATTTTCACTAAAGCTAGGTCATGAAAACATGTTAACAATTTGCAAAAGTTTCTGGTTTTTAAAATAGGTGAAGTGAAGAAATTTTTGATTTTATCATGGATGTTCATTTATCATTACTTGAAATCCTTCAATACAAATACATTTTGGAAATAAATTAGAAATGAAGCAACAAACTACAATACTATGAATACTGAAACTATTTAGTTTTATCAAAAATGCCTTCAACTTTCAAAGAAAAAAAAAAGCTCTTGTTTATCAATTCTTAGTAACAGGTATGGAATGTATTTCTGTTGGAACAGTAAAGTATGATATTTCTGTAAGAAATGAAGTGAATTGATATCCTTCTTTCAACAATATTGTCCCAACCATGAGCTTGTGTGAAAGTAAGTTAATCGGTATTGAAAAAAGTGTCCTAAGCAGTGAACACAAGTTATCCACTTCTATTTTATTCTTAAACATGTATTTTGATTTGTGCACTTGTGAAGTGTTCTTAATATTTCTTATTTTGCAAGAGAATAACTTGTTATTGGTTTTAAAAGCTGCAGGTCTAACCAAATTGTACAGTTACCATCCTTTCTCCTTTTTTTTTGCTGCTGCGGTGTAAATTTTGTTGATTTTATTTTCATGACGGTTGGAATGGTATAGCAATGTATTTGATGGTTTCGTTTAATCTACGTGGCTCAAGAAGAAGAAGAAGAACAATAACATCAACAACAAGAAAGACTTGAGCTGATGTTCAGATGTATTCTCACTCAAAAGAGAAAGTTGATGCTGTTCAGTGCAACTATTCACAACTTTGTGTGCAGTTGCATGAGTGGGGTAACTGTGTCACACAGATATGAGTCAACCATGCCCTTAGTTTGCAAAACAGCACATGAAACCAAATTTTATTTCATTTCCATGAAATGGTCACGTTTATTGATAGAGAAAACTTCATTGAACTCAGCTGTGTATTTGGAATGAGTTTACCATGCAAGTTGATGTCAAAATAGAGCAATAGTTGTTTCAGTGAGGTCATAAATAATGTTTTAATGTCTTCGTTCAGTCTACATGTATGTGTCCAGCTAGTACGCATGTATTCACAACTTGCACATTGCACCAATAACACAGTCTAAATTTTGCTAGTTATAATTGTTTATGGTCAAATACTTTCACTCACACAAATAAGTGTAAAAAAGAGATCCATAATGAAAGTCAATTTTCAGGTTATTTTTAAAAAGGTAAAATTATTGATTTACACAAACAAAAAAATAGTCACCTGAATGAATATAGCAATATTTTTTAATACCAAAAGTTTTTTTGGTATGGAACTCCATGATTTAGTATACTACCAAATCAAATCCATTTCATTAATTCTTCAGCAGTTGTCTTCCTAAGACAACACATTTCTCTTGTCTATGAAACCAGTCTGATTTTTTACCCATATCCAAGGACTTTTGCTTTTTATCTTCTTTTTTATATGCTGTCTACATAAATATTTTGACATTGACATATGTCTTGTATGTGATATTCATACAAGGTCATAAATCATCATCTTAATGTACCACATGAATGTGTGTGTTTTTAATTTGAAAGCTGTGTAAATCTATGAACAAATCCAAACATCAAAAGTGTGTTAATTCCTAATGAATGGCATATTTCAGGAATGTTTGTTTGTTAGGGTAAAGTAACCCATTCATATAAAAAATCCTCAAAATTTTCTGTGGGTGGGATTATAACCATTACCCCAAACTTAAGTTTTTTTGCTTGTTAAATCATTTTATGAAATATTTGTTACCGGTATTGCATTTTGAAGGGTGAGATTTGTTGCATTTTAAGCTTGACTGAAAATGCAAATATAGAAAGACAGAAGAGCGACTCCGAGTGAGATACATGAAAAAGATCATGGAAAGAAAACAAACATTTGTATTGTATAACCTGTTCCAGCCTAGCACAACCTATATGTAATCTCCCCCATCCCCGTATCCTAATCCATATTCTCCTCTTTTCTATCTCATCTATGTCCATTATCTCTATTTGTATATGTTTACCTCTGTACATGCATATTATATTTAAACAAACATATGAAGAGAAGATTTTTGCTAGAACTATTTAATTACCGTAGTTAGAGTGTGCATGTAGATTAGATATTGAAATGTATTTTGTAGGAGGAGGCAGGTGGGTGAATGATGGACTGTGGGACATGCCAGTTTTTAAATGACAAGTATATATATTGTATTCTTATTACCATCTGTATTGTGTACTGTGTGGGAGGAATGATTGATTCGTTCAATACGCATAATGGCATTCATGTAGGATTGTCTGTATTTTTTATGTAGGCAATGGAGAGGATTATCTGATGCACATTGATGGGTTGTTTGGTTAGTTTTTTTGTTGTTGTGAGGTTTCATTAAATGTGGTGAATAGATGCTGGTTTAGCAAAATCCTGCCCCCGTATTTCCTAATATTTCCTAATACTTTGCAATTTTCTTGGATAAATCTTATCTCAATCTCAGTAGAGATGTCACCAAGATGTCTCTGCTTTGTTTTTGTTTTTATAATTTTACTAGGCATTTTTAAAATCGTTTTTAAAAGAGAATCTTTTTCAAAGAACCTGAGATTTTAATAACACAGAGATAAAAGATCTAACCCAATTTTACATGTTCCGATATTAATCTTTTAACTGCTTGGACCCTGTGTAATGATTAAGGGTGATATTTATTGCCTTGGTATTAAGCAGTAGGGATCGTACCTAGGTGGTGTACATGTTTGAATACAGAATACAGTCCATCAAACTGTGTGCTTTAGGATTTTTAATAAGTTATTTATTTATTTCCATTTGTCCATCTATGACTTAAGCATGTATCAAGTAGTAGAAAAACATGTATTACTAATCACTTTAATCTCAGTATATTTTATGGTTTTTTTATTTTCAATTGATTGATAATCCTACCCCAAGAAGCTGGAAGATTTGATGGTAGAGCAGTGGTCTCGTTAAAAAGAGGTCATGAGGCCGAAACCAAAATGGTGTATTATTGAGGCTTTAATCGAGACACATACATTCATTGGCTTAAAAGCTAAGAAATCAGCACTGAAAATTTTATATGTAATTCTATTTTTTTTCTGAAGTCCTGTGATATACTGATGGCTAAATTCTCCAATTTCTTTATTGAATATTGTCTATGTGGCCTAATTTACATGGATTCTTAATCTGTTGTAGTGCTTCTTTTAATTTGTCTGTTTACAGATAGCATCCTGCCACATGTACCGGTAGTATAAAATTATAAAAAAAGCCTCGATCCCATGTGCTGTTGTATCTTGTTAAACATTACCTGACCAGTATTGTTTATCCGCTTAGATTCCATTTATTTGTCATTTGAACTGGTAATAACATCCCTATGTATTGTGATACATGTACAATGTATATTGTGAATGAAAATGTTAGAACTGGCTGTACATATCAATTTGTACATTAGATAGAGTGGGTATAGAATGAAGCACTGTCAATGTCGAAAAAGGCTCTGCGTGGAACCCTTTGAGGTTATGAAGAAAGGTAGAAAAAGAGAACCTGTGAATGTCAATCTTTCATATTTTAAAAGCAATTTTGGTGTCAATGTTGTGTTTATTTTGTGTGTATGCTCTATTTCATGTTGAAAACTCACCACATACAAACATACACAGAGATGAAAAGTTTTCACGTTTGATGGATGGATGTGATTGTAAGACATTAATGGTTTATATGATATTAAAGATTGTGATGATGATAAAGAGAAAGGGAAAAGATTGTGATGATGATAAAGAGAAAGGGAGAGAGAGGGGGATGGAGAGAGAGAGAGAGAGAGAGGGGGATGTAGAGAGAGAGAGAGAGGGATGGAGAGAGAGAGAGAGAGGGGATGGAGAGAGAGAGAGAGGGGATGGAGAGAGAGAGGGAGGCTTGTGATGATTTAAAACACGGTGATGATGAAGAATACCATGATGATGGTAAAGAATATTGTAAGGATATGGATGATGTTTTATATTACGAATTGTGGTGATACTGGCAACTGGCAACCTAGGTTCCTGCATTTCATGGGAGGGGAGGGGGTGGCATTGACATGGAGGATTTTCTGAGTGGATTGAAATGCAAATTAACAAGAAGGGGGTCATATTATTTTTCACATTCCTTTCCCCCTCATTCTTTTATTTTTTTTGTTTTGTCTCGCCCATCGAAGGTGGAGGTGAGACTATGTGATCCAAATGGCATCCGTTCGTCATTCGGCGTCCGTCACAAATGTTAAAGTTTAAATTCACTTCGCAGCCTTCAATCCTATTGTAACCAAACTTGGGTACCAGAAGTTTTCAACCAATCATGACTTATTTCCAAACAAAATCAAAGCACTTAATAAGGGGCACTCACCAGAGATGAAAATAGGCACTTATGACAACGGAACAAGTGCAATTTTCAGAAGAAAAATAGCACTAATCAGAGATGAAAAGGGGCACTTATTACAGAGTTAAAGGGGGCACCTCTCAAATTTTAATCAGAGGGCATGCACTCATCGGAGATGAAAAGGGGCACGTATAAGAAAGAACCAAATCTCACGCACACATTATGCAAAAGAGGTGAGTAATTACGTCCTGCAGGACACAACACAAATCCCAGGTTGGTTTCCGGAAGCTGGAGAAGAATCCTTTTCGCATCGTATACTGATTTTAATTTTTAATGATTTACGCATCTATCCAATCTGTCCATATAGTGTAACAGTAACAACCCATCTGTGACACTAATAAACGATGTGCATGAGACTAATTTTATTCGGTATAATTTACATATAATAAATATTATGGGCAGATTGAAAAAGAAAAATTTAGACTGACAGGTCGTCTTCTGTGCACCTGTTCAACTGAATGCAGTGTTTTTACCCAGATTCTGGCGATAAAAATGGGTAATTTTCTGAATAAATCAGGCTTTTACGACCACTTTTACGGAACTAATTTTATGAATCCGCGAACTGCCGAATTTGGAAGCTTTGCCGACATGCTTCACGATGCCTCCGTGTTTTTACTTTTCGCATTTGCTATTTTTTCGTGCTTTTTTCCTTAATTACGTTTGCTAAGTCGCGCCTTCATGTAGATAAAATATGTGGTCTCGCATTTTGCAGGGGCCTTGCCCTTGGTTGGTTTCTTTCTATTTCTCTTTAAAATACTTTTTCAAATAAGAGGGGGGGGGGGGGGGGCTCGAGCCCCGCCATACCGCGGACCCTGTACACTGTGTAACTGCATGATGATTTGACAGATGGACCTGAATTTAACAGAGTCCTGAAATACTTTTGAACGTTGTAACTTGTTCGCCCTAGTGTAGAGAGATCATCGGCATTTTGTTTCTATCATAATATATAGGCCTAAAACACGAATTAGGGCTAGTTTTGACTTGAAAACAACCCAAAGCTCGGCGCATGTCCAGCTGAACCGCGGGAGCTTGGCCTATATACGGATAGGTGAGGGCCCTGGGTCCACTCCTAACTCGTGTTTTAGCCCTTCTTTCTTCCCTTTTCCTTTCCTTTCCTTTCCTTTTCTTTCCTTTTCTTTCCTTTTTTTTTCGGGGGGGGGGGGCCGGGCCCGTCGGCCCCCCCCCCCCCCGTGGATCCGCGCCTGCCGGTGATTGCCTTCTTTTTCCATAGCTCCGCAAAAAATATCGCTCAATGTGGGTTAATATTTGTCATAAACTTGAATAATTTGTGGAATATTAATAACTGACTGAATGAATGAATAAAGGAGATTGTAGTGATGGTAATAAGGTATGATAATGAGTTGCTGGTGTTGGTAACGTATCTTACAATGATGATAGAGAAGAGTGTGATAAAGGTGACATATATAGCAATGATGGTAAAGTAAATTTCCATGTTTAGGGCTGTGATGATGGTCAAATGATAGAAACGTGATTTGTGGAGATGGCGAAGGCTAGGGCTGTGATGATGGTAAAATGATGGTAACATGAGGTTGTGATGATGGTAAAATGATAGAAACATGAGTTTTGGTGATGGCAAAGACTTCAATGTAAAAGGGTTGTGATGATGGTAAAATGATGGTAACATGACATTGTGATGATAGTAAAATGGTAGAAACATGAGTTTTGGTGATGGCAAAGACTTCAATGTAAAAGGGTTGTGATGATGGTAATGATGGTAACATGACATTGTGATGATAGTAAAATGATAGAAACATGACTTGTGGAGATGGCAAAATCTTCAGTGTAAAATGGTTGTTATGATGGTAAACAAATTGAGACGATGGTAAATGGACTGTGATGATGGCAACAATTTGTTATGGGCACTCTATGTTGCGATTAGTACAGAAGAGTTTTAGCGCCATCTTTAGGTCATGTTGCCTAAGTTTGGGTTATCTCTTCGGTGAATTTATCGGGGCATTGACATTTCCAATTTAATGTTTCTGGAATTTCTGGAGAACATATCCGAAAATTATTTATGTGTTGCTTAAACGATATTTTCCTAATCATTACCTCCTTTACCAATAATATTGCCGATGCGAATATAATCATTCAGATCAATTTAGAATCGGGAACGCAGATGAGAAAATAACAAAATTATAGTGTTCATAGTCCTAATCCCCAGAATATTGTTTTCACAAAAGAGCCTTCCATGAGAGACATACACAATATAAGATTTTGTTGATAATGTAACTATTGATGATAATGAGGTAAAGAAAGAGGAAATTTGGACAGTGAGAGAGAGAGAGAGAGATAGATAGAGAGAGAGAGAGAGAGAGAGAGGATGAGTGAGAGGAGAAATGGTTTCAGGTGAATGTTAACTAAGCTGTCGAGAAATAAAATAAGTAAATGCTATACACCCCCCCCCCCCTTTCTCCCTCTCTCTCTTTCTCCCTCTCTGCTCTGTCTCTGTCTCTCTCTCTCTCTGCTATGTCTCTCTCTCTCTGCTCTGTCTCTCTTTCTCTCTTTCTGCTCTCTCTCTCTCTTTCTGCTCTCTCTCTCTCTTTTATTCTTTATAATTATCTCTCTCTCTCTCTCGCTCACTCTCTCTCTATCTCTCTCTCTCTCTCTCCTTCGCTCCCTCTTTCTTTCTATATCTCTATTCTCCTTCTTACCCCTTGCTCTCCCTTCCCTCGTCCCCCCCCCCCCTTCCCTCTCTCCTCGATTACAAGAACTATTATCTGCTCGGAAAAGTTAATCTCTGTCGTGATATGACTCAGCATTATTGGTTTTCAAGGAGCAATCGCACCAGCCAGTCATGATAAATGACATTAATTCCATTTTGGCAGAAAACTTTAAATATTACCCCTGCTACTTTTTTCTTTAATTCTCTCTGTAAACTAACACTTTCATTAACACTATCGAGAGTCATTGTGAAATTAGAAATGTTGTTCTGATCGAATTTGAATAATGTATCGAAAATCTTAAGAAAAATAAATATGTAGAATGAAAGAACATGGGATTTTGTTTTGCTGGGGATGTTGAGAGTACAAGCGGGAGAATGCTCAATCCCGAAACTTTTCTGACAGGCAAACAGGCGCTGACATCCCCTGCAGAATTCCCAGCAGGCATGGGCGCCGGGCGTATTTTAAAGTGGGGGCACCAACAAGAAAGGGCACTTTCTGGAAAAAGGGGCACCAACATAGGGAAATCTCAAAGCGAATAAATACAATTTTAGAAGTTGGTATATGCCTCTACATTGTGATTACGTTATGAGGTATGATTTGATTTTTTTTCCTATTTACATGATGCAAGATACTGGTTAAGCAACATACTTTGGAGTTAGGTTTGATGGTCTGAATATTCATTTACGAGTGTGCAAAATTAAAGATTTGTGAGGTCACCATGCGAAAAATTACACCTTTTAAGCTTCCTTCACACCGGGCCATGCGTAGAGTTGCGTAGTGTTAAGTACCGCCTACGCCGAGCATAAGCTGCCCTACGCTGGCCTACGTAACAATACGCGGAGGGTCGCAAAGGGGTACGCGAGATGGACGCTTGGCGTACTTTCGGCGTAGACACTAGAAGCTGAAAGTACGCATTTTGTAAGCAAGTCTACGCAACACTACGCTACAGTACGCCAATCCTACGCAATTGTACGCTACCCTTCGCCAGGCCGACGAAGCAGTAAAAGCTTGCGCACATAGTAAGCAACCGTACGCAACCGTACGCAAACCTGTACACCAGGCCGGTAACCGTCCGCAACCCTACGCTTGTTATACGCAATCGTAGGTACGCCAAATGCATACGCCATAGCTACGCGGTGCCTATGCACAGGGTACGTAACCATAGGCCATCGTACGCCAGCCTACGCATAACCTACGCAGGGACTACGCCGAAGCAACATTTTGTTCATGAATACGCAGCCTAATTTCGGCGTAGTCGGTACGCCACACTACGCAACTCTACGCACAACGGCACTTATTACAAAGAAAAAGGGCAATTATCAGAAAGAAAATGGCACTCATTATCAGAGATTAAAAGGGGCACTTTTTCTATGTTAAAAAGGGCAATTTAGCGGTACTTGAAAATTTGGGGGGGGGGGGCACTGTGCCGCCGCCCTTGCCAACACGACCCAAGCAAAACCCATCCTTTCTGGGGTACGTAAAGGCAAAGGTCTGGCCCGGATTCATCGCTGGAGAAAATCGCCTTAATTCCTATGATGTTGATACTTGTCATCGTTGATTGATGCAACATCTTATCTGAAATGAGCTGCACGGTAAGGCCAGGGACTTGATAGAGAAGGACTGGAATCAAGCCGGCGAAACTCTTGTAATTTATTCAACGCATTCATGAGTTCTAAAGCGTAACAATGGGATGTGTAACATTCCACTTGGCTTTGAAGTTCCATGCTCCACACCGCGCTTCCACTGCGGGGACTTTCGGAAGCCAGGCACCAGTTTTACATTTATTACAAAATATTAAATTACCGGCAAAATGTCAGTGTAAATCAAAAACTTTTTGGGGGGATTGTATTGGGAATAGTGCATCAAACACATTTCCAAATTTAGAACTCCGTCCTTCCTATAATTTGTGTGCCAGAGTTGGTAAAAGAAAAATTGCATCCTGACAAAAACTCAATAGTTTAGAATGATGCGCTAATTTGTGCATGTTTTAATGTCCCGTTATTTGATCCATGATTTACAATCTTCAATAACATTAAGTTTGCTAATGCGTGTTTTTGCGTGTTTTTTGTATTTTTGAAGTTGAAAAAAGGATGAAATTACACAAGTTTGTGTTCGCTTGTTCTACTCTTTACACATTCAACAATGGATGAGAAATCATTGAAAGGGACAGCGAACAGTTGCTGTGATACCATTTTCTGATGTAGGAATTCTAAATCCTGAAATTCATGCGCTCTTTTATCTCACCACCTGGTCAGCAGTTGCAGATTAGCGCATAACTTTTCGGCGGCGTGGAGCATGGGGTCAAAGGAGAGCGGCTTGATTCCAGTCCTTCTCTATCAAGTCCCTGGTAAGGCTGTAGTTATTTATTTAATAAACCCATATCCATAAGTACATGAAAATACTTCTGTTCACAGGAATGATAAATGAGGAAAGACAAACAAACCAATAGAAAAAGAAATAAGCCAAGGATATACTTTCTTTTCATAACATATTTATTGCATAACATCGACTTTATATGTAAACAATATAATGAAGGAATACCAATTACTTTTTCGTCGAAAGTCAAAATGTAATTATATCATTTAGTTTTTATTCATAGCTCATCGATAGCTTAAGGAGTACACAAGTTTCAAGTTGTTCATATACGTCATTTATTGTCAGAAATTTAAGTAAATTGGACTTTTGCCTGTAAAAAAAAAAATCAAAAAAAATCCTGCGTTATCAATTTGCTATTAAGTTTATTTTACTTTCACTATAACCTTCACGAACATTTTTTCAGTTAATTTGTTGATATACAGCATATTCCCTTTTACCTCGATTTTCAAACAGAGCAACTATTATCCCGTAACATGCCCATCAAAAGTGCATCTCCAAATGAAGTATGAACTTCTTTCTTTTTTTTTCGCGTTCGTATACATGTGCCAAGAAGTCCAAGGGTAGCAGAAAAACAGTTTTTTTTTCTTAAGATTTTATTAAATAAATCATATGTAACTGGTGGCATTTAAAAAAAATTATTTAAAGGCCTGGTTCGAAAGATCAATTCTAAACATCATTAGGAAAAGACAATTCCAGATTGGATGTCAGTAAGGAGGGAGGAAATGAGGAAAAAAGGGCACAGAAGGTTAAAATATATTAGTTGGAAAATATTGAATATTGTGAGAAAGTTTTTTTTTAAATTGAGGCGATATAGCGTCTCAAATGGAGTCATTCAACGAGCTGACTGGTATAGTACCAGAATATACACTACTTCCCATATAACATTAAAGTAAAATGAAAAGCCTTGACCAACGATGGAATGGCAGACGTCATCGCAAATCTATTTTAGAATTTCTCAATCTTTTCTTCATTTTCCGAAAAAGCATCCAAAATAATGCCCGAATGTCGAAAACCAATTGAATATATATTAAAGCCCCACTGTCCTACTTGTAGCTACTTGCTCCCTCTATATAGAAAACTTCCCCAATCGGTGCATGTTGGTCCCCCATGATCCTCTTTTTCTTATGTTAGCTGAGAGCTGAGTTAATGTCAGTGACCTCGCTGTGTGGTCTAATCCCTTCTGGCCCAGTAGTAGTATTAGGTCTTTAAGTATTGGCTCAGATATGACCATCTGAATAAATAGGTGTTCTATATGGGAACTCACTGTTATAGTGCTCTGGTTCATAACATTAGGAAATTGAGAAATTCTATAAATAGAATTTTATGATGTTACAGCTTCGGTATACTATACTGTAGAAAATACCTTTAACTTACCCTGCTGACCACCGCTTTAATAGACTTCCCTCCGTCTCAACTCGACCAGGAATTAGCTTTAAAGATGGAGATGGTGCACACAATGAGATGAAATCAAATCACGCCACCAGGCTTGGCAATGAGAGAACCACTGATTACATAATGAGCTTACAGTGTGAATTCTATCAATTGCCAAAAATAGAGGCGGATGACCGTCGGGAGAAAGGATTGAAGAGGTGGGGCTGGGTAAAGGTGATCTCTCAGTCGAATGGCTCAGCTCTGGCATTGTTTGCGTCTTGGTCTCAATTCGATTTCAGTTCTGTCTCCTGGATGTTGTCATCATGTCAAAGCGTCTTCTGTGGCTACATTCCTCTCATCATTATAGGTTATACACATAATAATGATTGAAGTTTTAAGCAAGGATATCTTGATGTCGTAATTATAAAACTTAAAAGTCAATTATTATACTACCGTATCTGTTTACCTTACATTTGTTATACCTTATATTACTATATTCTTGAGAAACCACATTGAGTTCTAAATCGTCACAGTTATAATTTTTACTCATTTTTTATATTATCTCTTTATTGGGAATATAGGAAAACTTTCGCCTAAAATATACTGTTGTAAAGAAACAGAAAGGGCACGAAGGTTTATAATTATAGTGTGTCATATCGAAGCGAGTTTGAACTCCTCGTACCCAGGAATCAAAGTATTGAGAGCACATCATGTAGGTAAGCCAAGAATGAAAGTAATTTTAGTAATATTAACATATTTTGTCCCTTACTTGAAAATAACATTGTTTCTTCTTCAATGTTTCTTTTTACAAATTCGCCCACATTCATGTATTTTCCTTTCCGTTTCTCTACGAGTCTACGTGCTGTACGTGGCTCACAATTCTATCGATTTCAGGCTAAATCATGATATATTGATTGTTTTTTTTTTTTTTTGGGGGGGGGGCGTCTTTTCTTTCCGATCATTTATGCACTAAAATTATTATTCATGTCTCGTAGATTTTGTCCTCCTCATCGTGTATTTTCCAAAGAATATCAGTCGGTTTTGTATACAGTCTATATATAGAGTTATAGATTTGAAAATAAAACCGCACTCAATATACCCAGTCTAATCTCTTTCATCATTTCACAGCCTCCCCCCCCCCCCTCTTAGGCCTCCCACTTTCTAAATGTACAGGCATGGCAATCCACACTTTTAGGAGTCATACTAGAGTCATACTAATGCTTACCAAAATCCTACACCATATATTTCAATACAATGATGTACCACGGTCAAAGCAAGGGCTTAATCAATTAGCAGACTATACTATTATTAGATTTTAGCAAACCATGACCATCACGTTAACGAGAGACACGTGACTGATTACATAATGAGGGGCACTCATTCTAATTATGTTGTCATACGAACTTGATTTCAGCAGGCGAATGTTGAGGAAATAAAACTAGTATATACGTTCCATAACATAGTGTGCTTTCCATTTTATTTTCTATAAATCTCTCATTTCGGGTACTATAAATTAAACTATGACGTTCATGACATTGTTCTGTTTGTCTTCTAGTGTCTCAATTTTTCATGTCAGCTGCAAATAGACATGACTTTCTTTTTGCATCACGAATCGAGGAAGCCATGTATTTCATAGCCTTCCTATTATAAATTAGATTCATTAACCATCCAGTCTCCTACATAATTTATATTAATTTGGGCATCGCAAAAGCCTCCATTTGTTAAATAATTCCTGCGGAGGAGGCAACAAACCATATCTTTCATATTATAATCTTTAGGACAATGTCTACCGTCTATAGCAATAGTTTCAACACTGGCTACATATTACATTGTGGTTTACAGGGATTGTACTGAGATCATGTACGGAGTCAGTCTGGCAGACCAATTCATATGAGATGTACTCTGATTACGTAATATCCTAATTAATAGCGTCGTTTTCATGCCAGGCAATCAGAAGAACCAGACATGATGAGAATGGCTTCACATTTCATGCAAGCTGGTCTCTTCGCTCTCATTCTTTCATACATCATGCATCCAAGTCTCATGCTGGCATTAAAAAAAAAAAAGATCAGTCTGAAGTATATATGAAATATATGAAATTTATGGCTTCTTCGTTCTTGATGAAAAAATTGATTCATTCTTGCAAGCTGAAAGTAAATTTGAGAATATTGCTCAATTATTGTGGTACGCCATTATGAACATTTTCTATAATCAAATGATAACAGGATTGTCTTTTATAATATAGTACTGTAATTCTAGCTCGAATTATCGAGAGCTATGAAACCTGAAAAAAATGTATCATCAGATACTGATTTGGGTTTTTGGTGTCCATCTTTTGAAAATTCAAAGCTCCTTTGGTCGACGCGCTCCCTCGCAATTCACACTCCCAATGCTATTAGCAGCTCGTGTAAGAACAAAAAGCGTATACCCCTATTGTACATTACTATCTTTAAACATTAGAGGTCAACATGTCTATACTATCTACATACCAGCACGATATTAGGTAATATGTCTGGTCAAGTAATATCAATGTATACATGACCTCGCCATATAATATATAACGTATATCAAAATTGAAGAAGAAAAAAACCTGTTTATATAGAATGGAAACCTTAGAACACCTTTCCAATGCATGGACATAATATTTTAAAGCGTTCATATTCCGAATTCTAACTAGTTTTTGTCTTTTAAGTTTAAAGATCATACTCATTCTGATTCATAAACAAAAAGCAGAAACCTAAATATTATTGGGCAAAATGCAATCTTCTTTTTATTCCAGCTTAATGAATGAATGAAAATCAATTACAGCAGTATGATCATTGCAAATATTATGAGACATGAATCGTTATATAATGCTCTACTTGGCAATGCACTACCTTGACTGAATATAATTATTTACATCTGTTAGCGAACGTTGACAATTAAAAACTATATTATTTTCTTCAATCCTTCATTTCAAAATGTTCAACTTGCTTATAAACTGACGTGTAGTCGTTGAAAATGAAATTTACAGGTATAGATCTACCGGTAATTAATAAATAATGTTGTTTTATTTAATGTTTCAATATAATCTTACAGAGGGATATTGACCAAGTCCCATTTATATAATCTTATGACGGTAGCTCTTTTCCACACATCCACGTGCAACTTCGCTGATAATCGCTCGGTATTATTCGATGGCTGCACCCTCCAATCTGGCTTGGCACAAACATATCTTGCACACGACAATGAGCCTCTTTCGAGGTACAGCAAAATGTGCTAGTGCCAAACAGACTAGTATAGGGTAGAGGAGAGGAGCGGTATCTCATTCGGTCCTGTCGGTGGAGCTCTGGCGACGAGACACAATGGAAACGGCATCAAGGCTGGAGGTTAGGGTATCGAGATTTTCACAAGTTTACATGACTCTCAACTCCTAGACTAAATTCGGTTGTTACATGAGACGTTTAAGCATTTGGTAAAAATGGGTAGATCTTGTTTTCTGGTCAGTTTGAAAATCGATTTGACCTTGTTTACTTGTAGGGAAAGTGGGATGGGCTAATTTCATTGTAATCTAAAGTATTTTTTTCTACATTCTGTTTGTGTATAGTAAAAAAAAAAATGAGCTAAAACTCATTTCAAAAGAGAAAAATCCGATAAATAGTAAAAGGTCACATTACTCCGCTGCATATTCCTTATTTTCGAAGAAATTAAGTAACTTGGATTGATGAGGACACTCTCTCCCTTTCACATGAGAGTACGAACACATTCTAACAGCTAAAAAAAAATCGAATCCGTTTCAGGCATGTTTAAATGATTAGATGTCACTTGTACCTACCCTACAATTTCGTGATGAAAATACATTTTACCCCACTCCCATCATGCTACAATGCAAATGTGCAAATCGATCTAGGTTTATTTCCAAACAGCTTCATTTGCACTTTTATAACCATTTTAAGTTATAGACCGTTTTACTAACATATTCACATTGCATGCATACTTTTTAAACAAAGGTTGAATGCAAAGGAATGTTTGAGGCTCGCTCGACATAGCCACAAATTATATATGCAGACTTGGTTCCTAGGAAAGAAACAGTCAATACATTTGAATATGTTAGTAACCCGGTCTATTGAAACTTAACGAGCAAATGAAAATACAAATATATATTCATGTTTAAACTACAAAATACAAGTTAAAGCCATTAAAATGATGCCTTTAGTGCATTTGAAAAAAACACGGGGAAACACCCCCGCCCGCCCCCATTCTCCAATCCTAGGACTGGCGCCTCTCAGGGATGGCGCAAGAAGATTCTCAACTTTGCATCTGTCTTCATCTTTATATATATATGGAATTCACAGTTAACAAACACGATGTATAGCTATAATACCCAAATATAAATTATACATGCACTGTCACAATGTGTTGTCCCCAAAACAGATTATACAAAACACAGTGTACGAATAAAAAATGAAAAAATAAATGTAAACGTTATTTTAAAAACCACAGCAAACACCAATGAAACAAAGCAACCGATCATTGCAAAAGTTATAACCCATGAAACGCAAACAAGAGGAAAAATATAGGCGAAGCAAGATGCATGGTGCGTGGTGTAAACGAAGCAATTTTGATGAAGATGTTGATGGTGCGTGGTGTAAACGAAGCAATTTTGATGAAGATGTTGATGGTGAATACAGCACTTCACACGCAAAAATCACAAACATGAATGTTTCTACCCATCATGCAATGGCACTGTAGAACCAGCTGTTACCATGGAAACACAACACACAGTGAATTCTATAGTGCCATAGACGAGGAGCAGAGATATAATGAAGTCAAGCACAGGTGAACGAAGATTGGAAAGAAAACTCAACATGGACGCGTTGCAAGATGCGAAATGGTATATCTACATACACTACACTATCTAGATCACAATATGCCTGTTTACAAGCACATTATATCATACACCAACTACCAGAACCCTTAGAAAGAAAAAAAATCGTTTTAAATATCAAATCTCAACAGAGATTATCATCTATTATTTCGTACACCATTTCCATTTTTTAGTAATATTTGGTCTGGAAACCTTTTAAATTTCTCAAAAAATTGTGTTATATTTAGCGACTGAGAAGGAATATAATCCTGCTGGTAGCTGGAGATTTTCAAGGATATTCATATCAAACAATTCTCCGATATTATATTTCAACAATTATATCAAATACAATGCATTATGCTGGTTGTTTGAAATATTAATATTACTATTAGCAATGGGCATTTACGACTGACATCCAGTTAGCACGCACCGATTAATAAACGATTCAGGATAATAATAAACGTTAATTTTGTTACATTTTGATGGTAACTTTATTTTTGGTAATCGTTAGCTTCAGAAAATAAAAGTCAAAGAAGTTGATAATGCTCGTCGACATGTCTTAGTCGAATACGCCCTAAGGTAGCTTGATAATATTAAAGTTATTATGCTAAATTGCGAGTATCCATGAGAAATGCCTTTAAAACGAAAACAAATAATAAAGATATAAGATACGAAAGACGGTGTTCTTGAGTGAAATATTTCCCAGCGAAAAGAAAACCAAATGATGATGAATATAATCCCTGAAATTAGAACCCATGAAATTAATATTCTTTTTGAAACTGCACAAGGTACATGAAACTAAAAAAATTAATTGAAGTTAAAATCATAACATTTCAACAAGGGGTTTTGATTTTCCACTGTCACTAATTAATATTTGACAAACGTGAGCAACATGTGGGATTCAGAAAGTTGATGTCATAATATAATTACTGTTTCACATATTTAGAGTAAATATGACGTAAATCAAGAACACTTTCTTAACTGACAACAGAATACGATAGAAATGCGCATAGAATGAACAGCAAAGCAAAGCATGAAACACAACCAAATATAATTACTTTTTCACAAACTTAAATTAAACATGGAGTAAATCAAGAATAATTTCTAAACTGACAACATTGTATGATGGAAATATGCATAGAATGAACAGCAAAGCAAAGCATAAAACGTTACATAAACTTTGTATTACACTGCACACTGTAATAACGAACACAAGTACAAAAGGAATGAAAACAAAAAAAAATCATAATCTGCAAGTACAAACCGTTAAGAAGCCATGGATAGTAAAGAAAACATAATCAAACTATATTGAAAATGATCACAGAAAGGTATATAACAACTTTTATCTGAAAAAAAGAAGGTACGATGTGATTAAGACAGTGTACAACAATTTATAACCAGGACGTATAGCTTTATAAACTTACACGACTTTATTTATGACTGTTTTTATTAATAAATCAAATCAAATCAAATCAAATCAAATTAAAGTAGATTAATGAATAAATCCAGAAATTATTATTAGTTTTCTTAAAATAACAAAGATATTAAAAGATACTATTATTAAGAATTAGCAAAATAGAGGCAAATTTATTTTTAAAAATGGGATTGTGAATAATACAACATCGCAATGTATTGCTTTACTGATTGGCATTATTTAAGTATAGATTTGTGGTAACCTCACAGAACGAAATAAGCAATATGAATTATTTTAAATCACCAATATTCTTCTGACTGATGAATATGTAATTGATTTAATCTAATTGATTTAATTGATAAGTGAGAAGGAAAAAAAATGCCAAAGTGGAATCTTGCTCTTAATTATAGGTCCATGACTATACTTACATCAGTAGCTTTTTTTTCTTCATCTTCTTCACTGGATATCATCTGAGGGTTTTCAGACTTTCTTAAAATCTGTAAAAATAACATAATAAAAGAAAAGAAAAGACATTTAAAACTACGTTATTATTACGGCAGTTGTAAAATGCAATATATTCAAGGAAAAAAAAATGCATCAAAAATGTCTTACTAAGTTCGATGATAACTAGAATAAGTAAAGCATAAATTAAGGCCATGACATAAATCCCTACCAAGTTAGTGTTTTTCGCCACTTATCTGCTAACTCTAAAGAATTTGTATATATATTTTCTTAGGTTGATTTCTATTTTAGGATAACAGATATAATTTTCTCTTCAAGTTTTTTATGGGGTATGTGTGTTAATAATATGCCTGTGTACGTGATCATGAATGACAGTAAATTATATGAATATTGTAGTATAATGATGATAGCTGGGTGCCTTTTTAACGTATTTAAAAAATATATATTTACATTATGACTCTATAGTTGAACTCACTACACATAAGTCGACGTATGATTGGTATGTGGGCTATGAGCCTATGACTCAGCAGGATTCTACAAATACATGATTTGAAAAGGAAGTTGATAAATGATAGCTCACGAGAGTTGAGGTATATAAAGTGTGTTTATTTTCGATATAATTGACACTAATCTGCATCCGATTATCAACCTAAATATTTCATTTCATAACAGAATTCAAAAGAAAACCACAAATATTCAAGCGCCATCTTGAATACATTGTATCATTTTAATTTCTATGGTCACGGATAGAGAATATAGCGGACATTCCAATGCCTGTGGTATAGCCTGTACATACATCATAGCTTCACACTAACCTTCATAATATACATGCTCAAATAGTACACACATTTTGGTAATACAATATCACCGTGCATATTAAAGATCAAATATGTGAAGTACTTAATTGACTCATGAATTTGTCCTTGTCTTTTTTTTTTCAACCAAATTTTGCGTGACATAAATTTGTATGGAACAAAGCCAAGTCGTAAACTAGGAGTGTTTCTTTCAAAGCAATTCAACCGAATCTCCGTAGATAAATGGAAAAGGAAGGGAGAAAAGGGAAGCTAAAATGGGGTTAATACGAGACCTTGTGTCAACTATATACATCCACGCGTTGAGCTAACAAAGATTATCTCACGTTTTTGAAACCTTTCGATAAATCCTGAATTCTAAGTTCAAACCAATGACCTTTCAATGCGTAATTAACACTGAATGCATGATGAAAAAGGTGAAATTATTATTAATCTTTTTTGTTTTGCTTTGTACCCCTTCCATATATATTGACCGGGAGTAACTCAAGGGTCATAGTAGCCTCTTGTCGATGCCCTCGCGCTGTTGGAGTCTCTAAATTCTGACGAGCGAAGCGAGTCAGAGACTCTGACTCGCTTCGCTCGTCAGAATTTAGAGACTCCAACAGCGCGAGGGCATCGACAAGAGGCTAGGGTCATAGTGATTCAGTTTGCTTTTCCCCACCCAGGCACATATCAGGTGACGCCAAATACTTAATATTACATAATAATGATAGCAGATGTGAATATACACCAACATGTCAAGCTGTTGTAAGAAATCTAATTTTCAAGTTAATTCAGAGAATTGACACTTCAGCGAATATGATTGTTAAAATGCTGGTTAACCCATTGCATAGCAGTACAAGGTTTACCTCGTGCAGACTAATTGTGGAAGTTCTGGTTCTGTACTAGCTTGTTGTCACAGTCGGCAGAGGTTGGTTAAAGTAGTTTAGTTTTGTTTCTCGTATATCCATATGTGTACCCCTCTTAGTTTTGTTCATTGTTTATAATGATGTAGATATGTCAGTTTTTAATAATATGTTCCTCTCTTATTCTTGTTCATTGTTTATATCTACATGTAAATATGTTATATGGACCTCTGCTCTTGCAGCCGAGTCTGAAATAAAGTCTAGAATTGAATTGAATTGAAAAATCACGAATGCACTATATTTTGCCATCGTGACCTCTCTATAATTCCATGTGCGGGTATAACAGTTGTATAGTTTTACAAGAGAATGGTTCATGCTACCTTACAATGACAAATAATGCTTGGACAAGAAATTCATGATGAGACGAAACCACAATGCCAGGCTGAAAGATCACAGGTGATTCCAAACGACAAGAAAAAAAGGTCAACCAGTATAGGCCTAAGCATGTAGCAAAAATAGACGGATCCCTTATTGCTATTTCCGACTGTACTCTTGATTTCCTTGTTAAGCTGACACTGTGTATAGCAGCAGGAATGGAATTGCACTTTGCTTAATAACTAGTAACTACGCATTGGATGTACCCATCGGAAATACAGGATAAAGGTCGATTAATGCACACAATCAATTAGATTCATCTATCTTCCTCGAATCGTGATTTTGCGATACTATAAGGTTAAGCCCGTATTTTATCAAAATTATAAGCTTCTAAAACTTCTAAATAGATGTAAGTTTATCATTTTTGCCTCAGAGATGTCAAGTTTAGATCTGGTGTGTGCTACTTTAGCTCACTTTATTATGATGGAGCCCTTGATGATATCAGTAAAGCTTTATTGTGGATCGAGCAAGAAAACCAGCTTGATTATTTAATCAAGTGCATGTGGAACAACTGTATTTTAACAGTTTTTAACTCGTAAATCACAATTATTCGTAGTAAATTGGATGAGAGCACATGGGCATACTAATATCTAACTCTTTCCTGTTATATCGTTTATCTTCAAGTCATGCGTAAGATAAGCCTTCAATGTAATACATAAACAACTAAACCATTTAACATTTAGAAAGAGTAACAAAACAATTAAACAAAATTATAACACGTCATTATAGCGTTGGGGGAAGAGCTAGCACGCACTACCTTGCTTTACCCATGATTGTATATAGGCAACTATGAAGGGACAGAGGGAGGGGGCAATCTCCCGCCCCCTCACAAGAACATGTGTTGCCCATGTTCCTATTCACCCTGATTGTGGTTTTGTTATATAGAGTCAAACTCTAACAAAAACTAGGCGTTATTTTCCAACCCAAGTCCGGTGAATCATCAATGTGGTGGGTACCGCAATTCCAAAATGTGGTTTCAACCGTCGTCATTCTACTGTCTTTTCTATCACAATATTTGGATATAAATTTCGATGAAGATGAGGGACAAATTGCTACATGTAATCAGAACGGGGAGGGGGGGGGGGGGGGAGAGAATCCACTTTGGACAAAACTGCATCATGCACTTATTATTTATTTGTGTCTGATTTTGATTTTATACATTAAAATGCGATTGAGTGTAGGCCTACCTGGAGATTCAATGAGATATTAATGGTTAATGAAAAAGGTCAGAGATCAGAGAGTTAAAGGAGGATGAGACTTAAAACATACTGATAGAGTGACGGGGGGGGGGTGCGAAGAAGGGGAGAAGTGGGGTGTAGGAGGGATAGGCACGGGCGTTTATTATATAGAATACACGCCTTTTCTCCCTCTCCCCTTTCCCCTCCGATCCGGATAAGGAACACCGACCAAGTTGCCATTTTAATTCTGATCTTAATCAGAATTACCAATCAAATCATTATTCACATAATTACCAGCTGCCACCATTCATCATTGAAAAAAGTCCTCGGGGGGGGGGGGGGGGGTCATCCCTTCTGAAGATCATCACATTTTTTCATCATAATATGTTTTGTTTGAATTTGTTATTCACACTTACCATTATGAGCCTTTGACCTTTTGGCGAACTATTTTAATTGTTAATTTATAAGGGTTGCGTTGTGCATGGTGGCAGTTTGAAACACTGGCTGGTTTTTCAAGGCTCTAATACAATTTCAGAGTGAATGGAACTTCCCGTATCACGCTCTTTCAGTATTCTGATAATCACACCAAGGTCATTATCTTGTCAGTATAGCTTGCAATATATTATACTATCAGATACTAAATAAGTGTATATAGCTCACGTTTCTTTGACGAAATAAAGCGAGAATAAAGTGCCTCCAATTTCATTTTTAGATAAATCTGCAAAGTAATTATCATTTTCGTTTGATTTATTCTTAGAGTAAATGGCAACATGACGACTGAGATGATACCAACTTAATATTTGATGGCAATTATGTCGATAAAAGTTTGGCTGTAAAATATTTACACTGAGTAACTAGAGTAAAATATAAAGAGTAACTGAATATATTCCCCCTATGCTCACCTATCTCTTGACACTAAACCTTGCAACAAGAGAATGAAACGAAAAGGAAATTTTCATCCAAAGTGTATATTATAGATTGACCACATCCCTCCGATGTTTTCTAGTACGAAACAGGGGGTTCCCCTCTTCAGTTTCGCTTAATTAGTTGAATTTATTCCTTGAAACCATCAACCTTTTAGTTGCAATGTTTTTGTACTATTTTATAAGATCCCTTGCATTCGTATTCTTTTACTTAGCATCATTATCATGAATGCTATTTCCCCCCGAATCGAAATTGAATGCTGCACCGTTTCAACCTAATGAGTTTCATGGTTGAAAATATTTAATCACTTATTGTTGGCTTTAAAAGGTCGCCATTTTGTATCAGCGAGCTGGAAGTCTTTTACTTTATAGAAAATAATGGATGCCTAATACATAATAGTACAGCGCTTTTGAACATGACTGTATATGGAAAATTGTGTAAATGCTGATAAGTAAAATATACATTAGAAAATAAAAATATAGACTATGGTATAAACTAATGTGTTTTGTTATTTTTTGTTCATAAGTTATCATTTTCAACACATTTGCAGAGCGTACTTGTAACAAGAGTGTACTCATACAGCTATAACCAAAACTTAATGTAACTAATTTAGAATTAAAACTGTGATGCACTTGTAACCCTGACCATACCAAGTTTACTTGGACAGAAGACCCACATGAAAACCACTAGCGTATCAACCATGAGAAACAATGTTCTTTAAACAAATAAAAAGAAGTTTCCATAGCTGATCACCCCATAGTCCGCCATTGATATGATTGACATGCAGACAATAAGATAACAGCGTCACGGTATCGTAACAAAACCGTGATTAGCTTCCTCCCAAATAATCGATGTTCATTATAATAAAGCGTATATTGATCATCGGTTGATTGTGTGTTTTCCGGGGTGACAGAGTGCATAGCATCAGACAATGTCATTGATTCCTATTGTGAACTCACCACCACCTCGTCTCTTCCTCTTTATTCAATCTATAGGACTATATACATAACAACCAAAGTTTCAAACCAAAATGATAACCAATGCAGTTAGAACTAAACTCAATTAATTGAAGCCATGAAGCCGTATTAACTAGACTTACAACACAAGTTGAAAATTCAACCCGCATAATAGTCTAAAACAATACAATCATCCTCAGGCTTTAACCTATATACCGTATATGTATTTTTATACCTAATTAAATATAAGTTACAGTTGGAACTATAGATAGCATCCAACTTATAACCTTACATTGGATACCCATACAATTCTATACCACATTACTGATTCATTGATAATTAAGGTCGTATAGAAAACTAGGATAGAACCTTGACGGAAGTATGATAGTCTGAATATGATTATCATCAAAATATTTGATCTATAAACCTAAACTTCAGCGCAAATAAGCAAAGATGTAACATTATGATTAGATTGATTGCTTAAAGGTAATACAAAGTTTTGGTATGGGGTCATGAATTTGGTTCAGATGAACATATTGGAAGCATATACGATCCTACAATATTCAGTGATCGTTGTCGCGGTCGAAATCGACTCTAAAGTTATGAAATTGTAAATAATAAACACTTTGCGTTGAATAGCTCCCTCTCAAGGTCAAGATATTAATTAAGCTATAAAACAATGTTTATTGACTAAAATTGACTGATTAGCTATTCTCGTTCGGAAATTATATACCACAACTACATACTCTGAGATTTTCATGGTCGCAGCTACCATTGTACGGCCGTAGGAGCTATTTGAAATTTATCAAAATTTACCGGGAGCACCGGTAAATCTTTATATTCAATTTTTCTCGAAAGCAGAAGTGTTTTAGGGGCTAAAATTTCTGGTGTTTTTAATACATCCACAGGGGCATCTAAATATATTAAAATTGTAAAGAATCACTATCCACCCATTTTTCAAAATTTTCCAAAACTTTGTAATACCTTTAAATCTACCTTTCATTAAAGTCGGAATAAGAACAAAGTTATCAAAATTTCGAACCACAACTATTTTGAACGATTATATAACTTCAAAGATGTACACTTTATTACTTTAATTACTGTAACCTGAATGTAAGTTCAGTGTAAAGCCTGAGTCGAACATTATTATAACTGTGCCCCATATCTCACTTTGTATACCTAAATGTATAAGTCTAAATTAAGTCTATTTTCATGATAAAAGTAAAATAAATTAAGCGTAAGCTATTGAATAAATCTAAATAAATTATTTATAATATAATATCTGAACAAAATACATATACTTATTTTAAAAATAGGGGGAATGAAAATCACCAAAGAACCAATGTCGAAATTAATATCAACTCTGATTTAATGGTACATGTATACGCTTTTTCCTATGCTACTTCTTGAGAGTTTCCGTTTTAAAATTCAAATTTGTAATATATTTCAAGGTACGAATATAATAATCGCAAAGGTTTTATGTTTATAAAAACACATTTTTCTCGTAATTCTCTTCTAATATTACACGGATGGAATGATTAAAGATGCATGTCGTTAATTGGAGCACACGCCATTATTCAATTATCATTAACAGATCCCCAACAATGGAATGTAAGAAAATTAATGATGGACATCTAATCACACAGAACGATTAAGTTGTTCCAGTTTAAACATCGGCTTTACTAATTTTGTCAAATCGTCAGTTGATAGATATTCCATTGAATTTTAAGCGACGTTGTGAAAAAAATAAGACATAAGAAATGTTTAAAGATGCTTATCACCATTATGTGAACTAAAAACTTTCGTTTTGTAGAACTAAATAGTATATCAATTGCTAATTTAGTGAATTACAAAAACCAAATAAACTATAGGCAAAAAGAATGATTTTGGTGATCTCCTTTCCCCTATTTGTGTCTTCAACCTATAGGGTATTACATTAAAATTCTGATCTGTTCAATAAATTAAGTCATGTATCTATTAACATCAGGGATTGTGTAGCTTAAAAAGCAAAAGATTGTTATATAAAACAATACTAGTAAAAAGAAATAGGGAAGTAAGTTTTCAAGCTCAAGACAAATAACAGCTTTCACGTATAGTGTATCTGATTTTTGTTCTCATGTGAGAGTATTTTTAAAGTGGAAAATACTAACACCGTAATATTTTATCTACTGATTTACTCCAAGATTTCATGTTTAGCTATTCATAGGGTAATTATTGGTCACGAAAATGTCATCAACCGAAGCAAACTGTTAATTAAAACCAGAAGTCTGTAGGTATATACAATTAACTAGAAGCAGAATAATCAGTTTTTAGATGGGAATGTCAGCTTTAAGGTTTATAATCAATTCATATCATTGTTGATTTTATCATGCTGTGATGCATTTATATTTAACGAATAACATCAATTCAAATCAGATGATAATTATTATGGAAACAGGGGATTTGATTAAACAGAAATTCACCAACCTGCTATACGATGATCTTCTATATACGCTGCCTGGAAGAACCACACACAAAGACATGAATGATGAATCAATTTGCATTGTACCAGAAAGAGATTAATGTCCAATCCAGATAATGGCAAAAGAAAGGTAATTATCCCACATGAAACGAACAGAAACTGGAGATCATTCCTGGGGTATGAGCTTTATAGAACACTGGTTTTGGAGGGATGGTGACTTCCTGCGATGTCCGGCTTCGAGTTTCAGAGATAATTATGCTAGACTACCAGTCGACAATTCTCAGATAATTTTAGTAACTTGAAATTGTAAAAATACTGATTGTCGAACATTAAATAATATTCCAATATAAAAGGAAAAGGGAAATGAGAAATAGTCAAACCACAACGAACGTTAAAAATGGCGCTGACATGCTTTCAATAATGTTGACAGTTCAATGGATGGTTATAATATTATTCTGTCTCCCGGTTCCGGTGGTAATATGAAACCATAAAAAACGATCACAAGGCGATGTTGCATATTCCTGTAAATGATCATCTTTCTGCAGGCATGATTTCACCATGAAAATAAGAGCATTATTTAAGTTCTACTTCAATATAATGACCGCCCGCAACATTTTGCACTATCCTACACAAGCTGTGGTCTCCCGCTTAATGATTGCAAGAAGCGCGCGCTCTCTCCCTCTCCAATAATTAGTAGCCTGGTTGAATCACGTAACAAATAAAAAAAAATCGAAGCCTGTGTTTTTTACCCTGTCATTCTTCCATTCACATTCATCCTCTAATGATAAAAGGCAAAAGTACACAGTGTCACAGTATCCGTTTTAACCGATATGCTGGCTCGCACGGTGTCACAGTGTCCTCGACTCCAGGCTCACTCTCATTGTACTGATGCGTGTAATAGCAGCATAGTACTTTGACCCCCAAACTTCGATGTGATCGAATCGAGGCATGGCCATTGATCGATACTAACTCGCTGTACGTCTGCTCCTAAAACAAGTTGCTTCTTGAGTCAGTTGCTCATCATTCTCTCTCCCTCTTCCTTTTTCGACAATGTTCGATCCTTTAAACCTCTCCCCTCTCTCAAAAATGTTCTGTAATTCCAAAGAACGACACTTACATGCAGTGAATGTCGGATAAAACCCCTTAATTTCGGAATGGCTGCAAATCCTCTTTTAACCAGGCAGCTATACTGTCTTATCCTGTGCGAAGAATCGCACCGCAGATAGATCTGACCAGAACGGAAAAGCCGGTAAAAATCTTAATACGACAAGCGAGAAAAAAAGGAAACACTAGTAGCAGAATGGACTGGGTTGGAATGAGAAGTTAGCCAAACACCCATGGCCTTCCGTGACTAGACACGGGTTTCCGGTTAACTGCGCAGCCAGTCGCCCCTTTACAAATGGCGAGGCTCTTGTCAAGCTAAATGGGTTTCATGGCTCCCTGCCTGATGGCAGCGAAAGGGTTTAACGGGAAAGCGGGAATTAAGTAATCAGAAGCTAGAGCTAAAAGAGGCTTTTGTGATCTGCTTTGACCACTGGCACGACGCTTTTGCAGCTTGTCCAGAGTCCTGCCACGTCGACACGCTTTGGCCAACACACCACGCCCAAGATTTGGTCACAATCACACTGACTGATGAGGCGTATGTCCGGATAGAGAAATAATATACTCTCCTCTATACGACACTAGTTTTATACAGCAAAATCCATCATCATCATATCAAATTATTCAGTATCGAATAGTTAGAATTCCGTAGTGAAAACCACAGCAAAACGTGCAATGCACATTATTACACCGTTTCAATATACACCGACTCATGATACTTATGCAAGGGTCACTCTGTGGCCTGGACCCACCCTCCTCAGAGGTCGCCAAATATCGACGTCGACTCGACGCCTAAGCCTGACCCTGACCTATTTGTTGTTGTAGTGAAGTCCTAACGTTCGTTTTTCTTCATTGGGTGAAGCTTTACTATACAAATTGATGAAATATGTGAAGCTTTGACGAGTAATTTGTTTTTTCTGGTGATGTGACATCGAATCCAATCGGTCGCCTTGTTTGTTCAGGTGATGTGACATCGAAGCCACTACCGGTCGCGTCGAAAATATGTCGAAATCATGTCGAAATCGTGCGTTTCAAATAAGCCTGAGTCATTACGGTTTTTGTGCTAAACGGATAACCGTTAAAAGTATACGGGCGGTTTCGTTTAACCGTTTAATAATAATAATAAAAAGTGAAAATACAGTATTTGTAATAGTGCTGTAGCTCGGAACCCTGCTGGTCTTCAGACTGTCAGGCTGAGCATTCCGAGCCGGACTATGGTACAAATTGGGTCATCCTGATAAACAGAGACCAGTAATGAACAACATAAAACATGTCTTATTATTCCTCTGAATCTGATATCATGATTAACCTTGCAAACTTGCAAAGTTACTCTGTGAAGACAGCTTGATCTGTGAGTGTTTATATATGCCTTTGCAATGCAATGTTTGCACGTGGTCAGGGAGAGAGCTCCCTGCATGTATCATTGCCATATGAAATTATGTGGAAATGTGTATCACACACACCTAAGACACACCCTGCAATGAGCTGATCCAAGTTAGTGACCAATCAGGAAGGTTCTCTAGCTATGTGGGTGGAGTTTGATACCAGCATAAATTACAGGTTGGTGACCGCGCGTGCTTTCACTGTACCCAGTTCAGTGGGAGGTCAAGAAGCCGCGCCCACATGTGTGCATGTGATAAGCATGCGCTCTCTATCTGTGTGTATGTACAGTGTATTTGGGCGCCGGAGGTTTGTGTGTACATGTGTGTGTGACTGAGAGAGCATATGCATGGACCAGGCATGCAGGGACATGAGAGAGTGCAGTAATAAGAAAAGGTACATGAGCGATGAACACATTGCTTGATTTCAAAACGTGAAGCTTGAAATATGTAATGGCCAATATGGTGAAACAGTGGTGAAGCTTGAACTATGCAAATGGCCAGTATGGTGAAACAGTGGTGAAGCTTCAGACCGGCCGAAAACTTACAAAAGTGAAGCCTCACCTATGTAAAACTGACAAAAGTGAAGCATCACCTATGCAAATAATTCAAAGGGTGAAGCCTGGACTAACACATTTGCTGATAAGAGTGATACTTTGCCTTAGTTTTTTGTAAAGCACATGAAGTGATGGTGAAACCCTGAGGTTACAAATAATTGGCTCAGGTGAAGAAAGGTGATGACCTGAGGAGGGGGGGGGGGGGGGTCCAGGCCACAGAGTGACGCCTGCATTAAAGGTGCGTCATAATCATTTTGCTCCAGCATACATTGTAGTCCGCGAGAATTCCATGATTTTCTTGACGGGTTTAAATTCACGATATGAACCGTCACATCTTACCTTTAAATGAATACGCCCCTCCAAATCAGTAATCAACAGTTTGCCGCCACACAATATAGAAAAAAAAAGAAGGGAGGGGAAGATAGAAGGAGTTGAGAGGTATAGAGAGAGAGAGAGAGAGAGAGAGAGAGAGAGCACATCAGGAAACTAGAGACCATAGAAGACTCCACAATTACTAATTATGTTCTTCGATCATCAAAAGTAACGCACCTCAAGCTGGCTGTTACGTAATATTCCACCGAGTATAATAATATGCACGCGTACAGAATGAGAATGGGCAGTCAATATAATATATTCTTCATTAAAATGTGGTTTGTCCGTATATCAGTTTCAAACAAAGCGGGTCACTGTCATTAAAAAAGGACACTTGGTGCAGAGAGAGAGAGAGAGATACGATGAGACTTTAAGCTTGGGGGCCACGTCAAATATTAACGGGTATACAATTATCTTTAGCTCGTGGTATAATAATTATTGCATGCACTATTATGGTAGGTGACGTGATCAAATGAACTTCACTTGCTCATTAGGGGAGGTCTGCAGTTTAAATGGAATCGTGTGCAGATCCATGGTAATGGTAAAGTATGACGTACCAGTACTTTAACACAATCATGGTAGACAGCGTATGAGGAGAAAATGCCTATATTTTAGAAAGAGGGATATAATATTATGATGCGATGTATAGGGATAAAAAGAAAGGGAAATTTAGACATGGATATTAATATTGACTTTAATTTCATACTATTGCATAATAACTGCAAACCGCTCTGAAAAAATATCAGACCTGTAAATGACTATAAAACCATCACAATCTGTCAACCCTTTCAGAAGAGCTATAGTTTCGTATAAACATTACTAGTAATGTTCTCATTGTACTCAAGCTGATGATTCAAAATCTAAATGAAATACAGTTAATATATCATTTGACTGTGGTGTGTTTTTTTCTTCTGTATCGGCAACATCTATTTTCATGCAAAATGTATAAAAAATATATTAAAAGCATCATAATTGGTTTTCATCTCAATGGAGCCTTGTACCATAAATATCGTAATATTAAAATCCACTTTATTAAAAATGTTGTAATAACTGAAAGCGTGGCAAAGTTTGCAAAAAATAAATGTGGTTTAAAATATAAAAATAAAAATAAGCAAAGTGATGTCACATGACATTGTATGAACTATTCCATAACAAGTTGATGCACATAAACAAGTATTCTAGGCAGCGGAAAATGGACAACAGATTTGATCCTACTGATCTATCATCTGCCATTTAATGAGATTCATATCGTAAAAAATGACAATTTCATCTTCCATTTATCATCTTTTAGTTTGCCTAATGACCTTCCAGCGCCTAATCCTGACAAATAGTATATGCTTTTAACGCGAGCCACTACTTCTCTTGTATAACCATTTTATATGTATCGTAGTCTGTTTCAAGATCAGGACTTGGATTAAACTTCAAAATATCTATAATTAGGGAAAGTACCATATATTTTGTCGCGATATAGTTCTATGTCAATAAATTATTCATGATTCCCACGCAACGCCCATGACTGCATTACTATGGCCGATGAATTTCAATGTACATGTATAATGAACAGAGAAATGAGATGACAGTCATCAACTTTGCTAGAAAGCAGAATTAATAATGAATAAACATTACCTTGCATTAGATATCAAAATCATAACAAAAAATGGAACATAATTTTATTTAAGCATATCCAAACGCATACAGATAGAAGAGCATGTCTCTTACTTTGTTATCAATTTGATCGTTCACTCTTACATTTCTTAGCTTATCTTGTAAAAGATATTTAATTGGGTTGTTGGTGAGAGTCTAATGCAACTGTGGTGACTCATACAGCAGAGATGTATGTATGGAATGGATCTTAACGAGTGCATGGTAACAAATGAGAGTGATTAAGCAATTAACTTGTGTCTCTTTTGATGAGGCTGGTAGAGACTCACTTGGTTTTGGTTACTTTATTATACAAACTTCCACTGTAAAGTCAATATGTTAGAGGCATATAATTATTGTAAACGTTCTAAGAAATTGCAGCGGAAAAGCAAGTATTTTCTATGTCTTAAAATGTATCATGGTTTGATATTGATTCAACGATACATAATTCATATATGTATTTTGTTTAAATCATTTTGAAATAAATATATAGCTTAATGGTTAATGCAGATATGTATGTGTTTGTGAGCTTTACAAATTTTAAGAATAAAAAGGTATATAGGCCTAATTAATGATTAAAAAATAAGCAGAACGATTAAGTCACAAGGCTATTTTGATACCAAAAAATAATTACTTAACTTTTTGTAGATCTTAAATGAAAAAAAAAAAAAAAAGAATTATTCAAAAATTTAACATGTTCTTGTTTCTTGTTCTCCCGAATAATGATCAAAGTGATGTGCAATGTATTACATATTCATAAGTACTTCTTTTAACATTATATCTTCGGTAGTGTGCAACTTCATGACAAGATAGCGAAGCATTAAACAAAAAGACTTTACATTTTTGTTAAACAAAAAAGTTTTTGGTCGCGTCTGTCCTTCATTATTTTAACATCGCTCTCTAATTTGGGTATTTCACATTCCTTAGAATAATTATTTATTGACAATTTTGTCAGCTTTTAAAGTTGCCTTCTTTTTTTCCCAACAAAGGTGTATGCAAATGATGTGGCAATGGCCTCTTTTTTTTAGGAAACATTATCTTTGAGTTTCGGTGACGTCATGGTTGGCTGATGGGGATGTGATTTTACTGAACGAGAAGAGTTTACTGACTTCTAAAGTTATTGTCCTGATAAACTAAAATCTGTCTGAAATATAAAAAGGTATAATTATACGGCCAAATCAACCTACTTTTCCCGGTTTTAAATTCACTAAAAATATCAAAATGGGAATAAGACCTCTTTTTTCGATGAAAGGATAATATCTGAGCTGGTTATGAATGAGGTGGTCATTGGAAGGCCTGGTACAAATAGAAAATGAAGCTTCGAAACTTCGGAAAACTTAAATAATCAACATCATGACATACACAGCCAAAGGTGAAAATTAACGTTGTAGGTCCATACCATTGCAAGTGCAAAGTCACTGTGGGGGATTCACATTCTAATTTATAAAGCAATGAGCACGTTTATTATTATACAAAGACCTACAACAATAATTAACAAGCGAATTCATTAGAAATAGCAAAAGATTGTCTAATTACTTTATGACTTCCTGGAAACCCATCAAACCGTGTTTATTCGTTTTTCCTTTTCTACATTGAGCATTAATATGAGACTACTACTACATCGATCAGTTAATGAGAGCCTGACTCGGAGACTTAATGAATCCTAGGTTTGAAAGAATATAGGCGTGCAACGGACTACGACGACGACAATCGAGAAGCTTTACAATAATAGTCTTATACTCATCATGCTATACTGAATCCCTTGTGTCTTTATTGAACTGGTTTCACCAGATATCGACCCGAGAACTGACTTCTTAAATCGTTATTGACGTGTTGGGCGCGCAACGAGTCATGAAGATAGGCCTATAGATATTCATGCGAATAATCCGATGCAGTCAGTCATCACAGACCCCTTCAAACTGAATCCATATTCAAATTTCATAACAAGTTAACATGATTGTGTCATTTTCAAGCTAATTAATCGATGAGGTTTTGACATTGCTTTCCCGTCATAGAAAATACACTCAAGACCAGTCGTTATTCCCAAGCAGCCGATGAAGACATGACTCGAGGTACCCGCGAACCTTTCTTTCCGTTGAGTGGTCCATATTTTCCCGCCCCACGAACGTCCTTCGAAACTTTCCTTAACGGATCGTCTTCTCTTGCATGTAAAACCTCAAAATCCAATACCGAGATCGGTGACCTTTTAACCTTCGATTGAACTGTCTATCATGCACTTTCATTAACGATTGTTTTCCATCACATACAGTTTGGATATACCATAACAACATGATGGCTTTGGTCTTGGATGCTTGAAATAATGAGGAAAAAATACGCAATGATTAAACAACAGGTGGATAATCATCGACATAATTTATTATAATAGCAACAAAAATGTCCGCCTCTTCTTTTCGAACCACTCCTGGTGAAGTTTCCTCGTGCAAACTATAAGGAACTACCCCCACCCCTCTCTATCTCTCTCTCTTTCTCATTCTATTTTGCCAGCTTTTATTATTTTTCAGGTGACTAAGCAAAACGATTTACAAATCAAAAGCCATTTTTATTCTATTTTGTTAATACAAATATTTGTTACAACAATAAAAAAGTAACAAGAAAGTAAATGTATAAAATGCACCATAAATAAAATTCTTTCCTTGATCATGTTGATGGTGTTAAACTTCCATATTTTCCTCCTCGTATAATATATGTAATAATAATAATTCTCAAAGAAAACAAATGGGTGTTGCGTAACAATGTAATGCAAAACCTTCAGAATTCCAACAGACCTATTTTGAATTATCTTGTAGGAAAAGATTTTTGACATGGTCATAATTTAATCTTACAATTCAACCATTCAAGAAGGAAAGAAGATAGATTTGCATCTTAACTGCTTATAGGAGTCTACGCCATCTTGGAAAGTAGCTTTGGCGGTCATACCCAGTGTTCTCTCAGTCTGGAACGGCTCCATCAGGCAGTTAAATATGCTGCCTCGGAGTATATTGCCAGTTGGAATCAAAAGAAGATGTGGTATTATCTCCCAATCGAGGAAGGGTTTTTCTTTTATCTTGCATACCCCTTATTCTTGTGGTCCAAGAAAGCAGACAATGGCTGTCAAACCATGCATGGAGTTTGGAGGAGACACCTAGACCGGACAGGGTCATCTTACCAAAGCTTAGACAGGCTTCCTTTCACAAGGAGAGCTAATCTCTTCAGCTTACCTCCACCCTCCAAAGGACACGCTATAGATTTTCCTCCTCAGTTAGTATAAGATAGGCCTAGGCAGAAGGTTCTTTCTTTTTTTTTTCCTTCTTCTCTCCGCATCGCTTTCTCTGTCCATCGACTTATTTCTTTTCAAACAAAAGTCATCAATAGAGATAGGATCGTGAAGGATCTAGATGGCCTATTGTATCTTACCATCTTTCTATTGTTAGATTATTTGAGGTTAACGCTGTCAGAAGTGGAAGAAAAGACAACTGGATTGAATGGTGAAGGGGCTAGATATTACCCCTTCTCTCTGGATGGCTTGGGGTATGTCGCGGATCATTGGGTTAATCAATTGAAAAGTCAAAAGTTCATCAAAGTTTGGGGATTGCATCTATTGTGTGTTAACTATCATGACTGCAGTCTTAAGACATGACCCTTATCTTATCATTGACCATGGGATCATTCCATATCTATCCCATCGATTCTCTCTGACAAGAATTTTGATCGGTGAACAAAAACCACTGTAAATCATCATGAAAAAATACATGTATTCTGAAATATTATCCATCTCGTAACATTTCATTATTTCAATTCATCATGGCCAATTCTTATAAGATTGTCATTACACAATCCAAAAGCATTGCGTGAGGTGGATTCTTAAGTTTGCTATATATGTTTTTTTTAGATCAATAAGTTAAGTGCGCTTCACTATTGTGCACTATTCCATCTTCGTTCGTATAGATCCACAATCTTGGTAATTTTTAGGCACGGTTATGCATTTCCCTCTCGTCTGATTTCCTATTGAAATTATGGAAGTTTACGACAAAAAGAAAACACCCCCTAATGGTGAAGAAAGTCAGATAACACTTGGAACTGAGAAATATATCTGTAGGTGATTATATTTCCCAGTGTCTTTCAAGATGCACAATAATGGTTCCAATGGCTCAAAGATATTTTATCTCTGATTTTACATGTCACACACACACTGACACACACAAAGTAATTATGTAGTACTTAAGTTTAACAAATTCTCATTGCCGATCATTTTCATTACAAATGGGTGCTAACATCATACTGGATGAGCCTGTCTTATATAGCATTTTCATAACTGAAATAAGGTTGATCAACCGAACTAAAAATGGCTTATGTTTCTTAAATAACCAGATTGCTTGTATCTTAGGAATGCACAAGAAACGACAGTTCTTACATAATAACGACTGAATCTTTAATTTATATTCTAACATACACGTCGCAATACTGGCTAAATTTGATTCATTTGACATCAATCGGGTGAAAACTAATATCGTATACTTTTCCATGTAAGAGTTGATGTCCTACTTAAGCATCTTTCTTCATGCATTTGAAATACACATTCGTATAATCTGAATTAAAACATTTAAGATAAAGAATGTCGTGATCTTACCTGCAAAAAGAAGAATTATTCTGTGACATCTCGGTGAGTCTTCCACCAGATAGCTCGAAGAAGAATGTTTCCTGCTGAAAAGGTAGACTCCTTACTCCCGTCGGCATCTGTCGAGAGAGGAACGGCGTCGTGAACAATAAGTAAACGTGGAGGAAATCGTGGACAAGGAAACTTCAAACTTCAGCACCGAGAATTGGGTGGGTAACCTACCTCCCGAAGCCATACAATAAATCTATTGAAGCAGTACGAGTTTAGACTGTGCTCACTGGCAGGACAGACTGATACTAAATCGTGTGTATGGTCAGTGTGCTATTATGGCGTGACGTGAATATAATGTGCTTTGCACTGGTGTGTATGGATGGAAAGGAATCGGAGAGTGATCGAAGGTGCCCAAAGGGCTTCCTTTTCGAAAGTCACGTGACCATCCGCACCGTCAAAAAGCGCCACCGAAAACTTCGAGGAAAAGTGACCACTCGACTCTCTCGGCATACCAGTGTATGATGCGATATGCTTTGCATTCCCATACTTTCTCGTGGAAGTAGCAAACGTATAGATAAAACCATGTAGAAAGAAACTGTAGTTTGATAGAGTGTATAGGGATCTTTAGAAGCAATAATTATGTGAGCCAAATTAGAAGTTTTTACAAATCTAAAGGTAAAGTATAAATGCAACAACAGTATTGTACCTGAATTATTAGGCAATTACGTAAGGGTTCAATCCAATAAAGTGTGCAGATCATTATGTATGAAATCATGCACTTTAGGACAATCATGTTAATTTAAACGTAAATTTACCCGACAAAATTAAACGAAGGTGATAACGCATTGATCTTTCATTGTCGCTGTCTTCATTCTGACTTGGTCGTGGTAAACATTATTATTCTTTGCCCAAACACCCTGTAATATAGGCCAATATGGAATATACGAAAATGAAATAGATATACATGTATATATACTGCTGCATTGATATACCACTGATACACCCAAAATGGATCATGCTGTGTAAATATTTACAATTAATTTGAATGAGCTATGCTGCTTTGAGCTAGCCTATATGCTGTTTTCATGTTGCCATGATCAATATAATAATACGAATCACTTCCGCAATTATCATTATCTCCAAATGTGAACAGTGAAATAAAATAAAAATCGTCAAGATAAAGATCATTATTCCGAAACTATAGTCTCACATGGATGCCATGAAAAACAAAACTCATTATGATATCGTTCCAGTGACAAACATGCAGACACGGTCGACGTATACAAAGATGATCTCAACTTGACTCACTTAATTTATGCTATACTATAATACATTTCTCATCAGTCATAATATAATATGACCGTCTCGGTGTCAGATTATGAGTTAGAGGAGACTCAATTTGATAGCTTATTGGCCTTGGCTAATTCACCTCGTGACGCCGAGCAATCTACACCATGCACTATGATATTTTTAATCGTCTGATGACTAAAATATGCAAATTTTGTTCAGCGCCATTTAATGCGGAAAAGATTGCTGGGTATTAATATTCAATTTTTATGTTTAAGATTTCGTTCAGATAGGAGGTACAACTGTATTTTTATAACATTGATAATACCGTCATTAGTGACAGCAGACTGAAATGTAGGCCTAGCATGTTTTGGGAATATGAGAAAGTTAGTGGTATCAAATGTTTAACTCTTGAATATTTTGAAAGATAAAAACGGGTAACATGGGGTGGTAGATTAAAAATAGAGAGAGAAGGGGTGAGAGGGAGGGGTAAAGGAAGGAACTGAAGGAAGGAGGCCAGGAGGGGAGAGAAACGAAGAGGGAGGGAGGGAGAGAGAGAAGGAGAGAGAGGGAAGGGAGAATTAGTTCAAGGGAGGAGGAAGAGAGGAAGGATGAGGGGAATACGAAAAGAAGAAGATACTTTGAAAGAAAATTGATGGTGGACCTAGTGGAACCATCAATAAAATAAATCATTGTCAACATGCAAAACTAAAGAAATAATTCTCATGAACTGTATTGTAAAACGGGAACAAGATCAATTGTTGAAAGGCTGACCGTATTACCAGGGGCCGTGTAACATTTCTCCAGAGGGTAAAACAGGGGTTTTCCCTTTACAGCCTTTGAGGATGTAAGCAGGAGTATCGCCCCGAGTAGAAGCCTATATAGCCTTCCAAATAAAGTATATCATAGTCTGCTCATATGAACAGAAATCATAACACTGCATGCACCAAAACCGCAATGATTTGACTAAATTCTGCTCTTGATAGGTGCTTTATACACAGCCGACCACAGTTGCTAATACGTGGTCCATTTTCTGCACTAAACGAAACGCTAACTTCAACTCTGAACCAAACACTATACTCTAACCTCAACCTTAAGCCTAACCTAAAACCAAGTATTGGTACCCTAACCATAACCCTATAATTATCCTTGACAAATTAAAGCTCGAACAATGTATTTGGAGCAAATGGTTGCATGTAATATTCATTATTTTGACAGACATTTTCTGCTCATAATGATTTCAGAAACATTAACGTTGAAAACCAAGGATACTTTTTTTCAACCCTATCATATTATGAAACACTTTTTTTGTGCACGACACCATAATCAACACGGAATTCATAGATATTGATCTGTAAGGAAATGAAAAAGTTAGACGTTATCGTGTGCATGCAGATCACAAGCTAAAAAATGACAAAGCCTTGCCATTGAATAACAACAGTGTTACGGATGAATTCATAGAAACATCAGGGATCATAACGTCACACAATTCATCAATAGTTTTTTAATACTTATTCTAATAATAATCTTGTATAATTATGAAAATTGTATTGAATTGAATTTATTCATCTGTCATTATTTTGGATTTGTATGGGTCCACGGCACCCCAACCAATCCATCCTTTCTCAAAATCCGTACACACCAGTGCAACACTTCGATATCATTTAAGAACATCTTTATCACCTATATCATGAAGTAATTATTGAATGGCTATGAGTAAGACCTCGGCGTTATGCAGGAGCAACAGCCAGAATAAGGAGAAGAGAAATCCTCCGAATATACTTGAAAATACCCCCAGCAATTCCAACTAAAGTTGTTTCCGAACTGAATATCCTTTGGTCATATCTATAATTAAAACCAATGCTCAAGATACTTTGCTATCCAAGGCAAGTGAGGCTGCATGGGAGAGTGGCTCGTTTGCATAAAGTCTACCACAAGTCGCAGGAAATACTCCGCGGGCAAAATAAACTTCTTCTGAACGTGAATGGAGAGAAAATGAGCGCTGTCTTTAGGCGAAGAACTCGTGTGGCACTCAATTCTGTTTAAGGTAGGCACTATTTTTGTACAGATTCTTTTTAACAACAATATTCCCCCCTTTCTCCCTGACCTTTTCTTGACCTCAATCTTCGCGAGAATAAATAAAGCGAATTACAACGAAATCAATACGAGAATAGATTTTCCTTTAGAACATGTCAGCTAATAATTTGTTTAACTAATATAAGTCTCTTAAAAATGCATCTAATTCTGCAGTCTTTTCCCATCAAGTTTGACAAAACCTAGAGTATTTCAACACGATTTCTGTTTCCAAATCCTGTTAATAAGGTATATTATTTAACACTCAGTGCGGAGCCTTTACCTTCGATTGAATTATGCGCGACATGGTTTTACAAGTGTTTCGTTTTGGGAGTTCAAGTTTGAGACGGGATGGTGGAGCGAGCTAGCATCGCCATGGCCGTCGGCTGTATATAGCTTGGATTTTATCGTATGCAAAGACCGTGCTTTACTGCTAGATCAACCAAATCTCTTAGTCTGAATTCGAGTTTATATAACTAGCATCCTTTAAAGAATTATTATTAAAACTCCAAGTTTACTTAATCTGACATTCTATCACTCAATCCATACACGATCAAGTCTAAAACACGACAGGTAAACAATGATTTAAACAACCTGAAAGTCGGGTTTTGTTTCTGGATTCTGTTATTCCCATGATATACAATAAGCTAACAAGCTCTACATTATTTTTATCCCAACCAACCACTGTTGGGGTGTGTTTCACAAAGATCCTAAGTAGAACTTAACTCTAAGTTGGACTTAAAATTATGGAGAGCCATTAATTTGTAGCCTTAAAATGAAATGTATTCAAAAGCAGAAATTCAAGTATTTTAGACTTTTCATAATTCCACATCAAGAACATGAAATCTCTTTGATAAGGGAAAATATGAATGAATTGAATCAACATTAAATGCCTTTAAAATAACTTTTACACAATATTTTCAAAGATGCAAACGGCTTTTCATAATTGTTAAGTCCAACTTAGAGATAAGTCAACTTAGGATCTTTGTGAAACATTACCCCAGATCTATATTACAATCTTCATTCCACATCCTATTCATGTTTCTTTATTTAAAAGCAAATCCATAAAGGTTTTTAAGTTGACCATGTTGTCTTTTGCAGATTATACTGTTCGTTTAATATTATAAGACTTCACTTTATGAATTACTCTGACAAGCCTTGTTTGTAATGGCAATATTGTGATTTTATAAGTTTTATGTGTTAACAAAGCATTTAATTTTGTTTTATTATACTAAATTCTTCAACCACATGCAGGTCGACTATGATATAAAATCGAGCAGATGTTCTTGAAGTTATTAAACAGGCCAGCTAGCCCTTAAAATCGTTGATATATATTTTTTTATCAATGGCGACCTAAATAATTTACAAAACACATGGTGAAGCAGCGTGAATATCGAGTTTGACATTCTAACATAATTTGTCATAATTTTATGCCAATGTTTGTAATAGGGAATTTCACTGAGAAGTCTTGCGTGCTCCCCCTCTGAATTTGGGATAGAGTTGCATTCATGAATTTGCTTTTGGAAACCATCACCGCGCCTAAAATGGGCACGCCCTTCTTGCAACAACATACATTTTAGTTTCAACATTATAGAGCTAAACATCAGCTTATCTATCAATTCTATATAGGAGAGAGGGGGAAAAGAGATCTAAAATGAAAAGATAGCTACGACCTTTTTTCTAATTATCAGAATGTGGGATTACCTGCTGAGCTCGCCTTGTGTCAAGTGAGGATAAACGATGTGAAGGCTGTGGCTGTGGAGAGAAATTGAAATCATTATTTCAAGACAAGCATTATGCAGAGGCAGATACGAATATCGCTTAGGGGTCTATTCAGAAGAAGATGTACTTGAAATATCCATCTTCATGAAGACTGCATCATCTTACCAACCATGCACGAAGATGGGAGAGCCAAGGATAAAAGGAAGGCACAAGCAGGAGCATTACAATGGTCAAGCAAACAAAGTCTTTCTGGGGATTTCAATGATCATCCAATGTCATAATTATGAAGGCCAGACAAAAAAAAAATCAAGCATCATCATCATCCAACATCCTCGAGAATTTGATGAAATAACTAATAATTATCACACATGCAGGCGTACACAACACATGCAAACGCCTTGCTTCATAATGATGGTGTTGCCTACTTCTTTGAATGATACCATATTTAGCAAGATAATAAAAATCCCAAACTTCTGTCTTTTTCTCATATAAATTTGAGAAAGAAGCAAACGATTCAGATTTTTGACCAACACATTTGATTTTCATTTGATTTGATATTCCCTGACAAAACATTATTCTATGTGGTACATCCAATACAATTTGTTTTGGGGTTTTGTCTGATTATCAAACTGGTAAATCATGATAACATTACACTAGAATTTCGAATTGCTTTGACTCTTTGTTATTCATAAATTGACCTACAAATGCACGTGACCCTAATAAATGTAGAATACATTCAATTCAATTTTATTTCTGTTTCCAAAAAACATTACAAATCAATTATTATACATCGTTGGAATCATCCGGTATTGCTCTATATTCTTTGTTTTGCTGCATATCGTTTCATTTATAGAAATACATCGTGCGTGAAGAGTAAATAAAGCTGTTCTTCCTTTCTTTTGTTCTGTAATCTGCATAACACACTAGCCACTAAGATCAAATTATGATTATCTTTGGATAAACATAATTTTTACCCTTTTACCGCTTGATCCTTCTACTCGAAAGAAATAATATTAACCGTAATCGAAATGTATACTGCTGTCCTATAACATTTTTAAAACAAAAAAAGTCTATCATGCTTTAATTTGTAAATCATTATGGCATGTTTTCCAAATACAAAATATGCAAATCATATCAAACCAGTATATTAGAAGATAAAGATATTTCCAATTTTTTCTACATCTCAACTAAACATGTCTGATAATCTTCTTTCGGGTAAACTGATCGGTTGATGAGGGTTATTCTGACTACTATTTCTGTTCGTCAGTGGCGCTTAATACATGACAAAACAAAATTGATATTCCTAGAATAAAACATACCGTGTGAAAAACAAACTGAGGTGAAATCCGCCATGAGAATCTGATTGTAAGTGTAGGTCCATCTTGATGCAGTATAAGACGCCCGAGGTCGCACTCATGTTCGTTCGTTCCTATCTTGTCTCGAGAAGATGTAATACGCGCGGATTGTGTCGTCTGTAATAATTCTCGATGTAGCCCCTAGCTGCTATAATAAGCATTGTATGTATTTCGGTTGGCGGGAACAAACAAATAGAGCCCAAAATTTACACTCAGCATCATTACCCGCTTTACGACTACGTGTGCATCACTAAAAAGTATCGTTTGAGTAAGCATGGATGCCATTATTGATGAACTGGCAGATTTAGATTTATCGTTTTCTGTCGCTAAATTTGGGTGTGTGCGTATATAGAAGCGCCAAAGCCCAGTAGGATTGAGTTTGCTGGCAGCCTACAGGGTGCTGAGCATGTTGCCGCGGGTAACTGCCGGTGGCGCCGCATGGGTGCATCCCAATTCAGAGCAACCCACCGTAACGCCGGTTTTTTCACGAATCTCATCTCCAATGGGGTTTTATCAAAAGCTCTCATTTGGGGCCCACTTCAGTGATAAATAACACTGGGAAGATAAATACCCAACGATGTTCAGAACCGCCTCGTTTAGATAACCTTCCCTGTATGGATTCTAGTGTGGGGGGGGGGGGGGGGGGGGGGCTCTACTATAGTTACGTGGGATGATGTGTGTCCTTGCCATCAGACTGGAACCGTTTTATTTGTCATCTGCACTCAAACCAAAAATGAACTTCCTGTAGAAATGTGTTTTGCAAAATTAGAAGAAAAAAATTGTTTACTTGGTATCAAAGTCAGTCTAATATTTATTCACACCTACATAAGTTGCGAACTCTTAAGCCTATTTCTCCTTTTAATATGATTTCTAATATAATGCTGCATGTAGCGAAATTACACCCTCGTCAAAGATTTAAAAAAACAGGGAGATTTTATTTTAAGATATTTTACATGTTTATTCCATCACTGTTTGATATAGGCTAGTCACGTTCTCACATAATTTATAAACCGGGTTACATAACGCCTGAATTTACTAGCTTAAAGTTGAATGACTTTATCGATACTCGGAGACCGTCAAACTAGTCTTCCAACGTCATAATTGGCCTTGTGGCTGTTCTCAATTCAATACAATTTAATTTGTATTTATTTTCCCGAGATTTTTGGAGCAACTTATCGGAATCGTCAAGGGAGACGTTAGGTTTTCAGAAAACTATAATTACGTAATCAAATGTATTAAAAAGTAGAAATAAGACACAATTATGAAGTAGTCTGCTTTGAGGTTTCAGATCAACAGAATACTAAAAAACAACAGACTGTCAGTCTGAGGTGTATCCAGAGAGGCGTATTTCTTCCTGAGCTGAAGGGCGGGGGGGGGGGGTACATTGGGGGGAATGAACTCAATAAGAAATGTACCTTTGCTGCAGGAGGTAGCCCTGAGTGGTATATACATATTACTCTTGGGGATCGGGGCAACCAAATGAATAGGGCTTATCTCGGCTTTCTGCACATTAATGATTTTTTTTTTTTTAATTGAGAGATGAATGAAAATGGTGAGTTGGACACCCGGTTTTTTCCGCAGAATTGGTTAAAAAATACTACAAACAATGAACTATACTATGCAGATCGATGAACACCCCATACATTAAGAAAAAAGGGCAAAGGACTACCATCAAAATCGAATTCAGATATACAAAAAGTTAGGGAGGATCGGACAAAGCTTTGCTAGCCATCTAACAAGAAGTTTATAAAGACGACAGTATTACCCTAAGGCGGTTCATTATATAGAAGCTTTTTCTTTATCCCCTCTAAACTTAGATTTTTGGATTCCCTCCCATTGCAATTCCAACTAAGATGGGTTTGTTTGTTTCGAGTAAACTTCGTCTCAGCTGCAATGTCATGCTTGATACTGGGTAGTAAATCCATCAGTTTGTCTTACATTTAATTGAAGGCGGAATGATGTTAGAAGAGAAAGAAGAATAATGAAAATAATATAATGGGAAAAAAAAATTAAAGACAAATCTCGAGATCTTCTATGAGATCTTAACTAAACATAAATGTAATGTAATTTAATTTTGAATTGACATACAAATTATAACACAAAATCAGTCAAAAATAGTGTGATAACAATCATATAATTTATTATGTGCAGTAAATAAACTTGGCAATTTGGAAGCAGCGTTTTTAATTAAAAAACACACACTTTAAATATAAAAGAATCATGGTAAAATCACATAACTTACGTTGATTTTGTTTTCATTTTATAATACATTCTTAATTGAATTGAACTGGACTTAAAAAGAAATAAACATTAAACAAAATTGTTTTTAATGATATTTAAATTCTAAATACACTTCCCTTTTCCCATTTGATTGCAATTTGTATGTCTTTAATAGTAATTTATCGTTGTACTGTTAGTATCAAGATTAGTCTATACTATCTCCTACTTATTGGATTTGGTACAACAATCCCAAGTCATTCTACTTTATGACACAAAGTTTCTTTTAGTTTTATTTATGTCGGAAGGAATTGCTTAATCGATTGATCTTAATATAATCTCTTGAAACATTTTCCGACTTTATAATTGGGTCTCAGTCAAAACTTATCTCGCTTCCTTATACACACCAAAGTGGGATACAAATCGAATGGCGTACACAGCAGCTGTTCTTAATTAAGAAGCGAGACTCATTTTCAATGAGGATAGAACGAAATTAGGTGAATGTGAACTCTGCTTGTGCGTCGCAACGAGTGCTAACTCACTCGTGAACCCTTTCAGATTATCAGACAAAGAAAATGTGGGAAACGCCATTAAAGGTTTAGAGACGACAAAAGAAAGATTACTGACGAATGGAATCGAAAGGAAAGTTAATGATTTAAGAAGATCTAGAAGTCAGGAGGGATAACTTTGGAACCACGCGTGGTTGCATCCGAAACTTCTTACAAGAGTTCTTCCAAGAGATATTGAAACAAACGACGTTAAATTGCACTGACGGGCTTAGATCGATGTGACGCATCTAAGACTGTTTCTAACGTCAGAATGACACAAGAACGGTCATGCCTTGAATTAATAGCAGCATGAAATCGAAGCTAAAAGAGATTTTAAAAAAAGAAGAGGCAGAGATGCTATGGACATCTTTACAGACCTAACAAGCATAATAAACTGATGCAGGGGAGAAAAGGTTTCTACGGATGGATTCATTCAAAATTTAAAGAATGAATAAACATTTAGACAGAAAATACAGAGCAAAGACCAGTACTCGGAATATACTGCAAAATGAATACTGCAGTATGTTACCAAACATAAAATAATCAAGTTTTCTATGACAGAGGTGCTTGTAAAAATAACAAGTATATTGTTTCAAAATCAATATATAAATAGTTATTATGCTGTCATTGATTTTTATGACAAGACAGATTATATACAGTATGAATACAGAGCTAAACTTTAGATTATCAAATAGGTAGTTTAACAAAATAATTGTGGAAAGAGACATCATTGTTTACAATACTAATTATTAATTGAGCTACTGCCATCAACTTCATATATGACTGTAAGGATTACTGCGTTTAAAAGTAACAGTATTAAGTATAGAATCAGATCCAGGCGGTTGGGTAAAATCCAACGAGAATATTTGAAAGGGCTTCAGAGCCTAATTAGCATAAATTCAGATCGTGACTATGTCCTGCTGATAACTAAAGGTATAGCAAAATAAATCAACTTGCGTTCCGACAAATTTTAAATTAAAACTGCGTAATAATGCAAGAGCGTGTCGGGTATTGTTCATACTATTATTACGTCACGCAGACAAACTCAGTAGAAGCCCATCATCTCTAAGTCTTAAAAGAGACAGTGCTTCATTATTAAAATAAAAAAACAGAAAGAGAGAGAGAGAGAGAGAGAGAGAGAGAGAGAGAGAGAAAACGGATACACGAGCGTGTGTGTGTACGTGTGAAGAGGGGAGGGGGGTGGGGGGCGCAAGTAGAAGGGGATAAATATGGCTTCACTTTCTTTGTAGATATTCATATTTTTGTGTACCATTTCTTTACCGAATCCTTACAAGGCCATCAATGTAAAGGTTACCACCATCTGTCTGCTCTCGTTCTAATATATATAATATATAGCAAGAATTTACAATGTATAGATTGAAGCTGTATAAGTTCAAAAGCGTTTATACTATGTAAGAAATAGAATTGTAATACGCAGCTTAAGACAAACTTGTTTTAGACCTGACATCTCACGACTTTCTCCGTCGTGGTGTTTCATGTTGAACCATATAGAAACGAACAGTCTTGATCTAGATCAATGTGAAATAGATTAAACACAAAATCAAACGATTAAGATGTGTCAACCGTGCGTTATAATTAAGAACTAACAAGTTTTAACCAATTTTCAGTTTTTGAACCTGAGCCCCCCTCCCCCATGGGGTTTTGGTATGGTTATTCATCCTGATAACTTTTGTTTCGTTAAAAAACATATACATTATCGTATAGACACTGAATATTTTGATTGAAATTGGAAATAGTTATTACGTAGACGCCTCCTGTTCCCATGCTTTTATAATATACAGAATGATTTTTC